>JARHVA010002797.1:1165000-1742500 GCA_037957365.1 Torreya grandis
TTGCAAAAATGATGCTCATTTATTTACAAAATTTTCTTACATTTCTTGAAAATAATAAGGAAACTATAATAGGCCCTATCATATACATGAATAATGAAGTCTATCATATGTTAGTACAAAATTTCATCCTTTGCAGTTCATGTTTATGTTTCATTATATGGGATGACATTACAAAATTCAATGCCAAAAATCACAAAATTTCAAAATTCTTTTTTCAATTCGCTTTTGCTCATACGAATTAATTACCTACTCCATTTTGCTAACACATTCAAAATGTTATGTTACATGTCAAAAGCTTATATGCCTTTATGCACAAATTCATGCTTTCTATCTCTTACTCTCTATCTCTCATGTGGAAAAAATTTCAAATTTATCATGCTAAACACATTACAAATGTCATAGCACATGTCAAAGTTTTCAATGCATTAGTGCACAATTATATGCTCTATATCCCTTATTTGTTATCTATCATGTGGAATGTTCTTTATAATCATATTGCTATACATGGTTTCTACTTAGATGCATCAAACTCTTTGGCTACTTTTAAGTATATCCCTATCACTAATAGACACAAGAAAACACTAGTGGTTATATCTATCCCTCCTTCCTTCACATTTGGTTCATCTAGCTTTTATTGCGTACCTACTATCAACTCTATGCTTATAGTAGATCATGCATTACATGTTATCCCCCGAGTTCATGAAGATAGGTAGGTTGATTATCCCATGGTTATAGTTTTGTCACTCAAGTTAGCACCCCTTCCAATCTAATTTTATCTCCTTCACCTGTTACAGTTCTTCCTCCAATCTAGATTCAGCCACAGTCAAGACCTTCATCACTAGCATAGAAAATTCATACACCTCCATAGCTTCAAGATTCTAGATATCTTCTATCTATAGTATTCATACCCAAATTGGTTTCATTGAGATCTCATGCATCTATACATAGAGCACACATTTAGAGAGTTTCTCCTACCACCAAATGGGTCCCTAAGAGCCTTACAATTGCATCCAATTTTTAGAGTTACAAGGGAACCCCACAGTTGGTTTCCACTACAAAGATTTTAGAGCCTTTGTAACATATATGGCTTTTAGATTCATAGTCTCAGCATTTCCATCGTGATTCACGATCATGAACGATCCTTCTTCTTGATACAAGACAACATGATAAGGAGTCTCTTATGAGACTCATTAGTTAGTATCGTATTTTTTTAGTTTCACTTATAAATAATTTCTTCTCAGCATTGATTTTACATAATCTATTTTGCTTGATTGTACATAGCTTATATAAAAATATAAAAACAATACAAAAAATTTCAAAATACAAAGACATTCAAAGTTAAAAATACCAAAAAAATTTGATTGTATGCATCATCCATGCTTGACATTACTATTATCATGCTAGAACTTGCATTTGTTGTTTCATGCTATTATTTGTCAATTATCTACATTACCATGCTTCACTTGATGTTCTTTGAGTGTGTACAGTGACATCCATCTACTTGATTGCTTCACTCTACCCATTGAGGGGGCATTCCTATTTCTACATTTGAGACACACATCGATATACATACTCACTACGGGCACCTTCTACATGAAAACACCATCCAGGTTATGTCAATCCTACACTACACAGTCTGAGTTATCATATTGATGTACATTACTTACCACATTACATAGATAACTATATCGATATTTCACTAGTATCTAACACTTGTGTATTTCCTAACATATACCTAGTCTTGTACTAAACATGTCTTGCATACTTTCACTCTTGATTTGACTAGTTAGATGTGATTCTATCTTTCTAGTACATACATGCTTTCCTTTTTTTCATAGTGTAGCTTGATGAGTTTTAATTTTCTCACTTATTTTTTCATGCCTTGTATGTGTTTTAGGACATTTGCTAATGTCCTTTTCTTCTATTCATGTATGTGCCTTAGGGTATTTTCCAATGTCCTTTGTTTGTATTCTTTTATGTGTCTGTGGCCCTTGTGCCAACTTTGTTTGTCTTAATTATATGTGAAATTTTAACATGACTAGCATGCTTGCTTTCCAATTTGAGTGACATGTGCCCATGTCCCTTGTTTGCATGGCCCCTTGGCCACCCTTGTGTGCTTCTTGCTTCTTGCTTTGTGTGCTTATTACTTGATTACTTTCAATTGTTTGCAATTCTATGATCCAAATCATGCATTATCGTGCTTTCTTGGATGCCATGATGGACATCATGATCCATCCCTCCTTGCTAACAGCTAACATCTAACATTTTCAATTCCATTTCAGTACATTACATATGTGTTTGCATTATTATATCTATCTAGGCATACCCATGTTGATCTAACAATATCTCAATACAAACATTGTTATGTCTAGAGATATATTATCAAATATCATTGCTATATCATGTATCTATACAACATACCACACTTATAGGACTCTTATCTTCTGAGGGTAGTCATTGTAGGTTCAATCATTCCTACCCTCAGAAGAGAGGGAAATAAACAAGAGTTTTGTCATAGAGATCAAAACTCCTAGCAGTCAAAATAGTAGCATTTAGATCATCCAATTCATATTCCATAGTTCAAATCAGTCAAAACAAAATAAAAAAATAGTGACAATTCCAAATCAAGAACTAATTTTAGCATAGAGCAATAATGCCAAAAATAGACAACAACACTAAACACAAGGGTGTCCTCATTTTGGCACTCTTTTCTAGGAAAAAACACTCAAGTTCTTTAATAACAACCAAAAGTTTAGCTCAGCTATAGTTTTTGCACATCTAGATCAGTTAGAATCAAAATTTTAAGTATAGTTTTCTTAGGGAATCCAGATATAGGGGGTATCATGCATGGCATGATGACTCTCACTTCCAATTTTAGATTAGGCAATTGACATGACTTTTAGATCAAAATCCATATTCTAGACACTAGTGATTGGGGACAATGTGCATGGCACATTAGTTTTCTTTTGTTTCCAAGTTTAGTTTATTACCCAGGTATTCTTAGCAATTGTGTGCCTTACTCCATCTACAAGTGGTTGGCATCATTCTTAAGTTGAAGTTTAATACAAGTTTAACTTCTTGAGTACTTGAATTCTTGATTTGGCTTTCATATAAGCATATTGCATCAATTTTGGAGTGGATTTCATACAAGACTAACCTCCATCTTTCAAAATGACTAAGAGTGGCCTAGCTTCCAACATACATTTGGGTATCCATGCCATATTGTCATATTTTTAGAACATCCATGGGCTCCATGAGCCATCTCATATGACACCTATTCTATATTAGTATCACTTCATAGCTTCACTTCATGAGGCAACGATGGAGGCAAAGGGCCAACCTTTGTATTCTTGAGCCACCTATTCAAAGGGATTGGACATACAGTCTAGACATCAATTGACACATACATGATTCGATAACATCACTTAGTAGGTAACGATGGAGCCAAAGGACCTGCCTTTATGATCTTGAGCCATTTCCAAAGAATTGAGCACTTAACTCCATTCATGATATAAATTTTAGTACAACACACACTCAGCACAATCCAACATCATAACAGGTTTTGTATTGGTTCGTGTATCTAATGAGGTTTATTCATTCCTTTCTCTTCCTTTCTCTTTTACCTAAGTTTTGTATGTTCTTATTTTAGATATAGCATATCTAGTAAGGACTGATCTACTCTATGTTTTTCATTACAGATTCACACTTCACACTGTGCTCTCTATATGCACTCTCCAACATTACTCAACATCACACAAAGCTTCATGGGATTCACCTTTGTAGATAAGTTCATATATGCTTTCTATTTTTTCTTTTATCCTAGTATTTTGCTTTGTTGCATCACGAGAATAAAGGGGGAGCAAATATAGTCATATAAAATGTAAAAATTGGTTACTTAAGTATGGCTAAAGACACATAACCCATAGGTCCTCTTACTGGCTTGCACAACCCTTTTAAGATTTTCTTTCCCTAATTCCTAATCATCCACAGCCTTCCTAACTTAACACTCACAGATTCAGTCAGCTCTTTTAGGCCCAGATCCATCCCCCCAAGTCTCATTCCCTCTAGACAATAGCACCCAACTTGGACATGATCACTGAAACCTAGGGTGTCCTATTTCTAGCACTATTATCCATGTGCAAAATTGGTCCTAATGACTATATTTTCTTGAATCCTTATCCTAATTCTTTTTGACATAATGTTAATTCATCTAACCCAAAATCATTAAATCCTCTATAAAAAGGCCATTCAAAGTCCCTTTAGAAGGGTTGGCACTCATTTACAAAAGAGAAGCAAGAGTACAAGCAAGTACACTTAATCACTTTTATCTATTCTCTACATACAACCTTACAATATTATTCCAAGCCTATTCAAACCCTTGTACTAGTACCTAACCATCTAAAGCACACCCAGTTTCACATCTAGTTACATTTTTATACACAATTGCACCAAGCACTTCAATGGGAAAACTACATTACCTTGATCCCTCCTCAGAGTATTAGTGTGTAGACAACGTGCCCACACACGAGGTGTGAATTACGTCCAATGTATCCTTTACACACGAATCCATTATCTCTCCTTCCCAAGCTGCCATTCAAGTTCAAGCACAAAGAGTTCCTAGGGATTTTAAAGATTAAAACAAACACACAACGAGATTCACAGAGTTTCAAGCTTTGATATTTCACTGACAGGGTAACACAGACATGTCGAGTAGAACCTAGAAAACAATAGTGCCAAAAAAGGACTATAGTGTCAAAAAATAGGGTGTCCCACTTTCGGTGCTCCTATCCAATTAGAAAATGAAGTTCAAAAACCTGTTTCTGACACTGTCCCAGTCTTGTACCTAAATTATTAGACCCTATCTCAGATTGGACAACTCAGAATAAGCCAAGTCATATTTTTTCTTATTTATTACTATTTTTAGAAAAGGCAAAAATATAATCTGTTTACATAAATCAATGTCTTAATCATTTCACATTATTTACTGATTTACCCTACTCAGACCTGTTTATTTAATTAAGAATAAAACTCCATTATTCTGAAAAGCAATAAAACATCCAACACTTCTAGTAACACATGCCATACTATTGCATTAGTTCATGAAAAATATAATTTACTCCAAATCCATATCAAGGTCATACAAATGGTGTTCAGAGAATAAGTTTGAATATTAAAAACCAATGAGGGATTAAGATCGCATACAAAAGAAAGACTACAATGCCAAAACACCATACGAACCTTCAGGGTGTTGTGTAATATTGTAAACTACTTCAAAAATATTTACAATCACCACAGAGATTATGCAAATACCATATAATAAGTTATAGGATCATAGAAAGGTGTTTTTGGTATCAAATTCTTTCTTGTTGCTTCTCTAGGTTGTTTGGAGACTGTACAACTACTGCATAAAATAGTTTGGATTGTACTTCTTGTTCAAGGTAGTACATTGACTTCTATTAAAATTGGGAGCCATACTCATGCATTTAAATCAGGTTTTATAGATCAAAATGTATTTAAAAAGATTAAAACTCTATTGAAAACTAGTTTGGGTTGTAAAAATTACTATTAGTAGCTTTGGGTTGTATAATGACTATATTCTTATAGTAAAATACCTTCAAACTAACTTATTTTTCCATAAAAGATAGATAGATGTTTGGAAGTTTTGGAAAGAGATATTATTCAGATCTATGTTTATTCCAAGGCATAGGCCATATAGATAAATTTTTTGACTGAAAGTATGAAGGATAGACCATACAAAATGGCTTTTAGGTCATAATTTTTTTTGGAAATATGTAAGTTTAAAAAACATCTTAAAAAAATTACTCAAATTTTCATACCATTGGTAAAAAAAAATCTTACTCTCTCTCCTCCTTCATTTGATAACCTAGTCTTTACGTAAACTCATTCACCAAGGAATTATTTTTAACTGACTCTAATACCATTGTTGGGACTGCATGCACACAAGTAAATATAGAAAACTACATTGTAATTTTGATAAAGATTTCCATAAAATATAATAATGTATTATATCAAATTGTATTTACAAAGGAGGTGAAAGCTTATAACACTTTTAAGAGGTAGTTACGGGACCCGACTAACTCTCTTGTGAGCTAATTAACATGTATTACTAACATTAAACTATACTAAAAAAACATAAAGTAAATATAATCTGGATCAATCGACCCAACAAATAAGACTTGTAACTTTTTAGCCCCTATAGAAAGGAAGGAGTCAGAGTAAAGCTTGTGGCTTTGAAATTAATAGTGCCCACAATTTGATACCAAATGGTGGACATGTCTCAACGAATGTTTATGTAAAAGTTGGCTATTGCAATCAAACATTTCACATTACTACTAAAGATCTTAGTCCTATTTGGAATGAAAAGCTTGTGTACACCATCCTAGATCCTTCTAATCTTCCCAATCAAATAATAGACATATTTATTGCCTACATCGACAAGTCCATCAACATTTATCTTCGGAGCTTCTATTATATGATTCAACTCTTCTTTAACCTCTCTACATATATAATTTTGCACTATCTTTCCACTGACATTTAATCAATGTAGTTGTATTTGTAGAGAACATGTCACAGAGATAATCTTTAAAAAAAGTATGATGACTTTGTGGCATTTAGGAGGTATCACAGATCCCATACTACCGACTGTCCTAATGTGAACGACATCTGATGCTAATATGCATCTGATTTCTGTGAGAAAGACATCTATTAACTTCTCCCACAGCGCTTTTATCCTCACATACCAAGCATTTATCCAATTTTGTAAAAAATTAAACTTTTCCTTAATATTTAAGCTTTTCACTGGTGTTCATGGTCATAACACGTCATTCCTTCCAAAAGGTCCCCCACACTTGAGGGTAATAATTACAGCTATGACTTGTCGATGACCTAGGACAGTAAAGCAATAATTGACAGAAAATACCTTTCCATGGCATTTTCAGATTGATTTCAGCTTTATCAATTTTGCAAACCGAAATTTTCCTGAAAACACCTGTAGGTAGTGTTTTACTTTTTCATAATTTACATTGCAATTTAGTTCAGTATTTTTATTATTTTTAAATAAGAGACATTTTGTTTTACAAACATAAGGAGATGCAAACTTTTCCGACCACATTTCTACACATTAATACCAAATCAATTTTGTGTGACGGACTTCAAAAACAAGAGACTCCGACCTAGAAATCATTGATTTACTTCTATAGTCAAAATCTCGGGAAACAAACATAATAATAATACCAGAGGAGATTAACGGAAAACACAACTGTCCGTTCATGCCAATTCACCGCTACCAAATACCAGAGGAGACTATCATCATCTTGGATAAAGTTGCCAAGGGTTAATCTTACCAAAAGCACACACAAGTCTGACAACCATACTAACCTACACTTGTTTCCTTAATTTATGTGCAAGTCCAGATCCTTCAGTTTCTCTTCCAATTTATCGACGCCTGCGCTGTCATTCTGCTCCAACCAATCCTCCGCAGCGTTCAACTTGCTCATAATCTCATCTGCGACTGCCGTTTGTAGCTTCCCCTTCCTCTTCGCCTCCCTCACCCTATTTTTTTTGTTCTGAATAGAACACTCGAGAGCGCTCCTGGCAAGATGCTTTTTCTTTACTTCTTCGTCTTCCCTCCTAAATCTTTCTGCGTCCGCCACCATTCTATCTATCTCCACCTTACTCAGCTTCTCGCGTTCATTTGTAATAATAATGTGATCGCTACTGCCTGATCCCTGGTCCCGGGCGGAGACTTTCAGAATTCCTTCGGCGTCCACCTCAAAGTGTCATTTTCCAAAGAGATTTTACTTCTAAAGGGCTTATCATAGGCATAAGTCTCCCCATTGCTCCTCAAAACTAACATGTTAACGGGAACTTCACTGATGATTCATTTCTCATGCATCAAGAGGGTGAAGAGGTTGTCCAGAATTTCATGGAATGCCTCCAAACCTTTTATTTAAATTTGGTATATAACATTTAGTGGGCTAAAACATAGTGTTTTAGAAATAATTATGGTCCTTTACCTAGTTGGATTATAGCTTGCCAATAGAAGTGGATTTCTCATGCAAAAATATTCAAGATTTTAGGCATTCCTTTTGCTTTCCAAGCTTCTCCACTAGACCTATGGAACTATGTTGTCCTCAATTAAAAAAAATTATCCTATTGGATTACTAAACTCTCTCTTTGGATGGAAAATTTCAAATATGTTTCAAAGTTTTAGTTACCACTCATGTATATTATTATTCTTGTTAGCCCCCCTCAAAAGTAGCCTAAAATAAGATTGAAAATTTACTTAATAATTTTTTGTGGGCTAACTCTAAAAGAAACAAAGGATTTCATAGAGTTGCCTAGGACATTTGTTGTTAATCTAGAGAAGTGGGAGGCATTGGGTTGATTAAAATTGATAAATAAGTGTTTGTTATATAAGCCAAATAGATTATTAGAATTATTGAAGGAGAAGAGGCTTGGAAAATTCTCCTTAGGAATTACATTTCTATGGGGTATCCTTATGGAAAACATGCTTGGAAGAATTTGGGCTTTCAAACTCTTCTTATCACCCCAATTAATATTAAGATCACTAGAACTTTTGTTTTCAAAATTATCTGAAAAACATGGCAATCATTCAAACCATGATTGATTTGGAAAGTGGATGGCTTCAAGTCTAGCCTATCTATTAACTCGCATTCTTTATGGTGGTCTCTTGTATATCACTATCAATGGAAAACATTTGGTAGAAGATCCAATAATTAAATATTTGAGGCTTTTTTCCTATGGCATTAAATTTTTTGGGGATATTTTTTATAAGCTACCAGGTCTTGGCTCACCTGGAATAACTTTAAATCCATATATAGGATTAATTCTTAGGATTTTGAGTCAATTTTTGAGATTCAGATGGTTGTGCCTAATTATTCTTTATAAAAAATTGGTGTTACATGTTATCCTCATGGTGGAAGGATTGGCATTGGTATATCTCCACTCCTATGATTTGGTATCAACCCTAAATCAATTATTAATGGCTCTCTCCCAATATTAATCCTAAACAAATACTCAACAAAAAGTATAATATTAATAGCGCCACTTTATTTGGAATATGAGATTTCATAATGTCTGGTCTACTATTATTGAATCCAAGAAAACCATTTTTTATTGGTGTCTATTATACCAAGGTCTCCCTATGGGATAAAGTTTACTTCACATGGGAATTATTCCTCCTAGATGCCTAGATTTTGGTCAAACTGAGTCCCTTAAGCACATTTTCTAGTTGTGTTAGAGCCCAGGTTACTTGGAATTGGATTCATTCATTTTTTGAGCCTTTAGGCCCAAACCTTTCACTTGGAACATCATCATTTTAGAGTATTATGCCCTTCTATCTTCAAGAAATATAAGCAAATATGGCATATCTTCTACATTGAAATTATTTTTATTCTATGGAAAGATAGGAATGGAACTAATTTTAATAAAGAAATATTAGACATAGATTTTTCTATTTCTAACAAAATATTTGTCTTATCTAATTTCATTCTTCATATTAAAGTGTAAAGAGATAAAGTGGCTATGGAATTTATGCATATCTATACTCTTCTTGACCAATAGGGCAATGCCCCATGCACATCAACATAGTGATATAAGAGATCCCCAAAATGAATTTTACTATAAAGAGTAGGAACAATGTAGTTATAATTATGGCCATCTATATCATAGAGTTATTTTGTCTCCTACACTCCTCCACCTCCTCCTGATATTTTATTCCTCTAGAGGAGCTGGAGGGCAGGCATCATCCAACACAAATTTTGATCATGTAGGGTTTGTCCCTCTAGGTGGAGATGGGCAAGGGAAGTTTCCTTAGTTGGATCTTACCATTCACCCATACCATGCTCAAACTAAATAAGTGGAATAATATAATAAACAAGATGATGGTTGGAACATAAAAGGTTTATTAGATTATTTGACAAAACCAAACCAGATCAAATAGATGCACTGGTTCACCAAACATGATACAAGCAAATCTATAAGGTTGAGAAAGAGTCAAGTAATTACACAAAGTTTTTGTAAGTTAATAAAATGAAATATGAGAGAAATTTCAAAAGCATAGATTTAATAATCCAACAATCCACTCAACTATAATGTCCCTTTTTTTTAATTAATTAAATCAAAGGACACATAGCCTATTTTTATTTCCCATGGGCTAGGGGGATTTAGAAGGGAAATAATCTAATAATAATTTAATAATTTGTCTTGAAAGTTACCTTAAGTTATAACTTTGGAAAATGATACTTAATTTATTATTATTGAATGTGGCCAAAATTAAATATTGGATACCTGGATAAAAATTAATTAATATTCATAAGTTAGAAAATGGTGATAATTCATTAAAATAAATATTAATTTCTTATAGGGTTGGAATGTGTAAAAGTGAATAATAAAAGAATTGGGTGATAAAGGAAAGTATTTTTTAAACATCTGAACAAAAACTAACACCCTTTTTCTAGAGGAAAAGTTTGCACCTTTAGCTCTACATCCAAGGATGAAAAGCCTCAGATTTATAGGTATGAGGATGAAACCCCTCATACCTAGTTGAGGATTCTACCCAAGAATCATGTTTGTGTTACTAGTTTTAGAAAATATCAATTTTAGATCCCTATTCAAAAAGGGAATCACACTTCAAGAAATAGAAAAAAGGTGTAGATCTGTACATCATTTGTACCATAGTTTTTTTTATCAAATTGGGTAGTATCATAACACATCAGGTAATCGTACTATTTTGAGGTTTATTCGACAAAGGTTTCAATAAAATATTCTATCTTTATGTTTTTCAAGCTATGTCAGGATAGGGTTTGATAAAAAAAAATCATAAATAATTAGTATATGACTTTATTATGCTACTTTAATTTTCCAATATTCAATAAATATTCAATTTGGTTTTTGGTTATCAGTTTACGTTGTGTTATTATCTATTATTGGGTAAAATTTCAAATTTGAATTTAATAAAAAAATAAAGTTTTTAAGATAAATATAAAATTATTCATATTTATCCAATAAGTGTTATTACAGTGGTATCATAGCCATTTTCTTGCCATCCTATGAACCATGGGGTCACTACATAAGGATATTATCACCAATTTTGATTTATATAAAGCTCTTCTAGTAGGGATTCAAACATAAATATATTTTATAGACTTTATGGAGATGATGGGGTCACATAATGGAAAAGGGCACTGTGAGGAAGTATGGTCAGATAAAGGGAAGAGAGATTCAAGTTCCAAACCTCAAAACCCTATCGAGAAGTAAAAGGAACTCCACATGCAAGTTGAAGTTAGAGATTCTTTGATAGTAAAAAATGTTTTATTGAATTCTAATGATGGTGTGTATGAACAAGGGAATGAGGATTCTAAGGAAGAAATTGTGAAGATGAAAGCACCATTCATTAATTTACCAGGAGTTCAACAAAAAAGACATATGTGAGGCAAAATTTAATGATCCACCATCATCAACAAAGGTGAATCCTAGGGTTGAAAGGAAATCAACCACCTTACAAACAAACAAGGAAGATGTAATAAGGGCCCAACAACAGTGTGATGAATGGCTAAGGAGAGCTAGGAAAGCAAAGTCAATAGCTTCCCAAGTAAAACAACACCTAAGGAAAATTAAGGCCAATATTTTTGCCTTGATGATGAGGAACGAGGGAGAAATCATGGAGCATGAACCTAATAAAGAATAAAAATATGATTTACAAGATGTTAGAGAGAGTTGGTGGTTCAAGCCAAATTTTTGGATGACAATGTTGATTTTCAGCTTGCTAGATTTTTTTGTAATAATAACTAATGGTAAACAAATTGATTATATTCATAGCAAGGTTTTATTGCAGCACCCTCATAATATGCCAGGTTACAATGTTTTGGTCATCATGATATGTATTCTAACAATGTTGAGAAGACAAAAAGTACCAAATATGGGTTATAAAATGGATTTAACAATTATATCAGAGAAGAGTAAAGAAGCTAAATACCACACAAGGAGGATTGGAAAAAATAGAAAGATTGGTTTAGAATCCTAGTATTTACAGAACGATTCAGGCATTGCTTGAGGGCAAGCAATTTTGGGAAGAACAAACTATAATGTCCTTTTTTAAATCAATTAAATCGAAGGACCCAAAGCCTATTTTTATTTCCCATAGACTAAGGGGGGACTTAAAAGGGAAATAATCGAATAATAATTTATTAAGTTTTCTAGAAATGTATTTTAAGTTATAACTTTGGAAAATGACACTTCATTCATTATTATTGAATGGGGCCAAAAGTAAATATTGGATACATGGCAAAAAAATAATTAATTTTCTTAAGTTGTAAAAAGATAAATATTTAATTAAAGGAAGTACTAATTTATTTTAAGGTTGGAATGGAAAAGTGAATAATAAAATAATTGGGTGGAAAAGGAAAGTATTATTTAAACACCTAAACAAAAACTAACACCATATTTTCAAGGAAAATCTTGTAGCTTCAACTCTACATCCAAGGATGAAAACCCTTAAATTTGTAGGTAAGAGGATGAAACCCCTTACACCCAATTGAAAATTCCACCCAAAAATCACATTTATGTTACCAATTTCAAGAAAGATCAGTTTTAGAGCCCAACTCAACAAGGGCATCACACTTTAAGAAAGATTAAAAAAAAGTGCATATCTGTATGGATCCATACAATGTCTATATCATGATTATTTTCTATCAAACTAGGTAACATCATAACATATCAGGTTGTTGTATTGTTCTGATATTTAATCGGTAATGGTTTTAATAAAATATTCAACCTTTATGCATTTTCAGGCTATGTCAAGTTAAGGTTTGATTAAAAAAATTCAAAAATAATTAGTATGTGACTTTATTATGTTGTACTTTTCTAGTATTCAATAAAGATTCAATTTGGTTTCTGATTATCAGTTTGCTTTGGGTTATTATCTATTATTGGGTGAAATTCCAAATTTGAATTGAATAACAAAATAAGGGTTTCACACTAAATTTATAATTATTCATATTTATCCAAAAAGGGTTATTACATAATTGTTGTAAGTTAATAAAATCAAACATGAGAAAAATTACACAATCATAGATTCAATAATCCAACATTCCACTGAACTCAACTAAAATAGCTCACCAAATAAGATGTATATATATAGAGGTGAATGTGTAACCTTCACCTAGAATAGTGGTAACGCCCACCTAGAATAGTGGTAATCTCCATACCCAAAGTAGTTGATCAATGATCAACCGATCAATTGAGTAACTGCTACTAGATAAAATAAGATGATCAACTGTAACTCCTTATGACTAAGTATACCTAAGTAAGTTAATCCCATAAGTGTATGAAAACTCCATGTGTGTATAGAATAATCCTAATAAACTAATAAAAGGAAATTAAAATCCTACACTAACACCCCCCATAAGTGCAACTTAGATGGTAGAAGAAATGGGTCCTGACATCAAGGCCTAATGAGGTACTCATATATATAACAACTCTTATAAAGTGGAAAAAAGGAAAAAACCCATAGGAAAAAAATTCCTCCCAGAAGAGGGAAAAGAAGAAGAGAGGTCTGGAAATCCCCACTAGAAGCTACTTCCTATATCCATTATGTATCCTAAAAAATAAGTTGGATGTATGCCTCCACAAATAATAGATAGAAGCTAAGTGCAAAATTTCACATGGAAAATGTGTTAGGAACCCATGTTACCCCTTCTCTTTGCTTTGTTAGTATATTAGTTTTTATGGATGAATATGCTTTGTAAGTCATTTTGTGAGCATTTTTTTATCCCACATTCATGAGAAGTAGTATTTGATTAGATTAGACTTAGTATATAAGTAAGTGTTGAGGCCAATGAAAGCATCCTAAAATTTATTGTATTGAGCTTTCTCAAAGGAGGTTTCCCCCTCAAAGTGCCCTGTGATCAATATAATCCCTTTAATATTTTTACTAATTATATAAATCTATTATTTCATATAATTGCATTAAATATATTTTTCTATTTCATGTATTTTCATTATTTTTTTGTAGGAGGATCCTCTCAAAATGTTGTATTAGGTGCCTCTACAACAAATGATGTCTCCTCCTTTTAGAAGAAAGAGACCCCAAGGTATCAAACTATTGAATTCTCAGTCAAGTGGAATACATGTATGAATTAGGATGTATAACTATGTAAAATTCTCAAATGTCTCCCAGCTGGTGCTCAAATGTGCCAAAGTCTAATCAAGAATCTTAGGCCTAATTTTAGAAGATGTCAATAAAGAAGAATAAAATGGAGAGAGAGTAGGTGGGTTTGTAAGTACCCTCACTACATCCAGAGAACAAGATGCAACTCTAATAGAGCTATCATCAAGGAGAAGACAAATGCCCTCAAAGGTGTTATCTATATCTAAAATGTGAGACTCTATAAACAAAGAAGAGATCTATGGTAGAACATTGTCCAAATAAGATGAATCCATAAGACATATATAATCATGCTATAAAAAATCACTAGAAGTTCTCAAAGGATTAACTTTGAACTATGTACTAGTAACAGGAAAAGGTGGAATCTTAGTGCATGTTGTGTGACTACACTGCACATCCCATAAAACACCTTGCGATGATGAATAATTGGAAGCTCTTAATGGATCAACACTAAACTCTGAAGTATAAATATGTATGGATGTGTCCATACTATGAACAATAGTGGGTGAATCTGCCAATGCTAGAATGTAAGAGTTCTAAAACATAGAAGGGGTATTTGAAGGATGATAAGGATCATTATAATCCAATTTTAATGTACTTCCAAGGAATAATCTCTTAGATGAAGAATCAATGTCTCCATACCTTTGTCAGATGAAGGTCTAAGTAGTGAAATGGAACTTAGTGTACTCAATCTGATGTAAAATATCCTCAAAAATAGTGAGACATTAATTCATAGACCATATCATTATTGTTAAATAATGCATGTTTTTTTTCAAATTCATTTAGATCAGGTACAAGTCCAAGGAGATAGATTAGTATATCATGCTCTAGACAATGATTCATTATCCCATTTTTCTAGGATAACTAGTTCTTTGAATTTAACTGCACTACAAAAATACCAAAATCTATAAAGACACCCCCTAATGTTGTAAATACAATGCATGTTCAAAAATATGTTGGTGATAGTTGATAATGCATCGTGAGCAATCATTGCATGAATGCCAAATAAAATACAAGTGATTTATAAATACAAGAAGAGTACATCGGGTTCAACCAATAATTTGTCTATGTACAAATCTCAACAAGACATAAAATGTTTTCATGAGTGGATTTAATCTCCTGTTAAATCAAAGTCGCTTCAATCTTTGACACTCATAAGATAGTATATTGGAAGTACTAAATAAGGGACTACAATGTGTGGGTTTAGGGGTGATATCTCCTAATGGGCTCAATGGGTAGAGTCCCTTGTAGGGTCTAGGGGAAAATCTAATTGATTAAAATTCATCAATTTAAAGCTAATTTGAAGCTTGTGTGACCAATGGAATTACCCAAAATTCACCAATTTTTAGCCAAAAATGCCCTCTAGAATGGAATTAGATTCAATTAAAACCCCTAGTTTTTGGCATTTTATAATTTAATATATTTTATAAAATAAAGGATACCAATGGATAGGGTACAAAAAATCATGTAATTTTAAATAAAACAACACTCAATTTTGAGTTATCGATCAAAAGTTACAATGAATATGGTTTTCCATCATTAATGTTCTATTAATTAAAATGGCACAAAAACTAAATTACGTAAAGTTATAATTGAACAAAGTTTATATATTATTATTGACCCAAAGGTGAAAAGAAGGCATGCAATTTTTTGTTAAGGGTCGTACCTCCCTCAAAACTTATGATTGTTGACTGTGTTTCATATTTTGTTCGTGAAGTGTTAAGTAATAATAATCTCATATTTATTGTGGATATGATAGTATAAAATGATCAAAGTGGTCACATATTTCAATGAAAAGATTTTCTTGTACTAAATTATTGTTATAAATGAACAAAAATCCATGCATTACAAAATGAAACATTAGAAAAACAAATATGGAATAATGAAGCTTTCATTATGCAAACAATTTTATATGAAAAAAGTGGGTCCATTACTATAATAAAAATAAAATTTTCCTTGTGACTATGCCTAAATAGCCACATGGTAACTAAAAGAACACTTAAAAAAAAATTGTTCTTTGGTAAACCTTAATTATAATTGGGCTCTAACCTAAGAGTAATTTTGTAATGTTGTAATGAGTATTCATTTCATAATTTTCTATAAATAATTTTGACATGAAATACAAAGTATTGAAACTTATTTACTCTTTCATTAAAAATACATTAACTGATTATGATTTAGAGGAAATAAAAACATAGATAACTATAAGATAGTTTGGAGAATAGATGCTCTAGTAATGAATTATAAGGTATAGAGGACAAACGACAAAGGAGTATGGGGTAAGTGGCATTTCAACAAAAACACGTGTGTAAAGACTACTAACCAAATAAAACGTACATTGCTAATCAAGTATAATTATAAGGAAATACACACACATATGAGAGACTAGAGATAATAAAAGGGAACAAAAATAAAGACTAAATAACAAACATTAATATCACATCTAGTACACACCAAAAGAGTCAACATTTGATTAGATTTCTTCAATGAAGGAAAAGATCAAGAATATCACCTAAATATTGATCCTTGATAACATTTAAGCACTTAGACTACTTAAAACTAGTAGATCTGGTACTTGGAGTCACCATGGTGTTGAATAAATTACCCATGAACGGTGATACACTTAAGAACACAACAAAATTATTCAATAGATGATGTAAGAATCATCAAATGTGTCCCATCGAACATGCCAAAAACTATTATCATTGAAACCTTGCACCCATCAAATTGGAAGACGGTTTAGTGAGACAATGGGATCATCCCCCAAGGTGTGGGACTTTTGTGCTCCTTATGATGAACCTCTAGTTAAGGCTAGTTTCCTTCTAATCTAAATGCATCTTATTTCATATCACCATGCAAGCCTACAAAGAGCAGACAATAAACATACTACTAATGCTAAGTCTAAAATATTTTGAGAAAAGGGAGAAGGAATGCTAAAAAGGAAATAATGATGCACTAAGACTCGATAGAGTGCCTCTACATGCCTTGAAGAAACACTAAAACTGTAAAAAAATAATTAAAAAATTACACAATCTCCAAAATGGACACTTCACTTGCATAAGTAATTTGTATGAAGGTACAAGACACAATACAATTCTAAGAGGGACATTAAACAATCCACAAATAGTGCCTACATAGACCTATGTGCACACATAATAGGACCTAAAAAAGAGAGCCAAGTTCTATATATAAGTTCTTAAAAATGGAAAACAATGAGAGGGGTGAGAATTACCCACAAACAAAGATTAGCAAACCAAAAATACACATATAATGTAATAATAATGAAGAAAGGCAAACTCAATTCTCATTAGTCACAAGGCTCAAGTAGTAAAGGGATCGTGGGGGAAAATTTTGACAGCATTATTGTGCCTAGAAATGTTAACCTTTAAGAATCAGGATTTTATAGGCAATCAAAATCCCACAGATCATTGATTATAATTAGGAATATAGATGAGATAATTATATTGATATCAAAATTCAAGGTGTATAATATCTTTGTAAATTAAATAAGAATGGCCGAAGCTACTTGGAACTAGGACTACATCCTTGAGGCATGGTGATGATTGCTTTAAACCTAAATCTTTCAACCATTCATAATATCTCATTGGTTTTGTAACAACCAATCTTTAATCATTCACCAACCATAACTAAATTTGAACACTTCCATGTTTAAAAACGTGACTAGATCTATAGAATTACTTCCTTGGAAGATTTGGGCCTAATTATACTACTTCCGTGACTTCTCTTAGTTGTGGCCTAACCATATTTATTAATGAATGCCTCAATATTTTAGCTTTTACCACTTATTTGCTTTATAGATTGACATACCACTTTATTGATTTTGATTTCATTTGGAAACTAGCTTTAGATAGGTCTTATCTACTACAAAAATGTTGACCTGGCTACCATCTATTTGACTTTGTTCATTGAGCATCTTAGGCTTGAGATCATCCCTTATGTGTTGAGCTTGCTCACTATGATTTCTAACTTTCATTGGATACTGTCAAACTAATTGGTCATGACACCCACATGATGGGTAGATTCCCATCAACCTTTGTTGATGTCTCCCTAGGGCACATGGTAGTCATTTAGGATTTATGCATCAGTGCATCTCATTCATATTTTATAATTTCATTACTTTTACTATCCTCACACTTTATAAAATCTCTGACTCCTTTATTCTAGAGACACAAGTCTTTGGATCTTGTGTTGTGATTTTTATTCGAGCTTTGACCTTTGCAACTTCTTTTGGCTAACACTTCACACAAAAAAGTAACACAATTCTCATGAAAGTGATCCCTCTTCTTGTTCACAATATTTTACTTGGATATTCATGCTCATAAAATTTTTGAAGACCCAAGTACTCGAGCCTTTACCTTCATAACTTTTGCTTTGAACTTTTGCACAAAAGTTCCAACTTTTGACGACCCAAGCCTTAGTCTTTATGAAAATTACTTTTGTGAATTTTATTCAGAAGACCTCCAAAGACCTAACCTTTTAGAATATGTGTTCATGACTTTTGTTATGAACTTGTAACATTGTTTTTGATGACCCAAGTATTTATAATTTTTATCATCAAAACTTTTGCTTTGAACTTTTGCACAAAAGTTCCAACTTTTGACGACCCAAGCCTTAGTCTTTATGAAAATTACAACTTTTATCTTCAGAATATTTGTCTTTGAACCTTCATGTAAATGTTATGACATTTTTCCCTTACCTTTTTTTACTTTTTCCTTAGTCTTCAAAACTTTTGTTCATGAATTTTGTCTAGCATTAGTCTTTAGAGCTTTTATTTTGATTAAAATTTTTGACTAGTCTTTGCAACATTTTTTCTCAAAGATCAAAACACTTTAAAAAATTCTCACAAAGATTTTTTCAGGATTCATGTAGGCTTTCCAAATTCTATTTGGATTTTTAGCCTTCAAAACCTTTTTTTAGAACAAAATTTCTGATTAATCACAACATTTTTACTAAGACCAAAAAACTTGAACAATTTTTTTGAAGTCTTCAGAAATTTTGTAAATCCTTGCTCTCACAAAACTTTTGACTAGTCTTTTGCCAAATAATGTGAGGGCCAACTTTTGAAAATGTGCAAATTCCTTTTCCTTCTAATTCATTTGCATCAAAACATGTGAAGACCAAAACTTTAAAACATGAAGTCTTCATACCCTTTCTACCTTAACCCCTTAGTTGAACTTTGATTGAACCTAAAACTCTAAACTGAATTCATATGTTATTCCTCCATGGTGACTAAAAATGGTCAAAAATAACTAAATTGACCTAAGGTCCATTTGGAATATGTAGGCAACACTCAATTTTTGAGGTCAGCTCGATCACTGCTTCCCCAAGCTCTCACCATTTTATGAGTAATTTAAGCCATGCTCTCATCATTTTGTGAGTAATTTAATCCATGCTCTTGCCATTTTTTAAGCACATTCTTTTTTTAAATACCTTGTTCCAAAACTATGAAAAATCCTAAAAATTTGAAAATCTAAAAACAACCTAAAAATTAGAAAGTTTCAGAAAAAGACTCAAAATCTCCACCAACGATATTAATCCATAAAATTTCTACTTATTTTGTTTTCCTATTCACTAGTACCCTTTGGCTTTATTCTAGATAACACAATTTATCACATTTTCTAGGTGGGAACCCTTTATCCAACCATGCTCATTTATAATTTGTCGTTACTTCATTTCCACTCCCATTTTTGGGAGAATTACATTGACTTGAGGTCCACCTAGACTATATAGGTAGTGCTTGGATGTATGAGGCATCTTGGATCAGCTCGACCAGTCTCATTAACATTTGTATTTTCCTTACCAATATCATTATCAGTCTCATTACCAATCTTACTTCCATTTTCTTTTTATGATTTCTCTCAAAATGATCTCATTGTTTTATGAGTAGGCCTTTCTTATTTCTTTTTTAATCAAATCTCTTATGTACCATCATTTTTCTTCTATCCCACATCCTTGGGAGAACTACATTTGGCTTGAAGTCCATAGGACTATGTATGAAGCATCCACTTGCATAGGGCATTTGGAGTCAACTCGATCACCCCTTATTTCTTAATATATTCCCCCTTCCATTCACATTATCATCTTATCATATCAGTCATCCTCTAGAGCTTAGAGGAAAAATATCCAAGAGTAATGCCTTACACTCACACACACATAAATGATTGACTAATAATTGTGTTCATTTTTATTTGTGTGTTTATCAAAACTTGTTTATATTTTATTGTTGTTGGTTCATTTCTTTTGGCTAAGCAACTAGATGCTTTCTATTACTTTTCTTTTTAGTTTGTGATTGCTTTCTTTTTTGCTTGTTTGTTTCTTTAATTTTTTTGTTGTCGCTTTGACTCAGTCCATTATGTTGGTAGGGTCATAATCATGGTGCTTCATGTCACCCAATTGTACTTGAGTCTTACCATTGGCATATGTCAGCATTGTCATCATGGTTTTTATCATGGATGAATTGTTATGAACTGTCAATTGAATCAGGGGTCAGTCCTTTCATACATTATGGTCTTGTCATTATGGTGTTTTATATCATGGTATATATCATTTGATGCAAAATAAAAAATTAAGTACTAAAATTCTATTAGATAATATGGTAATAAAAATATATCCTTATCTACTATCCTTTAACCAAATTTATCAATTGCCTAATCAATTATTTATCAAAATGATGATCTACCATAATTATGGCAAAACCATTTAAACAAATCAATGATAAAATATACCTTACTAGGGTATCTCATTGCATCAACAATCAAATCCACCCTAATGGGTCAAAATATTTAGACTGATCAACACTCGTATCCACTATGTTGTGGCAAATTATTACTGAATTAGTCTATCTTTCTTTTAAATTCCAAATAGCAACCTCCTCTATTTCGAGGGTTAGAGGATCATCCTCTTTCTTCAAATTCTTTCTTCTTCCTCTTCATTTTGAGGGACTATCCATTTTTAATCTTTCCCAATCGTTCCATCGAGGGGGAATTTAGGACTATTCAAGTGCCCATTGGGGAACCAATTTGTGTTCATTGACTCATAAATTTCAAAAAGAGAAGAGTTAACACATTATTATTCAATTATTAATCAAATGTCTTGTTGAAAACTTTTACATTCTTTGAAAATATGTTACTATGCCTATTGTCTCAAAATGTCTTCTTAAATAAGGGGAAAATGTAGACACCTCAAATTAACCACTTGCATGTCTAGATTGCTCCCAAAGGGGACGTTCCACAATCACATGTAAATTTGATCAGAAATTATTATTTAACCCAATTTACCCACACAACTACCAATTTTTATCCAAAAGTATAATGACACATCCCTAATTGGGGTAATGGATCATATTACACCATTAATCTTATCTAAAGTATCTTGAATCAATTCAACCCTTTACAAGCATTTTCACAAATTAATTAAATGAATACTTGATTGACAAAGAAACATTCCAAAATTGGACTTTCTTCTAATTTATAATTAATTATCTTGATCATTCCTCTGATTGGGAAATTCCATACATGTGGAATTATCTATTTCCTAAAATTAAAAGTGTTTTATTACCTCACATTGGTGATGTCACTCAAAGAAATCAATGGAAAAAAAGTGTAAGCAAGCTCTTACACACTTCAAGAGGACCAATGACTGTAGTTTCCTTACATATCTCTTCCATACTCGAAAATGCCTTAAATGGCATCTCTTACACACCCATGTGTGTAATCATGGATTTAAGGATTGATCCTCAGCCCTTCATCTTGAGATGAGATGAACGGTTCAGAATGACTTCAAAAATCTATAAATAAGAGCCTTACACCTCTTATTTCATCAAGTTTCTTCATGCAAAATTACTCAACCCAATTCTAGAAGGAGCTTCATCACTCTCTCATGCCAAACCAAAGCTAATACCAAGTGTAGACAAGGAGAGGTGCTTCCCACGTAATAAATCAAGCATAGATGAAAACTTCTACATCTACAAGTCGTGTTTAACGTCTTTAGACTAATTTTCAATAAAATCTTCAAGGGAGGTATAAACTTTTTTTTTATCTTATACATATTTGTTTTGATTTTCTCATTATTCAACCTAGGGATTAGGCTTGAGAAGTTACGTCTTTAAGTTTTTTTTTAAATTTGTTCACTAACAATCGACTAACCTCTCTTGGATTCTTGATCTACATATTCTACATTTTCATATACATAATTTAAGAAATTTATATAAACTTTCCCTTTTAAAATTTAAAAAACATTCACAATAAACTTGATGCAAATATCCATACAATATTTTGAAGAAATAATAAGACCTAACCACCACATTGACTATTTTGTTAGGACATTCAAAACCATGAAATATGAAGTTTATTTTGGATATAAGATTATAATATAAAAAATATTTTACTATATTTTGCATTACAATTTAATTCAGTAGGTTTTTTATTTTTAAATAGAAGATAATTTTTAAGGAGATGCAAATTTCTGACCACATCAAATAATCAATCTAAGGATTAATTTTCCCTATGATTTTCCTTCTCTTTTATGTTCTCCTTTTGGATTTTCATGCGATCAAAATAGGTAAATGATAACTTAACTAGATGAACGTTTAATTTTTTTAAAGTATAGATTAACCCCATGGATGTGATGGAGCTTAAGTTTTAAAATTAGGGCTATGTTTTATGTTATTTTACAGGCCACTTTACCATACTAAATATATAATCTAGTTCATAATCTTTTCATTTATTACTTATTGAGACTATAAATGTCAGAGTTTATGTATAATAGGGCTCTTTTTAGGGCAAGTTATTCAAAAAAAATTAAATATATTTTTACTTCCAGTTTTTAAATTGTTTTTTTTTTTTTTCAAAAATTGTTTTGTTCTTGTGAAAGAAATAAAAATCTGGCTACTATTTATTTTTTCTCTTACATTTCCTTATTTGAAATGCACTTTTCAAATAGTCATATTAACCTATTATCATATTAATAATAATATTCCATTTTATTTCAAAGATATTACTATTGGAATTTTAATGTGCTTTAACTAAATATTATATTATATTCCAAAGATTTTAATGTGATATTGACATGTTAGTACACTTCAATTAAATGTCAAATTAGTAACATTAGATTAGCGAAGCATGAATAGTGAAGAGAGAACATTATAGAGAGAATAACAAACCCTAACCCTAGTCATTGAACCAGAGAAAAATGAAGGGCAATGAGGCTAAAGGCTGTGGTAAAACAAGTTGGAGAAGATCCTGAGAATATTTCCACGAGCATTACTAAAGACACAAGCTGACAGGAAGATGTTTCTGGTTCAAGATTACTGGTTGATGTGGAACGGTTTGTTGATATGAGTGAAGAATGAAAACTTGAATCAAATGCCAAAAAAGTCCAAGTGATGGATGCAAAAGAGTCAGGTAAATCTTTAGAATTCCTACTCCTTGATGAAATTGTTGATGTAATAGCTGAATGCCAAAGTAAAACTGTTATTTTATTCTTCCTTAGAGGCATCCCGTCTAAATCATATTTTTATAAATGGGATGGATTAAATTGGAAAAATAGAGGATGGGAGATTGAAACCCTAAGGGGATTGGGCAAAGGCTATGTATCATGTATGTTTAAAGTAGCTGAACATGCCAAGTAGTCTTACAATATGGTACTTGGGTGATTTGTGGATAATTTTTTTATTTATAGGCCTAGAGTTTTGACTTTCATCTTCAAGGCCCATCTTGTTCTCATTATCCAATGTGGATTGAATTACCTTATTTGAAACTAGCCTTTAGACCTTTCCTGAGGAATATTATGTCACAACTAGGCAGAGTCATCTGGTGTAAACACTGTACTCATACTTCACATGACCTTACTCCTCCCTATGATTATATATCAGCTCACGTGTAGACTATCAAACCTACTTATCCTACTTAGAGTCATCATCCATTAGCTTGGACTTTTCCTACATGATATTCTCATCCCTCGCACATCCCTAGTCCACCTTGGTCCCACCTCATGCTAGGCAGGCACTTTAAGGACCCCATAGGGGCCCTTTGGGGACTTGTTGAACATTGTAAGCCTCCATTGGACCTAGGTCATGGATTAGGGAGGAAACCCATGGATTAGGCCACATTTTTTTTGGACAAAATCCATGGCCTAGGTTACAGCCTAGGCACAATGCATGAAATAGACCCCTATTTGGTCCCAAATGGCTAGAAATGACTAGTTTTTGGTCTTTTAGTGGATTAGGGTCAAGATATATTTATTTTTCTCATTCACTTTGGATGGTGGATCCTCCTTATTATCATTTAATAAATTTATTTCTCTGATCTTCCCACTTCATCAGTCTATTGGAAGCTTGGCTACCATCTTTAAATCTCTTTTGATTCTTGCTTGGCACAATAGTTTCCATTGTGATAGGGGATGCCCTACATTGTTGCATCTATTCTTGGTAATTCTCATCGCTATTGATAGTGTTCCTAAAGCTTTTAGGTTGTTCCTTTCTCCCTTAGGACTCCATTGCACCTATTTTGTGCTCCTTGCATTAGCTCTTCCATAGATTTGATGGTTTCTCCTTCATCTTTTCCACAGCTTTTGGCTCTTAGTTTGGACTCAGTTTACACACTACCTGATCTTCTTCCTCTCTTTCCTCCTAGCTTGGGTAATTGGTTGGTAGAAATTTTGTACATCTCTTGAGCTTGATATGAGTGCACTTTGTTATGTAAAGTGAAACTCTTTGTTTATTTGTAGTAGTATACATGCTAGGGTTTGATTTATTTTAGTAAATTAGTTATTTTATGAATTATTTAGAATAGTTTCTAAAGCTTATGCATTTATATGTGGTTACAAGATATATTCACTGCTTGAAATATTTACCATTGTATGTATTCTTGCATTAGAAACATCTCTTTCATTACATGATAGGATTCTATATGCACAAATCAAACAGCATAGCTTGCTCAAACAATCTCTCTCTCTCTCTCTTGCTAAAACTAGAAATATTGTATTGCTAGAAAATAATAGTATTGCATTAAAAGATATCTCAAATCTAGAATAGGCATGCTCTTTTACCCTTGATTGATAATGTCTTTGTTTCCCAAAACATCTTTCATTTGGTCTTAAAGTGCCTTAGTTGCTAGATTTACATTTTGTTGGCCATTTCATTTCATGCAGTATTGTTTCTCATTTCTTATTTATGCAATCCATAGTATAGTTTTAGCCACTTACTTTACTGTAGTTCGACCTGCTAGAGGTTTGTGTGTAATTTTTGCATTTTTTTATTTTATCCTCAACTTGGTTTACAATTCCATCTATATTTTAGTGCAAGCTAGCAAACCGAATAGCCACTATAGACTTCTTGTAGCCCATAGAATCCTTGAACCTTATAGCCTCTTAGTGGTTTGTTGTAGCACCCTGCCAAACACTGGTGGTTCCATATATATTTCTTAGAGATACATACTGGCATGCCCAATGGGACCCCAAATATGGTCTCTCATTAGTTCTATCCCATTTAGAGCTCTCTTAGCCAACTCCCCTCTTTAAGTGATTAGGTTTTGCTTTCAGTTATGTTTTGGATCCCACCTTGGTTATTTTATTTTGATTTGGTTTTGTGTCATCCTCCCTATTGGTTCTCCATCAGTTTTCCTCTTTTATTGTCTCCCATGGTGTTCATGTTTCATTACACCTATGGTCAGCCTCCCACCCTAGGGATGCCATTTCCATCAGATTCAGGGTCTCATCCATGAGCTCACTCATGATCAAGCTATGGATGCAATGGAACATCATAAACACCATAGGATTCAAGAGGTTCCCTCAACCTAGCATGGTGGTGTAGACACTCTCACATTTTAAAGGGAACAATATTGGCAAGACTGTAATGACCAAAATTGGTCTCCTTTCCACCAATCTAAACATCATTCATCTGAGGATGTTTCTACTCATTAGTGTGCCACATTTCACTCACTTGTCTGTGGTGATGAGGATCCTCTTACTTGATTAGGACCTGATGAGTTATGTGTAATCATTGAAGATTTCCATAGGCATATTTATGTTAATGAAGTTCATCCCTCTCCCTCTAGGATTCAGTGTCATGCTTCCTTTGGAGATAGAGCATGTACCTGCTGAGTATTGAGTGCCTCAACTAGCTCTTGTGTGAAGCTCTCACCTTTTTATTGGGAGGAAACTCCACCTCAAGAGCATCCACATGTCCATTGTATGGATCATAGGTATTCCCACTCAAGAAAGTATATTCATCATGAGAATTCCTCCCATCCTCCTAGCCATTATTTTAGGGTTTTTGATGAGCACATTGATTTTGATAATCATTTACAAACTAGAGATCCATGAGTGGCCTATCAGAAGCATCAACAACTATCAGCTAACCCTCGCTTGATGGAACAATCCCATTATTATGGATATGTTGGTCACCATGACCATTTCTATGAGTATGCCATGTCTTAGCAGTAGTCCCGTAGGGACCATCACATTCTCCATGTTCACTCCTTACATCACGGTAGGGATGACTTCTACCATGACTAGCCCCCTTATCAGAAGCCACCTCGATATCATCTTTATCATGATCATGGGCATGATGATGCTTACGGATATAGGCAACATAATCACCATCATGATCCTCCTCTTGGAGCTCATCATCAACCAATTATCAATTGTATCTATGAGGATCTATGGAGGAATCCTCCATCCCCTTGGGTACATGTTATTTCCCTTCCTACACCCATCCATGAGCTACCTAAGTTCAATAAGACATAGGATTTTAGTCCTTCAGAGCATATTATGGCATTCATGATGGATTGTATGGATTAGTAACAAGATGAAGGTATGTTGCTGAAGCTTTTTTCTCATACTCTACTAGTTGAAGCTCTTGTTTGGTTTCAAAATCTACCTCCATATTCTCTCTCTAGTTTCTAGTTCCTTCTAGATGACTTCCTCTAATAGTTTGATATCTCTAGACCCTTTAACTTTGACATCCAGTTGCTTACCTCCATGGTGTAGGCAAAGGGTGAGTCCAACTTTGATTTTGTGCATAAATGGCAATCAGTCATTCATAAATGCATAAGTAGGTTCTTGGATGACCAACTTTATGATATGTTCATGTGAGCATTGAGGCAGGAGGTTCACCTTGAGGTCCTCAAACGTGAACCTACCACTTATGATGAGATTTTTAATGAGTGTATAAAGATCAAAGTGTTTTAATTGTGTGTGAGCATGTGGCCAGTACCTTCCCAAAAGTCATCCTCATCCTATGATCTTAATTGCAATGTGACTAAGATGGTGTCACAGATTCTCCTCCTGAGAAGAAGGACAAGAAAGATAGCTATGAGATGAATGCTATAAATAAGAAGCCAAATAAAAAGAGGGATTCTAAATCTAGCATAAAAAAATAACAGACGATGTTCCATTATGACCTCACCATGTTTTGTCATTACCATCAGATGAAGGGACATGATAATGCCAATTATGCCACCCAAAAATTTGGTGGGTGAACGTCACCTCAGGTGCAGAGTTCTCCTCTTGTAGAGCCTGACCACAAGTTAGATATGTTTAAGGAGCCTCTTCCTAATCACAATAAGGAAAATAAGAAGAAGAAAAAGAAGAAATCAAAAGCTAAGGCCTCATGCTCTCCTTATTACACTTGTAGCTCTTCTGACTCCTCTTCTTAGGCTAACCCATAAGGGAAAGCCAAGTGTAAGAGTAATAAGGTGGTTGTTGCTATTGACATCACTCCTACTAGGTATGAGTGCTTTATCAATATGTGCTTAGGGTAGAATATCAACCCCTCTAGAGAGTCTAATGGTGTTAAACCTCCCATCTATCCCATGGGGTAGGTAATCCCAAAGTTAGATTTGAATTTTGACATAATATCTCTCCCTAGGCTAGACAACATTCATACTCCATCATACAGGAGTTATAGTTCCTCTTGATTGGGATCTCCATCTAGGACTTGCTTTGCCTTTGCCCTGAGCAAAGGGGCCTCATCTTTGATGAGCTTGGTCTTTCCTATGAGGATCCACTGCAAGATGATATTGGGGTGTTGTTTAACTCTAATACACTTGAGCATCCTCGCGATCTTATTCTCTCTTTCGACTCAACTTCCTTGCCAAATGATTTGATTCTAGCTAAGAGGGATCAGTTCCCTCTCTACATTGAGAATTCTATTGATGATTTCCATATCAAGTGGTGTATTGTCAATGAAGGAGTTGCCTTGAACATCATGACATTGCCTGTTCTTATTAATCTCAAGATTATTTGAAAGAAGCTCTTTGATTCTCACCATATGCGTGTCAATTTCAATAATGACATAGTGATGCCAGTGGGAAACATGAAGCTCCATATCAAGTTCAGTCCTAAGGTGGTCTAAATTGAGTTTTGTGTGTTAGACCTAGATTTTTCATACAAAATGATTCTTAGCTTACCTTAGACTGCTGCCATGCAAGCTATCACTTCAGCCATATTTTTCATGGTCCAATTCATGTATGAAGGTGAGGTTCACACTCTAGAGGCTGACCTAAATCCCTGGGCATTGCTGTATGCAAATACCAATACCTCAGTGAGGCTTTGGCTATGTCTTTAAGGGGTTCTATGGGTACCCACACACCCCCTGCTACTGAATCTCATTTTTTCAAGGATGAGCATTGTGATCCAATTGAGTATCAGGCAACGTTCACTCTTTTAGAGTCTGGCATATGTGTGTCAACTCCCTCTCCTACCTCATGTCCCCAAGGAGACTCTTCCCTTCTCGAAGACCTATTCAAAGATGTCTCCCTGACTATTGAGCTTCCCCTCTCTTCATGCTTCTCCCATCAGAGTATCAAATCTCTTAATGGATCTCCCACAAATATTACTGGAGTTATTGAGTCTGATCTTGAATTTTATTCAATTCATAGTATATCACCCAACTCAATCAATGAGAGGAGAACTTACAATAATATCATGCTTGTGCATCCTACATGCCACCATCCTATTACTTATTTGGGTTTGGAGGTCTTATTCACTAAGAATGACCCCACCTTCAACACTCTTATGTTTTGAGTCATTATACGTGAACCTAAGGATGTGGATGCTCTATATCCTTCTCCCCACCTGTGCCCTATTTTTCGGCTTCCTCATAGACCAAATAGTGGCCTATCTTGGGGGTAGGCCTCTAGTTAGGGTGAGGTGGTTTCCTGCCCTTAGGGGTAGGCTTGGGCCTAGGTTTGTGGTGTTTTGGTGAGCCCCAAAGCTTACTAGAACACCCTCCTCAGGCCCCCATTCAGTGGATCACCCCTCTCATGGCATCCATTACCAGACCTTATAGTTCTCCTTATTCGTCTGGCTTGTGCATTCCTCCTTGGATGCACCTTGGGATAAAAGTAGATTTTTTGCTTCTTTTAGTTGGTCATGTTAGTGCTTGCTTATAGTCAACACTCCACCGACTCCCCCTCCCTTTTTTGTAGTGTTTGTTGGTAGTGTGAGTTAGTGGTTATGGTTTCTTATGACTTACTCTAGCCTTCCCTAGTTGGTCTTTATCTATCATGAGCCTCTTACTACCCCTCCTTACCTCTCAGTGTGATTGACATTGAGACACTCTCTCACGATTAGCCTTGCATAGCGATGATGGCTCTACTGGCTAAGATGTCTTTCTTACCTTAAGCACTTTGAATCCTCCTCACATATGCATGAGAGAAAAACATGACCTTAGATTAGTTGTGCTCTTTATGGGATAATAAAACATGTTTTAATAAGCTCAAAAATTATTTTCTCTTGTCTCCTTCTTTTCCTAGTCTTTTGAGGCTAGTTTTAGGCCTTTCTGGGCTCCTTGGGCTTGTTTTTGGCCCTTGATATCTTAGGCCATGACTTTCTAGGTAAAGGCATGGCATATAAGTGGGATATACCATTAATTTTGTAGCTTAGTAATGGTCCAGACTATGGGTTTGTCAGTAGCCTTGTTTTTTGCCCTTTTTGAGCCTCCATTTGGCTTCATTTTGGCTCGCAAAACCCCAAAACCTTCATCTTAAAGGTTTTGGTTCATTATAGACACAATGGTGGAGTTCATTTCTCTCTTTAAGGTCTTCTTGGTTTTTTTGGGGACTGCTATGATCTCTTGGACCCTTGATTCCTCTAGCCTATTTAGCCTATGCACTCCTTGCCAGATGTACCCTGTGAGCCCTATTTTGCATTTCAGCCCATGAGACCTTCATCTTAGAGGTTTTGGCCCATTTTGAGTGCATTATAATACTTAATTTTGTAATCTAAAGTCTCTTGAGGACTACTTTGGCCCTGTTTTGATCCTTGGGACCCCTTTCTAGGTCCCCACTGATCTCTTGAGCCTGTGCCCTATTTTGTCGGTACCTAGGGATAGAAGCTACTTTTTGTACTTCTTTTAGTTAGTCATTTATCTAAATTTATGTAGTCAATTAATTATGACTCCCTCTCTCTTTTTTTTCATGATTTTAGGTTGTAGGTGTTAGCTAGCCATGGTACTTTAGGACTTGCTCTGGTCATGCCGATTGGTCTTTATCTTCTCCAAACCACCCCCCCCCATTGAGCTTCTTCACCTCTTCCCATGACTAGCATTGGTCCTATGTCATGATTATGGCTCAGTTTCATTCTTTGTTTCCCTGTGCAACTTACTCACACCACCCTACATTGAGATACCCTAGTTGTAGCTATTTATCCTACATCCTTACCCCCACCATGGTCCACCTATTAGTGGAAATTCATACATATGGTAGTAGTTGAGGTAATATGGGACCTATATCCATAATGTGGGTGATCGATGATCTATGGGGCCATGAGCTTGTTGTAGTTGGCCATTTCTTGGTCAGAGAGATGAATAATGCCACTGAGTATCACACATTCATTGGCACTTTGATCGATGCCCCTGAGTTGTGTGCATGTTATATGCAATTGGTCTCTAACTCATTTTTAGTCATGTCTCAACTCATCTATTCTTGGGCCATTCTTAACTCTGATCTTCTCCCCCTCTTCAAGGTGAATCATGATTTTCTCTCCTTTGAGGATGTCCAGTTCACCCACATTCTCTTGTAGGGAGAACACTAAGGCTGACACCTTAGTGAATGTCATTCTAGATAGTATGATTTGATTTTATATCACTTATGTTTCCCTTTTGTAGATGTTGGATCTGGGAGCTAGAGCTTGATGTGGATTCTGGATAACATTTCCTAAGCACTTTCACTCATGGATCGCACCATCAATAGTCTTCTACCACCATCTTTATTTGGTAAGTGTAGGTAATTTTTTCTTTTATCTTTTTAGTTCTTTCCCTCCTTTTCTTTATTTTGGATTATAGGTACTTCATAGCACTCCTTATTCCTTTGAACATCAACTACTTGTACCTCAAGTACATATGTAATTGCACTTCCCATGACCCTACTCCCTCCCTATGATTATATATCAGCTCATGTGTAGACTATCAAACTTGGTTATCCTACTTAGAGTCATTAGTGATTAGTTTGAAATTTTATCACATGATATTTTCATCCCTTGCACATCCCTAGTCCACCTTGGTCCCACCTTATGCTAGACAAGCCATTTAGAGACCCTGTGGGCCCCTTTCGGGGACTTATTAAACCACCCTAGGCCTCCTTTGGACCTAGGTTTTGGATTAACAAGGAAACTCATAGCCTAGCCCACATGTTTCCTTTATGAAATATGTTTCCTAGGACATAGCCTCGGTAGGAATGCATGAAAAAGGACCCTTGTTTGGTCCCAAATAGCTAGAAATGGCTAGTTTTTGGTCTTTTAGCAAAATTAGGGTTAAGATATATGCCTTTTTATCATCCACTTTGGATGGTGGATCCTCCAGCTTATCACTTCATCAATTTATTGCTATGATCTTCCCTCTTGATAAATCCATTGGAAGCTTGGCTACCATCTTCAACTCTCTTTTTGATTCTTGCTTGGCATAATAGTTTTGATTGTGATAGGGGATGCCCTACATTTTTACAACTATTATTAGTGATTCTCATTGCTATTGACAGTGGTCCTAAAGATTTTGGGTTCCTCCTTGCTCCCTCAAGACTCCATTTGCACCTATTTTGAGATCCTTGCATTGGCTCTTCCATAGATTTGGTGGCTTCTCCTTCATCTCTTCCACAGTGTTTGCTCTTGGTTTGGACTCAGCTTACACATGGCATGTTCTTCTTCCTCTCTTTCCTCATAGCTTGGATAATCAGTTGGTAGAAAGTCTGCACATCTCTTTGAGCTTGATATGAGGGGAAATTTTCTATGCAAAATTGAAACTCTTTGGTTTATTCACAGTAGTATACATGCTAGGGGTTTGATTTGTTTTAGTAAATTAGTTGTTTTGTGCATTATTTAGAATATTATTTTAAGATTATGCATTTATATGTGGTTACAAGATATCTTCATTGCTTGAAATATTTGCCATTGTATGTATTATTACATGGGAAACATCTCTTTCATTACATGATAGGATTCTATATGCATAAATTAGATAACATAGCTTGCTCTCTCTCTCTCTCTCTCTCTCTCTCTCTCTCTCTCTCTCTCTCTCTCATCTCTCTCTCTCTCTCTCTCTCTCTCTCTCTCTCTCTCTCTCTCTCTCTCTCTCTCTCTCTCTCTCTCTCTCTCTCTCTCCTCTCTCTCTCTCTCTCTCTCTCTCTCTCTCTAAAACTAGAAATATTGTATTGCTAGAAAAACAATAGTATTGCATTCAAATATAACTCAAATATTGAGTAGGTATGCTCTTGACCCCTTGATTGAAAACATCTTTGTTTCCTAAAACATCTTTCATTTGGCTTCAAAGTGCCTTAGTTGCTAGATTTACGTTTTTTTGGCCATTCCATTTTATGAAGTATTGTTGCTCCTTTCTTATTTATGCAATCCATAGTATAGTTTTAGCCACTTGCTTTACTATGGTTGGAAATACTAGAGGTTTGTGTGTACTTTTTACATCCATTTGTACTAGCCCCAACCTGGTTTACAAATCCATCTATAGTTTGGTGCAAGCTGACAAAATAGATAACCACTATAGACCTCCTGTAGCCCATAGAACCCATGAACCATATAGCCTCTTAGTGGTTTGATTTAGCACCTTGCCAAACACTAGTGGTTCCATTTATATTCTTGGAGCTATATACACAATAGTGATAAATTTGCAAGTCTAAGGGTACATCCAAGGGTGTGCGTAGAAGTGGACGTAGATAAACCGCTACCTAATTCTATAAAATTGATTGGTCCAGGGTTTGATTTGAGCTAGCCCCTAGTTTATTTAAAAAAACCAAATGCTTTTTTATTTTATCAAAAGGAGGGCCATTTGATCTGAGATTGTATTATAAAAAAAAGCAAAAATACCCAAGTTATCTTACACTCTATTCCATCTAACCAAATTATCTCTCATCCTATCTATTTGCATGTTATTTCCCCTCCTTCTCCCCCACATTCAACACTTAATTCACCCACAAATAATCCACCTATTAGTGACAATACCCATGAAATATCTTCACCTTCCTTTAAGGATGATGTAATGTCAAATGGATGGAGAATGGTGAGAAAGAGAAAATAAATCTCTAGTTTCTTCTCTCATTCTCATCGTTCCCCTTCCCGAGAAGGTTCTCCACTTACTTATCCAAAATAGATTGTTTATCCTAATGAATACCATGTCTCTCATCCAACCCCTTCTCATCATCGATCCAAATCACCTTTCGTTTCACCATCTGAATGTTTTAAGAATGAATAATCAGTTGTATTAGCCAATAGTTTTAGTGTGTTGCCACAAGAAGAAGATAGTATTGCTGAACTTATATCATGAATTACAAACTATTTTCTTGGAATGCAAGAGGTATTATGCTCCCTCACAATAATTTCATAGTTAAATATTTAGTTTTGAAATGGAAACTAGACATTTTATTCCTGCAAGAAGTTAAAATTAGCAATAATAATCTAAAAGCATATTTATTTCATGTATGGAAAAAAGCTACTTTTATTCATAAATCTCATAAATATGGGAGAGGAGATTCAGTTTTGGGTATTTTACCATGGATGCCAAAATATATCGTTGATAAGGGAGAGGATCCCTCTCATAGCTGTGTGTGGGTCCTTTCCATTATCAATGAACAACCTAATGGTTTTTGCTCTATTTATGCTTCTAATAATGTCAAAGAATGGGTAGAGCTTTGGAATTAGATGTCTAATTTTATTCCAAATATTGATTGGATTCTTGGTAGTGATTTTAATATGGTTGAACATTGTAATAATCAAAGCTGGTACAACCTTCATAAACTCAACTATGATGAATTTAACAGTTGGTTGTTCTGTCAAAATTCTCTTGGGGTGGTTGATCCAATTCAAGACAAAAAATCTAGACAGTTCAATAACTGGTTCACTTGGTCCAACTGTTTATCAAGGGTGTATAGAAAGTTAATTAGATTGGATAGATCGTATATATCTCCCAATCTCTCACAAGCTAATGACCCCTTTGGTGTTTTCTTATTGGTGGATTATTCGACTACCTTATCAGATCATTTTCCCATTTTTTGTACTATTTCATCCTCCCAGAATAATTCTATTTATCCACTACCTTATAAACTTAATATCTCTCACTTGAAGAGGCCTGGCTATATGACAGCCTTAGTGGGGATTTGGAATTCTATTCCAAAGCCTCAAGAAGGTGAGTAATGGATTAAATGGTGGGGTGAAGTGATTTCTCAATGTATTACCTTTTTATGCTCCTTTGGTAAGAAAATGGTTTGGCAGCAGAAAAGGAGAGAAAAATCTCTTCAAGGTAAATTAGATCAAGCACAAAAAAAGCTAAACCTTGATCCAAACAACACTAGTCTATAAACAGAAATTGTTTATATTGAGACTCGACTCCATAAAATTGATAATTATAGATGGTAAGGAGCTAAAATATATGCTAGACTTCATTAGATAAAGGAGGGGAATAGAGGTTCTAAATATTTTTTCAATTATCTTAATTAAAAACACAAAAAAAGAGAATTTGTGTGATTATGGATGACTTTGGCACCTTTCACACAAAAACATATGAAATTAGCTTACCTTTTCAGAACTTCTATATAAATCTTTTCAAAGAAGAACAACAGGGGGAAGAGTTTCAATTAACTTTGGATGAAATTTTTAAAGAGCATATTACTAAGAGAATTGATCAAGATTATAGTCAATACTTGGATTGAACTTCATCAATGGAAGAATTAGAATAGGCACTCTTTTCAATGACGCATAATAAGAGTCTAAGTATTTATGGACTTCTAATTGAATTCTATCAGGGCATGTGGCCTCATATTAAGGAAGATTTTTATTTTCTATATCTAGAAGCTCTTGAGAAAGGTTCCTTGGGTCCTAAAATTAATACAGGCTTAATTAAGCTCCTACTTAAAGGGAAAAATGAAGACACTATTTATGGTTGGAGACCAATTACTTTACTTAATACTTCCTACAAGATCATAGTTAAAGTGTTGGCCCTTCGGATCAAACCTATAGTGCAAAATATTGTTACGGTAGAGAAAATTGGTTTTCTTGGAGGAAGATATATTTTGGACAATCTTCTCTTAGCCTGGGAAACTTGTGAATGGGCCCAACAATCAGGATAAGACAATCTATTAATCAAGCTGGATTTTGATAAGGCTTATGACAAAATTCAATGGAGCTTTATTCTTAAAATGCTTTAATTGCTGGGTTTTGGCCCTAAAATTGGATCACATTTTTAAATGTTATTTAATGATGAAAGTGCTCAAATTGTTGTCAATGATTCTATTACTGATTCATTTCGTCTTCAACAATCCATTAGACAAGGATGTCCTTTATCTCCTTTCTTATATGTTCTTACTATGGATGCCTTGGGGTATCTTTTACATAAAACCAATCAGCTACAGCTTATAATAGGGATTTCAATTCCTAGGAATGGGATTGTTATTAATTCTCATTTTGCTGATGATAGCATGTTTTACTTCAAAATTTTGAATAAAAAATTATTAACTCCTTGGACATACTAAATTTATACTATTAAATGTCAAGATCACAGCTAGCTCATAATAAAATTGAGTTTTTGATGATACATTCTAGGCCTATACCAAATTGGATACCTACTAAATGGAGACAAATAAATCATGGAAAGATTACTAGGTATCTTGGTATACCATTCAGAATAGGAGTCTCCCTGTCAGATATGTGGAACTGGTTTCTTAATAGACTCAAAAACAAAAAAAATTAACTGGGAAAATAAGTTTCTTTCATTGGCTGGGAGAATCCAAGTTGTTAATAAAATCTTCATTGATGTACATGCTTATTATTCCTCTTGTTGGATGCCCTCCAACAAAATCTATGAAGACTTGAACATAATTCTTCGGCAATTTCTTTGGACCAAATGGGGAGGTGAGGCTAGGTTTAAGTACACTTCTTGGACAAACTACATACAATTAAAGAATAAAGGTGATCTAGGGATTATTGATCCCAAAACCCAAGGGATTTGTTTAGCATCTAAAAGAATAAAGGTGATCTGGGGATTATTGATCCCAAAACCCAACGGATTTGTTTAGCATCTAAGTGGATCATTAGAGCCATTCAAGGTGATGAACCTTGAAAGATATTGGTTCGACATAGAATCAATTCTGCCTTTGTTCATGGTAAATGACAGGCTATCAATTAGTGGGATAAAATTCTTCTTGCCTCCTCTTTCAAAATTCAAACTTCTTCTCCCTTGCAATCCATTTGGAAAGCCTAGAAGCATGTTTATCAATTTTTAAATTGGAGAGAAGAATCTTTATTGTATGGTTTCAATTTTACTTTTTCCTCCATATGGTGGAATAGACTCATTTAGTATCAAGGTGAGCCTATTGCCATTACCTTCTATAAGCAGACTTATTATTTGTTTAAAAAAGGTGTGTGATAGTTTGGGGATTTATGGAATTTTTATTTGTTGAACTAGACTCCTTGGCATATTCTTTAAGGATAGTTTGGATTGAATATCCAAGTTAAACTAGTTTATCACTTTTGTGCAGTCTCTAGTTCTGGAGGAGCTATCTATGAAAATGTGTACTCCTATTCCATGTAGCTTTTTGAGAGATTAGAGATGGTTAGCTTGTTATCATTTCAATGCTTTTCTTTTGAAGAAAATTTATAATCATCTCTTTCCTAATGTTCCTTTAGTTCCTTACTTGAATATCAAATGGAAATGTCAAATTAGTGAAAGACTTTGGTCCAATTTGAGCACACAAATTTGGAAATCTAAAGCTAGTGTTGATGCACAAATCATGGCCTGGAAAATTATGCATTATAAACTACCTATACGAGATAGATTGAAAGCCATTGTGATATAACCCATCAGCTACTCATTTTGTCATTCAAGAGAGGACTTAAAGTATGTGTTTCAGGACTGTGCATATGCAAAAAAATAATGCAAGACCATTTTCATTAACCTGTCTATTATATCTAATCATCAGTTGAACTAGAAAGAAGCACTTATGGGGATAAACATGAATAAAAATTTTATTAATAATATTATTAGATAGGTTATTTTATTGCAAATATGGAAGAATAGATGTTTGGCAACTTTCTCTAAATTTTATTTTCATCAGGTAACAGGAATTCTAAAGATTTACTTTGAAGTTTTTCTTAGTATTGTTTCTCTTTTTTCTTAGCTACAGAGCGATTTGGAGAAAAACACAATGATAGCACTCCAGATTCAACAAATCAAACTTGAAGTGAAGCAGTTATTAGGTAACAAATAAATATAGGTTGGCCAAGGATAGAAAAATATGTTGTATAACCACTGATGATTGTTGTAATTGAACTTTTGTATTATGTTTTTCTATGTATTTATATGCTCCCAACAACATGTTGTGATTTATAATGCTTCCTTCAGACTTGCATCCTTTGTTGCTTTCTTGAGCATTTAAATCTTTTTGTATTTAATGCATATTTTCAATTAAAAAAAATAGTAACATTTTTTGGGAACAATCCAAAAATCCCTTCAAATCAACTATCATGTTTTATTAAGTATTATCTTTGCTACTAGTGCCAATGAATTGAAAACTTAAACTAACCCCATTAAATATTTATCTTAACCAATGCTAATAATCTTTTTTATTTTAGGGCTCCTACGACAGTTGAAAATTTAGTCACAATAATAATATTAAAATCTCATGTGTGAGGTGTTTTTATTATGAAATGAACATAAATAAAATATTATAAATGGCTAAAATCAAAGGAGGACATCGAAAGCTAGGTTTTTATAGCTCTGCATTTATGAGTTTTTAGGTCTCTATCATATTGTCAATCGTTACAGATCGAGGCAAGATATTACTTTTGTTCACATTTATTACTAATTTTGATTGGTGATTTTCCCTCTAGGTGGTAGGGGTACCCTATTTTAAATGACCATCACCTCCCTCTTTCCATCCATAGATGTAGAGAAAGTTAGAGTGAGTGAGAGCAACCATGACCCCAAAGTAGGTGAGGAAATTTGTCTCGAAAGTCTTCCACGAGGTAATGCTGATTATTTTGACTCTCCATTATCTAATGTTGTTTTGTATGTGCCTAAATTTGACAAAGCCTATCATTTATTTAAAAAAATTACTTTGTTTGCTTACTTTATTAGTTGAGTCCCCCCTGAGAGCCTTCTGAATCAATGGGTTTACAACCATTGGCAAGGCCATGGTGTGAAACTGGAAGGAGTCCAAAACCTTACGAAGGGATTATTTTGTTTCACTTTTCAAACCTAAAGCATTAGAAAGCCATTGTTAACCATGGCCCTTGGTTTATTTGCAACACTTTGGTTGTCATTTTTTACTGAACTCAAGTTTTTTAAGTCTTAAAACAAACAAAACTAAAAATCCTTGTTTGGGTTGAATTTCTTGGCTTGCCTCTCCCCTTATGGGGTTTTATTGACTAGATCATAAAACCCATAGGGCATTTCATATGCCATGAGAAAACCAAGTTCTTTATGGCTCGTCCCTCAAAGAGGGTTTGTGTTGAAGTGGATCTGTCCTAAGATTTGAAAGATTTTATTGATATATAAATTGGCACTAACTATTTTTCTCAATGTGTTTTGTATATCAATTTCTTGAATACTTGATTTCAATGCCAATTCTCAAAACATATGATCCGAGAATGTCCTCTGATGGTGCATAAACCCTTGCTCCTCAATAAAATGGTGGATATGAAACCAAACCATATAATGACAATAATGATGATTGGACTACTGTCACCAATAAAAAAACAACAATAATTCTTCTAAAGGTGGCAGTAAGCCATAAGCTTCTTCTTACAAACCTATTGGGAATAACCATGACTCAACTTCTATTGGCAAAACTAATTTGCCTAATAAATCGTCTCCTCCTCTCATGCATACTCCTCAAGTAGTGTCCTCTTTGGTTGAGTTGCCTCCTTCAGTGTAACCATCACAACCCTCTCCTAGGGTGAGTGTTCCATAAGGAGAACATAGTTTGGTCACCTTGGATCGTAAAATAGTGTTCCATCATTATTGCAGTGCTTATCCATCTCTCAAAGAGGAAGAATATATGGCACATAAGTGACAACCATTTAGTATCAATGATTTCTTTCCCAACAAACTCATGTTTAATTGGTTTGTTGTGTTAGAAGATCTCACAGAGGAGAATGACATGCACCTCAATAATTCCCAATGATTGTGTACTCTTGGAATGTTTGAGGCCTTATTGATTTGTTGTGTAAGTATGTGATCATGAATAATTATAAGCTCTTTAGTAGCATGAAAATTCTTTATTTTCAAGAGGTCAATATTTTTAGTTTCTTATCACAGAATTCAACACGAATAATTTGTCCTGGAGCCATATGTTAGGCTATTGGGCATGAAGCTAGGTGTGGTGGGGTCATCACTTTTCTAGCTCTAGAGCTTGCTTAGAATATTATTTCTTGGGGCTTGGACACCACCCATCAAGTGGTGTGGACCTTTTTTTACTTTAATAACCACATCATTGGCTTGGTCAATTTGTATACCCCTAATGATGCTATGAAATGGGCCACCCTATGGAGGTGGTTGGCTAACTCACTTCCATATGTGTATTGGATCCTCTGTGGTGATTTCAACATTGTGGAATCGACTGAGGATATAGGACACCTTCCAATGCAATGGTGCACTAGTGAGCATAAATCCTGATTTTATATGCTCAATAAACTTAGGGTGTTTGATCCTAACCATCACCAGAGAAAAAAATCAGAATCCTTTTAGTTCACTTGGACCAACTTTTGACATGGAAAAGATAGGGTGTTTCAACGCCTCGACTGATCTTTGATGGTTGAGTAAGATCATTTCTATTTTGCCCTAATCCATTACATGCTAGTTTTGATCATCCCCGATACTTTTTTATTAGATCATCACCCTATTTTATTTAATATTGAGTGGACTACACCTCAAGTTAAGCTTACCTCCACTCAATTCTATCTCAATACTACTCACCTCAAGCGTGAAAGACTAGTGGGGCATATTGTCAAAATTTGGAAATTGGTCCCTTAGTTAGAGGGAGATATTAGTTGGATTTAATGGTGATCAGATGTTCTTTCTCGTACTTCCACCTTTTTTTGGATCTATGGAAAGTAAGTGGCCTCTTTCAGACAACATCTACACAATATTATAAATCGTGAATATATTTAGGTTTCACAGGAACTGGAACAGTCACCTTTCAATGTTAACCTCCAAACTCAAGTGGCACATTGGATATATAAGCTCCAAATTGAGGAGACTCACAAGGCTAGAGGAGCTCAGCTGCAAGCTTGTATGCACTGATTGAAAATTGGAGACAAAGTCTCTAAGGACTTTTTTACCCTCCGCTAATCTAGGATAGATACTGATAGAATCAAAACTATCAAGGAAGGAAACAATCAACTTATCAAACTTCTTGACATGCTACAAGATTTTGTATATCATTGCCATGGTGTTTTCTCAACACAAGCTTCTTCTCCAAAATGGGAGGAAACTCTCTATCAATGTCTCCAGTTTGTACCCTGCAAAGTTTCCAATTCTCAAAGAGTTGCTTATGATAGGCCCTTATCTCTCAGCAACCTCCATGAGGCTATTAAGCAGATGGTAGTTGACAAAACCCCATGAATTGATGGTTTTCCATGTAATTCCTACCAAACCCTTTGGGATACTATTGGTCCTAATCTTCATCGAGTTTATTCAAAAGTTGTTCTAACTCACTCTTTGGGATCCATTATAAAAAACTATAACATCAAGTTTATTCCCAAGGCTGGTGATCCTAAAATTATCATCAACTAGAGGCCTATTACTTTTCGCAATTTCTCCTATAAGATTATTGCTAAGGCCTTAGCCCTCAGGGTCAACCACATTCTCCCTTTCATTGTTAGAAGTGAGCAAACTAGCTTCATTCAGAATAGATTCATTCTAGGCAATGCCATTATCATATGAGAAGGTATGAAATGGGCTCAGCTTTCTAATCATAAGGCTCTGATTGTCAAGATTTATACTGAGAAAGCTTATGATTGTATTGAGTAGCCCTAAATTTTAGCCATGTTGTAGGCACTTGGTTTTGGCCCCAAATTTATTCAAACTGTTAACATGCTCTTTTAGGATGTTGGGGCATATATCACTATCAACAACACCCAATCCTCTCAGTTTGAAATTCATCATTCTATCTGACAAGGATGCCCTTTAGCCGCTTCTTTATGTGTGCTAACAACAAAAGGATTTAACGACATTCTAGGTAATTACACTACCAGGGGCTTGGTGAAACGTATCTCCCTCCCTCAGTCTGATAAACAGATTTTAAATCACCACTTTGCAGATGATTCTTTTCTCACTCTTCAAGAGGAAGAAGAGTCTGTCAGGAATGCTATGGTAGGTCTCCACATTTTGTTTTTGGCTTTAGGTTCATCTAACCAATAGAGAAAGACTTAGTGTTATTGTCAATCTCTGGGCCCCAAACCTCCTTGGATGGAGGGATATCAATGGTAGTGGCTTCTTCCAAGGGTGCAATTTAAGTTTCTTGGCATCCCTTTTGCTTTTTAAGACTCTCCCTTTGAACTATGGTCTTATGTGGTGCAGAGAGTTTGAGGGAAAAACCTCTTTTTGGGTCACCATGCCTCTATATCTTGCTAGCAAATTTCAAATTTTCTCTAAAGTCTTGATAGCTACTCATGTGTATTATTCCTCTTGTTGGCCCCCTTATAATACCGCTTACAACAAATTAAAAAACATCTAAGATATTTTCTATGGGCTAACTTTGACGATCATAAGGGTTTCCATAGAGTTGCTTGGAACATATGTTGTCGACCCAAGGGCACTAGGGGACTGGATCTCCTAGATATTAAAATTCAATCCCTTACCCTTGGTGTCAAATGGATTATTAGGGGTCTTACTGGGGGTGAAGCCTAGAAGATTCTTCTACACCATTATATATCTCAGGGACTCCCATGTGGTAGAAAGGCTTGGCAAAGCTTGGGACTTCACTCTCTTCTAATAACCCCAGTCCCTCTTAAAATCAATGCTATATTTGTAATTTAAAGTCTATGGAAAGCTCGGGAAAAGCTTAAGCCTCACCTTAACTAGGTAGGTGAGGGTTTTAGGAATGGCCTCTCTATTAACTCCCAGTCCCTTTGGTGGTCGTCTTGCTGAAATTTTCACAATGTTACCTATGCCTTAGTCCCTTGGGTTAAAGGGTTAAGGCTCTTTAGGAAAGATGTGAAGGTTATCAGTGATCTCTTTTTCAAGGAGAACATGGCCTGACTCACTTGGCAACAACTTCAGAATAAATTGCATTTAAATAATTTAGATGTAGAGGCTATTATAGAAATTCAAGATTCCATACTTGAGTATTTGTATAAAATAGGAGTCAACTCTCTTGTTCCTTGGTGGAAGGATTGGCACTAGCCTACAACCACCCCCTTCACCTGGTACTCTCCTCGACTAGGGTATCATTTACTAGCCCCTCAACACATTCTAGATGAAATGCTCAACCTTACATGGAATCTCCATTCTAGATATAGGGTTTGGGCTTGACATTTTAGCACCATGTGGTCTACTATTATTGACCCCAAAAAAACTCATTTCTTATGGTGCCTCCTTTATTAGGGCCTATCTGTGGGTGACCAGCTCAAGCATTTGGGCATACCTAACCCCATTTACCTAGATTGATGACAACTAGAGACTGTTAAACACCATTTTTGGTTTTGTTCTCATGCATAATCTATGTTGTGTTAGATTCATTCCCTTTTCCATCCCTTTCAACTTGACTTTTTCACATGGAAGATGGCTCTCTTGGGGGACTCGGCTCTATTGTCTGCAAAATATAATAAATTTTGGTAGATCTTTCAATTTGATATATTATTTCAAATCTGGAAAGCTATAAATTATGCTTGCTTTAATCATGAAGACCTGGAATGTAGTTTTTCTGTTACTAACAAAATTACTATTATATCTAATGTTACTCTTCAAATTCAAAATCAAATAAATAAGCTCCACCTGGAACTCAATCACCTCCAATGTTTGCTTGACCATTGGGGAAATGCTCTATGCACGATCAGCCATGAACCCCCTGAGCCTCCACGACATCCTACGCCTCCCCAAGGATGAGGGTGTGGGCTACTTCAACAGTGGTCCAAAACTAGACACATGAGTCATTCTCCTTGTCGATCACCACCTCGTTGGTCTTCTCCTCATCGTGGTGGTCTGAGTGGATCGTCTAGATCTGGAGGTGATGGCAGGGCTAGGGATATCCTCCTTCATCTTAAAATTGTGACATTAGAGGTTGGGGTCCTCCCCCCAAGGCAAGTTTCCATCCCTGGCTCTAGCAATCTCCCCTGAAAGAAATCAAGATGAGACATTAGAGGCTCAACAAAACACTAGTTGGGAGCCACTACCTGTGGATGAGGATCCTCTTGCCTTAGGAGGATGACGTGGTAAGTCTTAGGACCCATCTTCTCCACCGCCTCCTCCGATGTCCATGTTTGTTGTCGCTGCTTAATTGTTCTCTTTATTGTTATATGTTCTTTGTTCTCTTTACTTTGTTGTCACACTGTTGATGTGATGTTTTTTTTTTTTTTTTTGTGTGTGTGGTTATTTTTTGACCACTTTTTAAACCTACTATAAGATGTCTTTTCCCTTAGTGTGATTATGCTCATGAGATGTGACTTTTCCACTCACTTTTTTTAGAATTCCGTGAACGTCTACCTCAAAGCAAACTTTAATATCCGGCACGTCACATGGCGCCGCTGGAATGGTCAACACAAACTTACCCAAGAAATTGTTGTGAGCCGCTAAAGCTATCTCACCTTCGTAGACTGAAATGCCCACTTTCGTCTGATTGTCATGCAAAGTGGTGACTGAGGACTCCATCCGAGTAGGAATAGGAGTGTTTCGAGGAACTACTACTGCCATAACACCTTCGTCGACTGAAATTCCAAGACTCAGAGGTGTGACGTCCACAAGCACTAAGTTGACGTTTTCGTTGTTCAACACTGCTGCCTGCACGCCCGCACCATATGCAACTGCTTCATCTAGATTATCACATTTGCAGAGCTCCTTCCCGGTCAAAGAATTCTCTCAACAATTCCTGCACCTTGGGCATACGCGAGGAGCCTCCCACTAACACAATATCGTTGATCTGGTCCTTACTCATGTCGGCGTCTTGCAGGAATTGCTGGACAATTTGCATGCACTTGTCAAATAACTCGGCGTTGAGCTCTTCGAACTTGGCTCTTCTAAACTTCATATGAAGATATTTTCCTTCATAAAGACAATCAATGTCAATGACAGTCTCTACAGCCGAAGACAAACTCCATTTTGCTCTCTCACATTCTGAACGGAGTCTCCTGAGAGATTTGGGACTTGCGCTCAGATCCATTTTATACTTTCTATTGAACTCTTGAACGAAGAAATTAACTACTTTGTTGTCAAAATTTTCACCACCCAAATGCATATTCCCTCCCACAGCCTTGACCTCAATTTTATTTCTTTCAACTATAACAATAGAAACATCGAAAGTACCTCCACCAAGGTCGAAAACCAGGATATTTCTCTTGCTTTCCTTGCATGCACAAAAGTTATAAGTTATTGCTGCAGCGGTGGGTTCTTTCAGCTATCATTCTCATTTTCATCAACACCATAGATGAGATTTCTTCAGCTGCAAATAGCTGCTTCTTGCCTTTGAAACTTACCTGAATCATAGGCTTGTCATTAACACCATGGACAACTGCGAAGGGCCAGAGTTTTGAGTCATCCTGCACACAGGGATTACTGTATCGCCTTCCAATAAGTCGCTTGGCGTCAAAGACAGTGTTAGCAGGATTAGTTGAAAAGTGAAATTTGGCGGCATCTCCAACAAGTCTCTCTTCAGAGGTGAAAGCCACCACAGGAGGAGTGGTTCTGTTACCCTGATCATTAACAATAATCTCGACTCTGTCATTTTGCCACATACCCACACAGCTATAAGTTGTTTCAAGATCAATACCAATAGCCATCTCTTTACCTTTTTCTTCCATCTTATTTGCTATCCCTCTCTTAAACGAAGAGATTGAATACAAAACTTCTGGGAAATAAATGAAATGGCAAAACCAGGAATGAGAACTGTTAAAATGGAGGCGAGGGGAGGGGTGAGGATTGAAAGCGAGCACCAGACGAAGGAAAGTGCATTAGATTTTCTTATTAAATGGCAGCAGTAGAGGAGCCTATAGGTTCGGGCACAACCTTACTTTACATACCATAAAGTTATGCCATCTCAACTTGTATAGTTTTAATGAAGTGTGATAATACAACTCATTCATTATTCCCTTCATGCATATTTGCTGTCACTAAGATTTCATATATAATAAGTAGAGTGTGAGTGGCCATGATAGGGAAACAAGTCTACTTAAAAAGAAATGCTTTGCCTTTGCCTTTTGCTTTTACCTTTACTTGCATTTAAAGCAAAGGCATCATATTTCAAAGCAAATACATGAGATCTCAAACGTTCCTTACATAACCACAAATTCATGGCAAAAGTGATGCGACTACAGTTCAGTGATCAACTTTAAAGGGTTAATCTTAATAACGTGAAGGGCATACTTTTGTCATCCAACTCTTCCATGAGGAGAAATTGCATAAATATTTATATTTCAATTCACAGCATTAGAATTAAGTACACATTATAAATATAAATTTTATATAAAATATTTTAATTTTTAATAAATTTTAAAATTAAATATATATATTATTTTAAAATAATAATTAAATTTAATATGGATAATATTTTTAATGCTACAAATAACCAATTTAAATCCTCTCTTTATTTTCAAGATATGTTAGATACTCCCCTGAAATTAGTAGTGAATGATAATGACCAACAAATTTGAAATACACAATAGATGTTCTTTACACTCTTCCATAAACTCTTTACTTGCAATAAATAGACAAAAATAGGGTTCAAATAGTTTTTAAAAATAATAGAGTCACAAGAAAACTATATATTAAAAATTTGAATACGCTGTAAATTACCAAAATTGATTTGAGAACTTGAAAAATGTAAGAGCATTTAGAGAGATAGAACCTTATCTCTGCTAGACCTTGAGTAAAAAATAAGACAAAACAAAAAAAAAATTAGATAATAAACTCAAAAGAAAGAAAGGGTAAATCACATTTAACGTATGTTAGGGAGACATTACTCCACCATCCATGACTTATGTTATCCGCATTTACCATTTACCGTAATAAATGTCATTGCAAAATTACTGACCACTTGTATTTGAAGGACATTTATTTTGAGACCGCTCCTTAGTAATATAAGTAAAAGGCATGAAGACAATTGAAGACATAAGTATGAAGGATAGAGTTGGTGTTTATTTAGTTGCAGAAAGAATAAAAAGCATAGAGGAGCTAAGTGAAAAAGATAATATGATGCTTATTATAATTTTTTCATTGATCTCTTTGTAATCCATCTTTGATTATAAAAATAATTAGATATTTTTCACACCTCAAAGTATTTTCATACTAAAAATTAGTATGCCCTTTGTTATTATGATTTTATGCTTGTTGTTCATAGTTAATTATATTTATGTTTTCAGCTTTTTTTTTTAAGTTTTGATTATATTTCCAACAACATATTACACTAATTTTTGAAGACCTTAAAACATACTAATTTTTCATTTTGAATTAAAATAAAAGTAGGATAATATGATATGATTATGTTAATTCCATTAAGTAATTGATCTTATGAGTCTACAGATCATTACCTTCTTATTAATATTATTTTTTATAAATTGACAGTCATAACCTTTTTTAACCTTTAATTTTACAAGGCCAATTAATATTAACAATATTAATTTTCTTAACAATAATAGAAACATTAACAATGTGCAATTTATTTCTTTTTAATTCCATCATTAATGACAATAATGAAAAATTCAAATAATATTATAATTGATATATAATAAGCAATTTTAATAATTTTCCTAATAAATCCTTCAATTAAAATGGAATAATTAAAATATATCTTACTAAAAACTATTTTGAATGCTGCCTTTTTATGAAAAGGTGGGAGATATTTGAAGGACATTGAGAACTTCAAATTTAATCCTTGCTACAATAGTTTGCATGTATAAATAAATTTTTACTAAGGTTAATTTCAAAAAAATTAAAGGCCATAATTATTTATTAAACATAACTTTAAAATGTAAATGTACTATAAATTAATAACTATGTTAGGATTACGAGGCTAGCTCTAATTTGGTGATCAAAATTGAACCTATCCTAGCCCTTCGAAGGGGCTTAAACTTGTCCCACAAGTACAATTAAAAAAGAACCCATTAAAAAAATATAAATATAAATTTTAAATGACATAGTCATAATTATAGATTTTTTTTTAAATGAAAAAAAGCGGCCTCTTAATTATACTACTAAAGAGTGTCATTTCATGCACTAAAAGGACTCCAAACCACTTGGAAATTTGAGAGACATCAATGCTTTGTATTATTCAGATCATATAGTCAAAGTGAGTGAAACCAATGATTGATGTAGATCAACAACTTTAAAATTACTACTTTCAGAACTTCTACTTTGCATTAAGTGGTGGTTTCATCACCATACAATAAATCCTATATTTAGAGCATTGTTGGAGACTAGAACCACAATTTTTATAGCTAGATGATGAATAAGATTAAATTTCCTAATCCTTATGGATCATATAGGCCATTTTGGAAGGCTTTTGGTCCCCTAAAATCTTAGTGGGGGATGAGATGCAAGAAAAAAATTCCACTTTTTCATTTTGTTACCATCTTTCATGTCTTAGTTTCTTTCCCTTGATTCAAACTTGCCAAGATCTTTATGGTCAACTTCCAGTCTCTACAACTTTCCACTATAACATTGCATCCTTCTCTAAATCTCCATGCACATACAATATAGATTCATCTATAGAAGGTAGTAATTATGCTTATTCTTATTTATCCTTGATATTTATGGCTCATATAGGTGCAAATTCTCACAATTCACTACTGAGTACATCCTCATGACTGAGGAAAGATCAAGCCTAAAATTGTTTTCTTAAACCTTCTCTAAGATGGTGAATGACACGTAGCTCAGAGATTTGAGCTACCTAGCTTTCCTGTGAAACTCTTCTTCCCCAAATACAACCAAATATCATTTCCTACTTTGAGTGTATGCTCCCTTTAGTGATGATCATGACTAGCCTTATATTTAGCTTATGACTTCTCCAAGTTTTATTTCACTTCAAGATGTATTTATTTATTCATCTAAATGAACCTTGCTACTCTAGTCACCTCTAAATCTTTTTCATCCATTTCTATTTGTTTTCTTATTGCAACATCAAGTGGATTAGTGGGAAGATAACCCAAACATATTTTAAAGGGTAACTTCTTTGTGGATGTACGTATAAGCCTATTGCGTGTGTGTTGGATGTGTGTCATAAACTCATATGAAGTCCTTGGATCCTTTTTATTGTAACCTCTTATTAGTTATACCAAAATATTATTTATAATTATGTTTTTATCAATTTTGGGATGGAATGTTGTTCTTATGTAGAGTTTGGTTTCCATCTTGTTTCACAATGTGGTCTAAAACTTACAAAAAAATAGGGAACCTTTATTTGGAACAATGGGCTTAAGCAATCAATAGTGCACCCAAACATTACAAAATAATAACTTAGCTACTTCATATCCTTAAACTATCTTTTTACATGCGATCAAAAAACACATTTTATTGAATATATAGACAAAAAAATATAGATATTTATGGCCATGCTCAGACATTGTTAAACATCCCACAAAATCCATTGAAATACTTTCCCTTTCTTTATTAGGCACAACTAGAGGTATGAAAAATACTTATTTGATATGTCAAAGTGGTTCACATGCATAATACACTACACTAAACTATAAAAAAATGTGTAATTTATATCGAAACAAGTTTTACCAAAATAAATAGTAAAAATGAACCTAATTGCAATATAAAAAGTATTCAAACATTTAAAATTGACAAAAGGAGGGTTCTAAGAATAATACTAAATTTTAGGAAAAAAAGACTTTCTAATGTTGAAATCAAACAAATTAACAAACCAATGTGGATACAAGCCCCAAAATTTAGAAAAAAATAGCGACTTTGAAAATTTAATTAGGATCAAAATGTTATTATATTTGCAGGTCCAAGATCATACTATTACGCTATTGGAAATTATATCCTTTTTGAAATTGTTTTACTCTAATTTGCTTTACAAACCTAAAAGGATAGAAACTAGTAGAATAATTCAAATTGATAAATATGGCATTCAAACATACATCTGAATGTAAAATTTTGAAACTTATTGCACTGATTTGATAAATAGCATATTCTAAATATAGTAATTACAACAAAGGGATGAAAACTTATCTTTTATAATTGTATGTCTGACTATGATTGTAATTCTAATAGTGGAAAACATACTAAAGTAGGCTTGTGATTTGTCCAGTTAGGAAATGTTTTTATAGATATGTGTATATAGCTAATGATTTGGCTTTGATAATTGAAAAATATTGCTTTGATTTGGATTTGGTATGCTTTAGACTTGAATGTGACTGCTCCTAGTGATAGATTCAAAATTTGGGGAAAATAAGGTAGATTTTCTCAATGTGCAATAGTGTATAAATGTGTCCTAGATAAGTGCCAAGTACCCTATTAAGTGAGACCTTGATTTGCATAGATGAGTCCAATTGGATAATTTATCATACCACTGACACGTTAGAAACATGGGCCAACCCTAAGGAAAATTTTGATTTTAAAAATCAGTCATTATGGGAGAGGATTGATACCAATTAGATCAAGTCAGTATCGATTAGTGATATTGACCAAACCTATACCTATGTACAAGTGAACTAAACTAAAAGTCTATAGATGTATGTGCATGATATTAAGAAGGTTAAAATAGATAGTGAGGTTCCTATAGGTGTGTAACAATAAAAAAGGGTCAAACTCATAATATAACATGTAGGTGTGAGACAATTGTGGAGTAGGACCATGTTTCTACACTCAATTAATGTGTGGTAAATATATGTCAAGATTTTCATTATCAAGTAATTAATACCATATTTTAGTATTTATAAGTTCCACACTTTTATTCTACTAATGGAATTGCTAGAGTAGAATTCTATTTTAATCTTTGGACACTCATATCTATGATCTCCCTCTTTGCCACACTCAGTGCACCAAACTATCAATCTAATTCTGTTGGTTTCATGTAACTCTTCCATTTGGCATAGGAAACATCTATCTTAGCACCCAATTTTATCATAGTAGGAGGATAGTCTCCATAATATTCTATCTATTCAACCCAAATCATAACATATCTTGCATTAGATTGAGCATAAAATTGTACTTGCACAAGGAAAACCTTATCTTAGGTTTCAAACCTTACATGAACCAAGCAAATTTATCTTTATATTTGAATTGGAAATTCACTTGATTCATGACCTTTGAGAATCTGTGATCATAATCCTAGATTTATTCTCCCATTTTCTAGTGAATATCCCTCAAGTCCTAAATATTCCAATTTACACATTTTTCATATTGAACTCATCAATTAATTTATCTTTTAATTATTTCAAATTCAATTTCTCTAAATTAATTTTGAATATAAACTCTATAGCTTTGCTTATCAAAGCTTGTATGAGACCATACTTTTTAATGTCATCATTGGTAACACCTTTAACTTGACATTTCATCTTGCAAATGAACACATACTGCTTTGGGTTAGAGGACCCATCATAAGGTGTCAAAGTGAAAAAAACTCATGCATGAAGAACCATAATTCTTACATTTTCATCTAATCCAATTGGTTGTTTTGGATTTGTTTTAACAAGTGCATACAAAATCAGTATAGCTTTATTTGGAGTGATATTAATTATATTTGAAAACAACTTCTTAGTATCCACACTAATCTTCCTAAATTTCTCTAAGAACTCCTCAAACCACTTATCTTATTTTTTCTCTTTTTTACATTTTTCAATTAACCAATCAAGCACAGGGGATGCATCCCCTTGGATTGTATGACCTTGATTTGGGGTGACTTCCCCCCTCAATCCTAACCCTGACTTAACCCTATGACTCAACATAATTCTTTGAAATACTACACTTTATCATCAGACAATATCTACTTTAGTAACTTATTTATATTATCTAACTATTATGATGGACTCTTTATGGCTTCTCCTCGGTCTCTTCAATCTATGTGGTCTCTTCATTTCATAGATCTTGAACCTAAAAAACTTGAAAACATGAAAATTAGATTGATATAAAATATGACTATCATTTTCAAAAATCAAAAATCAAACTTAGAACATTAAAACCTGAAACCTTGCTGAAACTAGACACCTAAAATAAAGTCAAATTGATATCATAAAAGATCCACATCTAAACAACATGAAACATGAAACTTGTAATTTAGAAAACCAAAAACCCAAATTCAAAAAATCTTGATCTTCAAAATCCTAAACTTAAAAACCTTAAAAACTTGAAAATTATATTGATATAAAATATCCCTAAAATCTAAACTTAGAAGCGCTAAACTAGAAAATCATAAAAATACAAAAAACTTAAAAACTTAAAACTCAAAACTCAAAATTTTAGAATTTAAAAACTATAAACCTAAAAATCTAAAAACTGAAAACATTAAAACATAAAAATTAAATTGATATAAAGTGTTTTTAAATAAAAACTCTCAAACCAAAAATAAAAATCAACAAACCAAAAAAATAAAAAATAAAAAAAATCAGAAATTAAAAATCCTAAACTCAAAACATAAAAATCCTAAAATCTAAAAATCCCAAACCCAAAAACCCTTGAACATAATAAACCTTAAAATACAAACCTTAAAATACAAAACTTAAAAAACAAAAATACTAAAAGCAAAAACCCTTAATCTGGTAACCTTAATTATGTTTAAGATTTATTTCAAATCCATATAAAAACCTGAGTAATTTATTGCTAGATCTTTTATGGAAAAAAAAAGGTGCATCCTCGTGATGTGTCTTACATCATTGCCAAGGTCTTCCTTTATATGTCTTTTATTCATGTAAATATTATCTTACCTCTTCTTAATCTCAATAGTCTCTCTCACTTTCCTTCATGAGTAATGATCTTCCTTTCTAATTAACTACGCTTTCTCAGTATAAATTTGGTGTATCATGTTGTGTAGATGCTTTAAAATATGATATTATAAAGAAGAGGTAAGATAATATTTACATGAATAATGGACATATAAAGGAAGACCTTGGCAATGATTAATAAAGACACATCACGAGGATGCACCTTTTTTTTCGCAAAAGATCTAGCAATAAATTATTCAGGGTTTTATATGGATTTGAAAAAAATCTTAAACATAATTAAGTTTATCAGATTAAGGGTTTTTGGGTTTAAGATTTTTGGTTTTTAAGTTTTGTATTTTAAAGTTTATTATGCTTAAAGGTTTTTAAGTTTGGAATTTTTAGATTTTTATATTTTGAGTTTAGGATTTTTAATTTCTAATTTTTTATTTTTTATTTTTTTAAATTTTGGTTTGAGAGTTTTGATTTAAAGATATTTTATATTAATTTAATTTTTATGTTTTAAAGATTTTTTAGTTTTTAGGTTTTTAAATTCTAAAAAAATTAGTATTTAGTTTTTAGTTTTAGGTTTTTAAGTTTTTTGTGTTTTTATGATTTTCAAGTTTAAGGTTTTAAAGTTTAAATTTTAGAGATATTTTATATTAATTTAATTTTCATATTTTTAAGGTTTGTTAATTTAGGATTTTGAAGATCAAGGTTTTTTGATTTTGGGTTTTGAGTTTTTTAAATTACAAGTTTCATGTTTTATGTTTTTTAGATGTGGATCTTTTAGGATATTAGTTTGACTTTATTTTAGGTTTTTAGTTTGAAAGTTTTAGTTTTCAAGTTTTCAAGTTTTAAGGTTTTAAGTTTTGATTTTTGAGTTTTGAATATGATAGTCATATTTTATATCAATCTAATTTTCATGTTATTAAGTTTTTTAGGTTCGAGATTTACAATATGGGAATCGATAATGGAGTTTTAGATTTTGGGTTTTTTCAAGTTTTGAAGGTTTTTCGATTTTAGGGTTTTAGTTTTAGAGTTTTCATTTTTTGGTTTTTCATTTTCCATTTTTTGGGTTATATGTTTCAAGGTTTGAGTTTTTGGGGTGTTTTATGTCAATCTAATTTTCATGTTTTTGGCATTTTCATGTTAAGGTTTTTTGGGTTTAAGGTTTTGAGATTTTAAGGTCTCACATTTTGGCTTTCCTAATTTCAAGCTTGAGGCTTTTAGATTTTAATTTTTTTTTTGTTTTTAGGATTTCTACATTTTCAAAGGTTATTTAATTTTTGTTGTTATTGGTTTTGGGTGTCGTGGTTTTCAATTCTTAGGTTTAGTGTTTTGGGCTTTTTGTGTTTTAAGGGTTTTTATGTTTAAGTTTTTTGAGTTTTGAGGGTTTTAGGAATCATTTTTTAGTTTTTAGGTTTTGAGTTTTAGAGTTTGGGTTTTGGGGTTCTTTATATCAATAACTTTACACGTTTTCATGGTTTTTAGAAGGTTTTCAAGTTGCAAGTTTTGAGCTTTCTTGTTCTTAGGTTTTCATGTTCGAGTCTCTTAGGTTTTAGGTTTGAAGTTTTAGAGATGTTTAGTTTTTCTTATTTTCAAGGTTCTTAGGTTGGGGGATTTTAGGGATCAGGGTCCACGGTTTACATTTTATGGGTTTTAGTTTTCAATATTCAAGGGCATTTTATGTCAATCCATTTTGTTTGTGTGTTTAGGGTTGTTTGGTCTAAGATTTTTACATTTAAGGATTTTGAGTTTTTAGTTTTCAATCTTCTAGGTTTTAGGGTTTTTGAGTTCATATCTTTTAAGATTCTAGTTTTTAGGTTTTTGTGGGTTTGGGTTTTTAGGTTTCTAGTTTTAGAGTATGAATTTTGAGGTTTTGAGATTTCATGGTTTTTAGTTTCGAATAGGATAGGCATGTTTTATATCAATCTAATTTTCGTGTTTACGGGTTTTTTAAGATCAAAATTTGTAATATTAGAACTTATAATGTGTTTGATTGTTGTCTTGCGCTCCAATAGATTGATATAAAAAGTGATTATCTTTTTCGAATGATATCTTTAATTTTTATATCAACCTAGTTTTTGTGTTTTTGACATTTTTCAAGTTTAGGTTTTAAGTTTTAGATATTGGGTTTTGACTTTCAAGGGTTTCTTAGGTTTCAAGGTTTTTGAGGTTCAAGTTCTAGATTGGTAGGTTTTGGGTTTTGAGGTTTTTGAGGTGTGAAGCAAGAACAATGTTTTATGTCTATATCATTGTGACGTTCTCACCTTTGCAGAAAACCATGAAACATTTCAAATATTTTCTTGACATGTACTATAATTACCACACAACTATATTTCTTTCCAATGTTATGACCTCTTCTTTCAAACTCTACAAATTTGGTGTAGTCTTGTGTTCGGGATGGAATTGCTAGTAATATGTATGTTGTATGTTATATATGATACTTGTATTTTATTTTTTAATATGAATTTAATATACATAATTATTTTATTGGAACCATAAATTAAAGTGAAATAAATAATCAAGGTGGTTGTAGTTCAATGGTGAGAATGATGGTGTAGGTGTTATCTAACCATTCATCAAGGTAAAAATTTTAGGTAATACCAATAAAAAGAGATAAGCTTCTATATATTTAACAAAATAAATACCCTTCAATCTTTAAAATTAAGTCAAAAAAATATTTTATACACTTAATCCATTTTTAAAAAATGTTAATTTTTTTAAAAAAGAGAAAAAATAAAATAAATATTATTAGTTCAACCATCTATATGAAAGATAAATTTTAATGTAATTATATTTAAAGGACTACAAAATCATTAACATATAATTTTTTTATTGATTAAAAACAACTAAAATTTAACTCCAACACACACACATATATAACCAAAAATATAATATATGATATGTAGTATTAAATGCGACCCCGCAAACACCACTTTCTTTAAAAAGGAGTCAAACTTTAGTAAAATAAGATTACATTCATTTTAAAAAAACTGAAACAAGACATTAACACTTGTGACTATTAAATGTACACAATACCACTTATTAAGATATGATGCATTTGCTTTAAAATGAATTGTAATTAAAGGTAAAAGATAAAATATAAGGAAGAATCGTAATAACAAAATTAATACCAATTCTCAGATACAAAGAATCCCATGAGTGGGAGTGGGATATAACACAATTAAATGTAAAGAATAATGAATAAGTTGTACCACTAAAGTTGATTAAGACTTGACCATATCTTTTGATGACATAACTTAGGATAAATTATCTAACAAATGTGTGTAGGAAGAGTTGTACGAGGGCACAACTCTTACGTGTGGAATTATGAGTAAGTTTTGTAAGTAAAGGAAGCAATGGATATTGTTTTAGAAGTTCTAAATTTTGTCTAGAGGTGTTTTTGTTTTTGTTTTTTTGGAAGAGAGATTTAAGATGGTTGAAAACTCTTAAGGTGACTTTTTGGTTATGTTGATTTATTGAAATTTTATAATGGGTGTTGATTTATTGAAATTTTATAATGGGTGATAGGTAGAATTATTATTTAATTGAAAATCTAAAAATATTTTTAAATAGTGTGGAGGAATTGAAAACTAAATGGTTTTTTTTCATTTATGTCTTTAGAATCCTTAAATTTATGTTTAGAAATAAAACAATGATGAGCTTGTTTCTAGTTTGAAAAGTTTTTTATTTTTTCTGTTTAAGTTAAGGGGTATATAGATAAATGTTGGGTTTGGTTAAGATTTTTTATCATAATTTTTTTTGGAGTGATGTGGAATGTAATGGATGTTAGAAGTGACTCTTGTGTTTGTTTTTTTGTTATAAAAGATCTAATTTTTCATTATCAAAGTTTGTTTAAATAATTTTAATATTGTGTAATTGTTGTGATTTATTCTTTTTTGGGTAAATTTTTTTTGAAGTTTTTACTACACTTTATTTTATATTTTTCAGATTGCTCTTCCAAAATTATTGTAAAATATTTTTTGATGTGTGTGTGTGTGTGTGAGGAACCCTAACCCTCTTATTAGCTGTTTAAAAATTATTGATCAATTCTTAGTTCCAATAAACCTCTATAAAAATAAGCCTATGAGTGAGATAACACAAAGAAATGTAATTAGTAATGTATAAGTTCACTATTATTATTATTAAATGTGGGAATCTTATTTGGACACCACATCCAAGAAACTAAGAAACCAAAACAACCAAGAGAGTTGAGAGAGATCAAACAACTTAAAAGGAGACAAAAAGAAGAGGTATAAAGAAGAAGGCCATTAGAACCTAAAAGTACAAAACAAATAAAAACCAGAAGCAAACTAACCAGTTAAATAACTAGACACTAGTAGAAATAACCAAAAAGGTAGACCTATCCACGAGTGCAAAGTAATCTTCTCCCTCTTTAGGAGAGAAAATCTTCCAATGTCCATTGTGAACCCTCATCAATCACATTTGTTATGTATCCATCCTCAGATGCTTTGCCTTTGTAATTTGTCCTTTGTGCTTAGTATGGTATTTTCAGTCAAATTTAAACTAGAGTTAACTGGAGTCTCTTGAAGATAACCACTACTTATAGTTCCAAACCCATTAATCTATTAACTATCAACATGAACCTCCCATTGAGGGTTATTTCCACCAGGATGGAGGGGAGAAGGAGGCACTAGCCATGAAATAGCAGATAGTCTAACCCCTGGAGCATAAGATGAATTCTCTAAAAATACTTTCACATGATTGTGCCACAAAAAATCAACATTGGGAGAGAAATCCTTCTTTCTTAAAATATACACAGGTCTAAAATTTGAAGGGGTCAAAGAAGAACAAATGACCACTTGATGCCTAATTTGATTGTATTGAAAACATCCAAAGGGGAGTCCTTCAAAGTTGAGAAATTGAGTCCAAGAACTAAGAGAAGACACAATCTTAATCAAATGAAAAAGAGGCTTGGATAGGTCCACAAGACACACACCCTTAGAAATATATTCCTCAACGAAACTCTATATAATTCGACAAAGGATCTCACCTAATTAGTTAATAATTTGATTTGACATGGATTCCTCATAGCCAACAGAAGGTGGTACACCTTAAGCCACATATGATTTGTTATAATTTTAGCCATTAAAGTATCTAAGAAGAGGGTCTAATGGCTTAAAAAGACTCCATTTTTCCATAAAACTAAGGCCCAAAAGACTATATAAAATCTTTATCAACATCTAAATGGAAGAAAGCTAATAAAAAACTATTATTCAACAACAAGAAGGAAGGAAGGATTGATGACATGGTTCTAAACTGATTTTGACTAAATGATAATCTCTACGAGAGGAAACTTATACCCTACACATTTTCTAACTACATACATGCAACCAAAATATCTCCATACAAACAAGGGAAGAATGTGAAATTTTAAGAACATATGTCTTTGCCAAAAAATCCACATGTACATCACCCACAGAGAAATGAATGTCATCTTGCATAGAGGTTTTTGGACTATCAATACCATGGGTTATAAAAGGGAGGGTTGCTCTTAATGGGGTGACTCACTAACACCTTTAGTAGTAGTTTATTTAGATGAATATCCAATATTCAAGGAGCTCCAAAGAACCTAGTCCAAAAAGGTTGTACTAATAAAGTTGATTGCAATTTCACACTACATTTTGATGATACAACACTATTAGATGTAAAATAAATCCTTGCTTTTGCTACTCATGGCATGGCCCCAATGCCAGTGTTGAAGACCTAAGTCATATTCCATATAAAATATGTGAGAAAATAATTATCAATTATAGTAAAAATAGAAATTTGTGAGCACTAATATTGCATTAGTTTCTCATAATTACATGTGCTAGTTAATCATTAATGTAATAGTTGAAGATAGATAAGCACACTACCAAGGGTGAGAAGTCAACAAGGGTTGATTATATTCATTGTTCCTCTCCTACTAATGAACATTTATAATTCTTATGTGTTTAAGTGGGTCTCCATGCTTTGTTATTATTACACATTTATGATTTAAGAGTGTTTGTTTAAGAGTGTTTGTTTACTTGTCAATTTCTTATCCAATTTAAGAATTATTGGTATGTGTTTTCAACTTCTGATGGTTTCTAACCATTCTCCTAAGCTCCTTCAGCTATCATATTCTCTCTCCCCCAATTTCCCTTCATTTTGACCACATATATTGAATGTGTGATAAATTATAGATAGTATGGAAAGTTAGAATATAGAATTGGGAAACTTGTGTGGCCCCTTGTGACTAAAGTGCACTCACTTTCCATGTTCCAAATGCTTTTGACAATTTGAAGTTGATTTACACATAAATTTCACTTTGAAATAAATTTGTTCATAATTACAGAAGCATTATAGTTCATTGCAATAGAATAAAATCTATTAAATTTATTTATTGTTCACAAGAATTTGCTGAATATTTACAAGCATTCTAGAAGAAATGAAGAAATCATTAGAGAATTTATTGAAGCACATAAGTTCATGCTAGATACACTAGTTTGTATGTTGTTGACTATTGAGGTTTTTTATTTTCAATATTGTGAAGGTCTTCTGTTTAATAATTATTTATTCAACATTGAGTCAGATATCAAGATTATAGACAGACTTAGATATCAAGATTTATCAAATGAGAGAATAATATGATAAATATAATCAAATAAAATAAAACCTAAAATTATAACAAAGGTACACTTGAGAGTATAAGATAATTTATCCATAGCAGAGATACCACAACCATTGTGTAAACATAGTACATATACCTATATTAACAATTACCTCAATTTCCATTATGGGAGGAAGAAATTTACAATACAAATGAACCAAATTTCTATCCTCATAACTTGTATACATGATTTTGTATCCATATTTTACATAGTTGATATAAATGAGCCCATTTTCAAGCACAATTGGATAACCCTTCTTACAAATAGTTACCAAGGAAAGAAGATGTTTTTGTAATGTGATAACATACCAAACATTCTCCAAGTATTTGATAGAACCATTAGGAAGCAAAATGCTAAAAGAATTAAGTCCTTATGGAGTATGCATAGACTAATTTGCTAATGATACTAGAGAAAGAGGTGCTTATTTGAAAGTCCAAAAGAAGTCTCACTTGAATATCATGCGTTTGGTTGCTCTTGTATCTAAAACCTAAAAATTTTTGATGATCCAAAACTCAAAAGTTTTGGTTGAAATATAATTCAAGAAACAAGAATAACACAATTATAACAATGCTATCTCTGAGAAGAGATGTTTTATTGATCAAATTTGCACACCCAAACATATGCCTATCTCTGAGAAGAGATGTTTGATTGCCATTTTAGTTTACATCTTCATTTATACATATTTTTAAGGTAGGAGGAGGATTTTGAAGGTCACCAATCTCTACGGAGATTAAGTGATTTGAATTCCATGATTAACAACATTACAAAATTCAAAGAATTACTATTTTTAGAAACTTACTATTTTTAGACTGCACTACTAAAATTAAAAATTAGGACAATTCCATTTGGTTTTCAAGGGTCAAAACCCACTAATAAAATCTTGTGCCATCTCACAAGTTTCCCCTCATTCTTATCTTTCCAACAGTTTAAATGGGGAGTCAAACGGAGCTATGGTGCAATAGTTATGGCTCCTAGAAGTTCTACCACCAATTGGGGTAGAACCATCACTTGAATTGTCACTTGAAATATTGCTCGGATCATTCCTCCCTCATTCAGAAGCAATGGTCCCCATTGCATCAATATTTATCATCAAGTGTGGTAGTTATATTTTGATTTGATTCCTGATGCATACTTGGAATGGATTGTGCTTTATGGAGCTATGCAGGGCCCGATTGTTCACCATTTATGTCTAACCATCAGTCTATGGATGGAAGGCCATGAACTTATTCAAATTGGTATCTATTTGCTTCTGTTGTTGTATTTTTTGTGTAGTGAGGTATGCAACATCGACCCTTTCATATTCTTGTGGCTTGACCACCATGAGAATAGAATTTCTTGGCACTAATCAAGGAGACAAATGTAGAAGGTGGTACCTCTATTACCCTGTAGCACTATGTTCCAAGAGTGAGGGTGATCCTTTAAGTTCTTGATTCAAAGATGCCATGTTGATCATACATGAATGACTGACCAAAGAGTACATCATAAACATCCAGATTGACCACATCACATAAGGCCTCATCTTAGAAAAGTTTTATTCCATATGAGAGAAGACATTAGTGGGTGACATGAAGGTTTCTCCCTGAACTCAACCATTCAATACTATATGGCTTTGGGTGAGGCTTCATGGACAAATTTATGCTTTTCACAACATTAGCAGAGATTAAATTCTTTTGACTCCCACTATCAAGAATAAAATGTAGAGGCTTACCTTTCACCCATAACTTAGAGTGAAACAACCTTTCCTTGTCATTTGGCCTCTCCTCATGGGTCTGTGATGAAGCAAGGCTCAAGTGCATGTCTATCTCCACACTTATGAGAATTTATAGCCTATTGGGGGCTTGTTACTTTAAACAGATATGTCATTGACATTGGGATTAAACCTTTAGAAGGCAACATGTTCATATATAGAATTTATACTATCATAACCACTAGACTCAAGTTGTAAACACAAAATAATGATATGCATCAATCTCAACATCTACAATCTCTTCTTCATCCTCTTTGACTATAGGGTGTGTATGAGGTAGAGAAGTAGATGTTAAGGATTCAGAAAGCATGGACTTGATGGCTCAACATTCTTCTTTGGAGTGCATTCCAAATTTTTGGTATTCACATCATTTCCCAGTCTTCCCTTCTTTTTTCTTCCAATTTTGGCCTCGTGTTTGACCTTCTTTTTCACTTTTCCATTTTACAAGATGACTCTTTATATTCATTCTTCCATGCTTCTACTCAAACTTCACCATAAACTTGTACACCTCATCGAGGGTTTCTAGATTGAAGAGTTCCATCTCCCCCATATATACCATTGTAGTCTACCATGATATTTGAGAACCTTGTGTTTCTCACTTTCCTAGATGCTCAATCTTGCAGATAGAGAATGAAAAATGTTAATGTAATCTTATACAGACTATTCCTTAATTTGGTGAAGTTATTTCCAATCTATATATAGATCATCATATGCTCTAATGGGGTAGTATTCTTCTTTTACAGCTTCTATGAAATCATCCTAGGTAGGTTCCACCTCAAGGCCAATATCATCCATACTAAATCTCTTCTTGTACACTTCCCACCAATTTTTGACAAGCAATGATGCTTTCAAAAGAGCAAAAGTGATCTTCTCTTTATTGGTGAATTTATTTACAAAAAAATAGGAAGATAATTGATCCAACTAATTTTTTACTACATCAGCATTGACTTTGCCTTCAAATTTAGGGATATCAAAATTCACCTAAACCTTGAAGGGTGTTGAGGTACTGAAAGGATGTGGGGGCGCAGATGAGGAGTGAGAATTTCCCATCAAGATTTGTTGAAGAATTTGGGCAAATTATTATAACATCTATGCTTGCTACTATTGGAGGGCTTCATTCACCATTTATTTGAAAGGATTATATGTCTCAGTGTTGTCCACCATTTGAGGTCATTTGGAGAGAATAGGTGGATAGTTTGGAAGCTTTGTTATTTTCCACCCAAGCTTCTTATAGCCTAACCTCATCCTTAGGATCATACACTCTCAAGACAAACTGATCTAATACCACTGATCCAAAACTCAGAAGATTTGGTTGAAAGATAATTTAAGAAATAAGAATAACACAATTATAATAATGTTATCTCTAAGAATAGATGCTTTATTGATCAAATTTGTGGACTCAAACATATGCCTATCTCTGAGAAGAGATGTCTGATTTCCTTTTTGGGTTACATATTCATTTATACATATTTTTAAGGTAGGAGGAGGATGTGGAAGGTCACCAATCTTGAGGGAAATTAATTGGTTTGACTTCCATGATTTACAATATTACAGAATTTGAGGAATACTATTTTTAAAAACTTACTATTTTTAGACTTCACTACTAAAATTTAAATTTGGGGTACTTTAATTTAATTTTAAAGTATAAAACCCCACTAAGAGGATATTGTTCCTTCTCACATTTTCCATCTCATTCTAAGCTTTCCAATGATTTAAACGGGGAGTCAAATGGAGCTATGGTACAAAAGTTATGGCTCCCAAAAGTTTTGCCACTAATTGGGGTAGAACCCTCACCTGAATTATCACCTGAAATATTTCTCACATCATTCCTCCCTCCTTGAGAAGCAATGGTCCCCATTGCATCAATATTTGTCATCAAGTGTGGCAGTTATATTTTGATTTAATTCCTGATGCATACTTGGAATGGATTGTGCTTTGTGGAGCTATGTAGGGCCCAATTGTTCACCAATTCTGTCTAACCATCAATCTGTGGATGGAAGGCCATGAAATTTTTTAGATTGGTATCTATTTTCTTCTATTATTGTGTTATTTGTGTAGTCAGGGCTACAACATCAGCCATTTTAGATTCTTGTGGCTTGACCACCAAGAGAATGAATTTATTAGCACTAATCAAGGAGACAGATGTAGAAGGTGGTACCTTTGGTACCCTATAGCACCATGTTCCAAGAGTGAGGGTGATCCTTTGAGTTCTTGATTCATAGATTCTATGTTGATCATAAATGAATGGCTGACCAAAGAGTACATCACAAACATCGAGATTGACCACATCACATAAGAGCTCATTTTGGAAAAGTTTTATTACATATGAGAGAAGACATTGGTGGGTGACACAGAGGTTTGTCCTTGGACTCAACCATACAATACTGTATGGCTTTAGGTGAGGCTTCATGGATAAATTTAGGCTTTTCATAGCATTAACAGAGATTAAATTCTTTTCACTCCCACTATCAAGAATGAAATGTAGAGGCTTACCTTTCACCCATAACTTAGAGTGAAACAACCTTTCCTTGTCATCTAAACTCTCCTTATGGTTTTGTGATGAAGCAATGATGACATCAAGCTCAACATCTACAATCTCTTCTTCATCCTCTTTGAATGCAAGGTATGTATGACATAGAGCAATAGATGTTGAGGATTCAAAAAGTATGGACTCGATGGCTTGCCATTCTTCTTTGGAGTGCATTTCAGATTTGTGGTAATCACACCATTTTATAGTTTCCCTTCCTTTTGCTTCCAATTTTGGCCTCATGTTTGACCTTCTTTTTCACTTTTCCATTTTATAGGTTGACTCTTTATATTCATGCTTCTACTCAATCTTCACCATGAACTTATACACCTCATCGAGGGTTTCTAGATTGAAGAGTTCCATCTCTCCCCGTATATACCATTGTAGTCCACCATGATATTTGAGAAACTTGTGTTTCTCACTTTCTTATATGCCCAATCTTGTAGATAGAGAATGAAAAATGTTAGTGTAATCTTAAACAAACTATTCCTTACCTTAGTGAAGTTGTTTCCAATCTATATACAGATCATCATATGCTACAATGGAGTAGTATTCTTCCTTTACAACTTCTATGAAATCATCTCAGGTAGGTTCCACATCAATGCCAATATCATCCATACTTAATCTCTTCTTGTATGCTTCCCACCAATTTTTGACAGGCAATGATGCTTTCAAAAGAGAAAAAGTGATCTTCTTTTTATCGATGAATTTATTTACAAAAAAATAGGAAGACAATTGATCTAACCAATTTTCTACTACATCAGCATTGATTTTGCCTTCAAATGTAGGGATATCAAAATTCACCCTAAACCTTGAAGGGTGTTGGGGCACTGAAAGGATGTGGGGGTCCAGATGAGGAGCCAAAATTTTCCATCAAGATTTCATAAAAAATTTGGGAAATTTTGTGTAACATCTATGCTTACTACTTTTGGAGGGCTTCATTCACCATTTCCTTGAAAAGATCAGATGTCTCGATGTTGTCCACCATTTGAGGTCATTTGGAGAGAATAGGTAGATAGTTTGGAAGCTCTATTATTTTTCACCCAAGCTTCTTATACCCTGACCTCATCCTCAGGATCATACACTCTCAAGACAAGCCAATCTAATACCACTAATCCAAAACTCAAAAGATCTGGTTGAAAGATAATTTAAGAAACAAGAACAACACAGTTGCAATAATGCTATCTCTGAGAAGAGATGTTTTATTGATCAAATTTGTAGACCCAAACATATGCCTATCTCTAAGAAAAGATTTTTGATTTCCCTTTCAGGTTACATATTCATTTATACTTATTTTGAAGATAGTATAAGGATATAGAAGGTCACCAATCTCAAGGTAGATTAAGTGGTTTGACTTTCATGATTTACAACATTATAAAATTTGAGGAATTACTATTTTTAGAAACTTACTATTTTAAACTGCACTACTAAAATTAAATTTTGTGGCACTTTCATTTATTTTTTAAGTACCAAAACCCACCAATTGGATCTCATGACATCTCACAGTGTTCCCCTAATTCTTATCTTTCCAACAGTTCAAATGGGGAGTCAAATGGAGCTATGGTGCAAAAGTTATGGCTCCCAGAAGTTTTGCCACCAATTGGGGTGGAACCATCACTTGAATTGTCACCTGAAATATTGCTCAGATCATGTGAACTCATCTCTAGCCTCATATTCCATATAAGTAATGTTTCCTAAAGTAGTGAATATAGATTCATGAGCAACATTGCCTAACTCATCATAATCGTGGTCACCATATTGAACAGAGTTAGACATAGTCTCTGTTTGGGACCTCTAAATTTTGACAAAAGGAATTATATACTAAGAAGTAATTTGACCAAATTTATGACATCTAAGGCATTGAATGTATGATCTACCTTGACCTCTACCTCTATAAGAGTTGTGGCCATGTCCTCTATCACTCATCTCATTTGAATGGGAATGGCTATATTGTTGATTAGAATAAGTATTCTAATTATATCCTCTACCTCTATTTTGAAATTTGCCTCCTCTGTAACCTCTACCACCTATATAACTTTGCCCTCTATAGTTTTTTTGACGGGAAGAAGAAGAACTAGGCTTGGACTCTATAACATGGGCTTCCTCTATTTTCTTGGATTTCTTGGGTAGAGAGAGGTCATGTTGAATAAGTAACTCAGCCAATTTATTAAAAGTTATGTTTGTGATATTATTCAACTTAGATAAGTATTCTCTTATATCCCCATCTTCCTCTAATGAAAAAGTAAACATCTATATAACTGAAAATCTTGTATTGCCTATAGAACAACCTAAACATGACATTTTTAATATGCAAGAGTCTAAATTCCTAGCTTTAATCAAGACTTTATCTGACTTCTATGATAAAAATCCCAAGCATAAGAAGATATATATATATATATATATATATATATATATCTTCTTATGCTTGGGATTTTTATCATAGAAGTCAGATAAAGTCTTGATTAAAGCTAGGAATTTAGACTCATGCATATTAAAAATGTCATATATATATATATATATATATATATATATATATATCTTCTTATGCTTGGGATTTTTATCATAGAAGTCAGATAAAGTCTTGATTAAAGCTAGGAATTTAGACTCATGCATATTAAAAATGTCATATATATATATATATATATATATATATATATATATATATATATATATATATATATATATTCTTATGCTTGGGATTTTTATCATAGAAGTCAGATAAAGTCTTGATTAAAGCTAGGAATTTAGACTCATGCATATTAAAAATGTCATGTTTAGGTTGTTCTATAGGCAATACAAGATTTTCACTCTTCACAACATCCCATAACTCATTGAAAATTAATGAAGCTTCCATAAAACATTTTTAATTATTGTAATTATAAAACGTTAAATAATCACTATTTGAAAGTAAATTTTGAATTTTTGTCATACTGAACTTAAAGTAAATGTAAAAAATGAAAAAACACCACACTCACAGAACACTTTGCACAAAAAAATGCTTTTACAGAGTTCTTTACTTAAATTCCACATAAAACAAAAGAGATATTTTTGATGGGTTTCACTTTTAACCTCACAAAAAAATAAAATATTTACACCCTTATTTCACCAATTACACCCTTATTTCACCAATTACACCCTTATTTCACAAAAGAAACTCACAATTATTGCTTTTATTTCACTAAATTTCACTCTTTTACATGATATATGCCATTTACAGTGTTTAAAACATGAAAAAGATTATAAAAATATATAATATTCCTCAAAAAATCAAATCACCAAATAGAAAATTTGACCAAAAGATAGATTTGAATCATGTACCCCTAACTTCAAAGGTTCTTACAAAATTATCATTTCCAATTGCTCTATGAGCCTTTAAAAGATATATAAAGAGAAATATATATTTAAACCTTATTTTTGGCTCTATGAACATTTAAAAAAATTACTTTCTAAAGTAAAAATTAATTACCCATAATAAATTGGAAAAAGGGTAAAAAACTTGGATATTATTTGGGACCCTAAACCCTAAAATTTGTGATCAAACTTTATCAAACTATAAAAATTTTTTTTTTATATTTTTAGCTTCCTTCCATTGCCATTCCTACCCAAGGATGCCATGGCACAAAAATGAAAATTTGAAACTCTTTTCCTCTTGAACCAGGTCATACAAATTCATACAGGGCAGTATAAATGAGGTTTTGAGCAATTTTAAGCAGTTTTAGAGTACTGGAAAGGAATTTTATGAAAAATGGATGATGGATACAATATATGGGATTTAATGAAGTTCATACTAGTGCTCAAAGAGGTTATACAAGCTCAAAAAATAGCTTAAAATGCTTCTACGAATGTTTTAAATGTGTTTTCTGACATACAAAGGCTTAAAATAGATTGAAACTCATCCAAATTTGTTTCAAGTTTGTTATACAAATTCATGGAGGCCATACCACTTTTTGATAGGGGTTTTCAATGGTAAAAAATCTATACATATGGTTTATTGGTCATATTTTTCAAAATTAGAATCAAACAATCAACTTCTAGGCTTCAACAGGTAGAATTAGACTTCAAAAATGGAGGAAGAAGATTTAATTTTGTTGCTTCTCAGACCAACCATAAAAAATTAATGTCCTCATTGTATTTAATTTTTCAAATTCCTCCAATCACATGCTTTGAAAAAATTGATATTTGAATAATTTTTCAAATATTCACACCAAAATAATACTTTCAGTAGGGGGTAAGCCCTTTGGTTTGAATTTTTTAAACTTTAGTTTGTTTCCCTATAAATAACCATGGTTTTAGGCTTTAGAGGATCCACACCTAACACTAAGACCTCCACTAGACTAACCCACATGAATTTTTCTAAATTTATTAGTTTTTTTCCTTCACAAACATGTTATATATATATATATATATATATATATATATATATATATATATATATATATATATATATATATATATATATATATATATATAGTTTCTAAATTTTGTTTTTATGTTAAATTATTATTTTTAATTAGTCTTAATTTTTATGTAACATATATCATTATGACTCATACATATATCATTGAAAATATCCTTAAACTTTTTGACCGTGAATCAAATATTTATAAAAATTATATCTCAACAATCTACACATCATTCTATATGCTTTCAAATAAATAATTATGAAGTTAAGGTCAAAAGGTTGTGTCCATAAAATTGAGGTTTCATTTTTCCAAATTTATTGACTTGTAAAATTAATTAAAAATATATGTTGATTGAAAATTCAAAAAAATATTCTCAACAATCTTCAACATTTTCTTTATCTCGATGTGTGATTTTATATAAAATTTCATTCATTTACTTCAAAAAAGTGTCTGTACACATGTAGTTCAGTTATTTTTTCATAAAAAATTACTATCATTCTTAGCAATGCATCAATTTTACATATTTTTTTCATGTAGGTATTAAATTTTTATATATTTAGAAACTAGATTCAAAATTACACAATTCATATTTTTACATTATCATAGAATTATTTGTCCAATTATCTTTACAAGTCTCTCTAAGTTCAAATATTACTATTTTTTAAAGAAAAAAATGGCACTTTAAGGCTCCCCTTTTGTCCCTTATTACCTCGTGCCCACCCTAAAGGTCTATTCTTATGTGATGTAACCTTGTATTTGTTAGCCTTAGGTATAAAATTTGGTTGTTCTTTAGTTATTTCCTTTAGTAAGACTTCTTATTGAATTTTTTTGTTATGGATAATAAACATCTCTTATAGTTGTATTGATTTGGTCTATGAGCATAAATTTTAAAAATTGATTTAAAGTAGAATTAAATGTTCTCATTCGATGTATCCATGGTCTACCTATAAAAACATCATAAGATCCATGATTGGGCACCCCATGTAATGACTCATTCTAGACAAAAATAAAAACATGCTTGAAACAATTTTATGGATGTGTTTGTCTAGGTCTAGTCTCTAAAAGCATTGCTTAGTTTCTTGATATTTAACTATGATCACTTGTAAATTAAAATTATTATTCTTTCTCTAATTGGGCATTAATATTTAAAAACTTAAGGAAAACAATGTGTTTTGGGGCTTGTGTTATATCAAATAATAGTTGAAGTATCTTGATATTTTTAATACCCTTAGACACTTACAATTTAGTGAAAACTAGTATATCTGACATGAACTTATGTGCTTCCATATAAAATTGAAATAAAAAAATGTTGTACAAATTAAAAAAAATTGAAAATTAGTATATATAGCATGAATTTATGTGCTTCCTTGATATTAAACAAATAATTACTACACAGTTTATTATGGAAGACCTTCATGATATTGAAAATAATAAATCTCAATAATCAAGAACATATAAACTAGTATATCTAGCATGAAAATATGTGGTTCAATAATGCTTGTAAATATTCAATAGATTCATATGAACAATAAATAAATAATCTACATTTCCTTCTATTGCAATGAACTACAATGCTTGTGTAATTATGAACAAATTAATTTCAAACTAGGACCCTTTTGGTGTGCAAAACAACATCAAATGGTCACAAGGTGAAAAATGTAGAATATTGTAAGTAAATACACTCTAGCCACAAGGGGCCACACATGTTTCCCAAGAATATTTACTAATATTCCATACTATCTATAATGTTAGCACATGTTTAGTAAGGTGCTCAAAATGCTAAGAAATTGGGAGAGAGAATATGACAGTGGAAGGATGTTGGAAGAAATATTAGAAACCATCAAAAGTCAATAAAAGATGTCAATAACACCTATATTGGACCAATAATTGACAAGTATAAAAATACCCTTAAAGCATGGCTAATAAATACATAAGAAAAATTTGTGAGTGTCTACACCCTAATGGCATTTATCATTATATATTTTTGGCAGTAATCACAAAGCATGGAGACCCACTTAAACACATAAAATTGTATGTATTCATTACTAGTGAAGGAATGGTGAATATAATCCCATCACTTTGGACTTCTCACTCTTAACCTCTTTCTCATTATATGATTGATGTGGTGTGCTTATATGTCCTCATCCATTACTTTAATGATTATTTAACACATGTAATTTTGAGAAAGTAATACAAGATTAGTGCTCAATTTTTTTAACTATAATCAATATTTTTTTTCTAACATATTTTACATTGGAAGATGACCCAGGTATGTATCCCCTAGATTCATGTCATGCATAACAAAGGCAAGGCCTTATTTTACATCAAATAATGTTATGCTATCAAAATGTAGTGTGAACTTGTAATCAAATTTATTAGTACAACTTATACTTTATTTATTACATTTTTTATGTTATTATACTCAATGGATTCTTTTTATGGAAGTTTTTTGGTAGTAAGAATTGATCCCCCAAAAAATTAATTGTTAAATAAGAGGGTTGGGTCCCTCATACATATATTAATATCAAGAAAATCTTACAACAATTGTTATCAATAAAAGTTGTACCCTTGAGGAGGGTGTTCAAGCCTCCCCACTTAAGTGATAGCATGGGGACTCTTCAAAAGTTGTGGGTGACCTTATAGCTGAAGGGAACCTCTAGATAGGGCTAGCTCCCTTGATGCATCACTTAGAACCAATCACTAATCTATTAGCTTTCAAGGAAAAGGGAGAAATAAACTATGAACTAAAGGGAGGTTATACACCAAATATTATGATCACTACCACTGATTTTCATGTGAATTAAGACTTATAAGATTGCAAGAACACACACTTATTCTAGGATAAACCTATTGCATCAATGATTTTCAAAGAGGTAAAGTAGTATGAGAGTAAAAGGGAATATGTTTTCCACTTCTAATCCACATGAAACCCCCGATGACACTCTTCACAACCTGAAACAATGAATCAAACTGCATGAAGGTAAAAGGAATGAGATAACAACCATTATGAACTCAATCTATACTTGATGATATCAAACATTCAACGTAAACACTAAATACAACCATAAAAGGAGGTAAAATTAGTCATCTTATTGATAAATAGGTATATAAAAGAGAAATGCTATACCATACTCTTGGTGGAAATATCTATTACAATTCCAAATTTAGACATACATATAAAAGAGAATGAGAAGGAGAGAGAAGATGGACATATGAGAGGTATATGACAAGTATCAATTCATGAAGAATCAAATTACAAATAAGAAAAATTCCAAAGAATAGTCCAATAGTATCTTCTTTACAAGTGTTGTTTGGTGTGATGATAACTTTCTCAAAGGTGAAATAAGAGATATTTCATTGCCTTGATGATTCATCTTTGAGCTCTTGAAATTGTCTCTCATCATTGATTAGGTGGTACAAGTCATCTTATTGAAGTCTAATTTACTAATCTTACTTAGGACACTTGTTGAAGATCTACAACCAATCATCTTTCCACCTCTATTATGCCATGTCATTTTTAATTCTCACATTTTTCTCTCTTTGAGGCTTATTCTTTGTAACCTTATTTTGACACAAAGCTTCAAGGTTTGAAACATTCATAGTACTTCTAGGAAAATTGAATTCCAACTTCACCCAAAATTTTAGGACTTAACTCCTAATGTAGATCCACTTCCTTAACCCCCATATTTCTTAATTAAGCTTAATTAAACCTAAAGCAAGCCTATAGTAATAGATACCATAAAATACCATACAATAATACTCCAAAACTACTAAAATATTGTTGGTCACATTAAATAAGGTTATATGGCAATGTTTCATATAGCTTCATGGATTGGAACGAAAGTTATACTAATTTCATATTTTTAGCCCTAGGTTGGTCATACACATCCCTGAGTAGGTTGAGAGAAAAGAAAAAACATTTATCTTTAAACAACCTTTATACCTCTATAGCATAACAAGATTTCACAATTTTGTGTGTTTGAGGACAGTGAAAAGGTTGTAAGTTTTATTGTTATTTTAAATGAAATTATAAAATTTATAAATAATTTAAAAGGCTTATTATGTCTCTCAAACACCCTTATTATTAACCCAATCCTCCAATCCAATGCAAACATTGCATACTTTCTTCAAAACTTGGAAGTAAGCTTGCTTTCACAAGCAGGCATGTATGTATATATGCAAGACATGGTTCTGGATAAAACCAATTTTGTGATATTCATATTTTATTATAAATGATTTATAATAACTCTATACCATATATATTATGGTTTTAATATGTCTCTATCTTACATTCTGAGCTTTAACATGCCTATGACTGAGTCTTTATACCCTGATTTAGGCCTGCAATATATAAATTTAGGCATTACCTTCCTTCTTATACTTCACACATGAAAAAATATTGATCTAGTAGGTATGTGTGAGACCTAAATATTCCATACAAGTGATTTTAGGCAAAGGTGTATGCATTTAGAGTCATTTGGAGAACACAAATAGTCATCAGGTCTTTTTAGCTTTTCTAGGCAGCTTAAGATGTGTTAATATTGTTAACCATTATTCATAGAGTACACGAATCTAAAAAAAATCCTAATGACATAAGTTTGGAGCACAAAAATACCTTTAACATCCCCAAATTCCATTTTTAACCATGTACCTACTCCTGTATGGGCTGAGTAAAAGATTGATCACCTCAAGCTTATACAACTGAAGTTTTGGACTCAGTCTGAGTTTTTAACAAAAATAATCATCTTAACATTTTATTTTGATTTAAAAATAGATAATTTATGTCTTGAAAATCCTTACATATGTCTGTAAGTAGTTTTATTATGGGTATTACTTCCCATTTAACCTTGGAGCTTGATTAATTCAAGCATAGGGTTTTAGGCATTTTCTCTTGTTTTGACCCTAGCCACTATTGTTTAATATTTTATCAGTCTTACCAGGGTTAAAATCACCCCCAAAACATTATATATGGTTATTATTAGCTCACACAAGTCTCATACTTATATATCAATGACAAAGTGCATTCTTTCCATGTCCTTTTGCAGGTAGACATGTAGGTCTATGTTTAAGCCTAACACCTCTCAAGCTTTGCGAATACATTTCTTGATGGGATATTCCTATTCCATTTAAGCATAATCTTTCTTGGATTTTTATTAATGTATCCATCATTAATTATGGGTTCTATGTTCCAATGTAGACTCACCAAATAATCACTCCATCCATTTCTAGGGTGCAAACCTGTAGGTCTACATTTTCTAGCTCCACATTGCTCCCAAGCAATTCTTGAGATGGATTTTTCACTATATCATATTATCCATGGTGTGTGTGTGTGTGTGTGTGTGTGTGTGTGTGTGTTTGTGTGTGTGTGTGTGTGTGTGTGTGTGTGTGTGTGTGTGTGTGTGTGTGTGTGTGTGTGTGTGTGTGTGTGTGTGTGTGTGTGTGTGTGCGTGCGCGTGTGCATGTGCGTGTGTGTGTGTGTGTCTGTGTCTGTGTCTGTGTCTCTGTGTGTGTGTGTGTGTGTGTGTGTGAGAGAGAGAGAGAGTGTGTGTGTTTTAAATTACAAATAATTTATTATTCTTCTTAGGACTTCTTATAGTCTTGACTCTTGACACAATCCATCTAAATTACACTATTTTTTACATTCTGACTACAAATGGTTTGTCTAACTCAAAGAAAATGAAGTGAAACTTTTATAAAGATTCAACTTGGATCATAAAAAAAATTAATTTAATTTTAAAAGACTTATCACATCTCAAAATACTCTTAAACTTCAAATTTATCACTCAAAATGCATTTTGAAAAGAATATTATAAGTAGGCCCGTAGGTGCATGATAGTCCCTCTCAAATGTTGTCTTGATCATGCATGATCAATTAAGGTTTTGTAGGATTAGTTTTATTTGATGAAAAATGATAACACCATGGAGGTATATTTAATACCATCCCTCAAACATTATCCTACATTGAACTCATCAACACAAGAGGTTTTCACTTAAGAGCAGCGAATACAAAACTTCCTCAACTTTACATGAGTATTTCACTCCTTCAAATACATGATTTTTGGCTTGGAGATGGTGTGAAGTAATTAAATTAACTACTTATATATTATATATCTTATATATGCTTTATTTCAACCTCACTTATGTGGAAAATACCTCACACTTCACAAGAAACTTGTCTAAACCTATAAATCTTGATAAAACACCACATTCTTGACATGGACAGACCTTAACCATGGTTATATGCACTTATTTTTATATTTAGATGGTATATTAGCTTCATAATAATATCTTCCAATCATTATTTTCCCTTATCAATATCCATAGTGCATTCAAATGGGAAAAATTGAGCCTACAGAGTTTTAGAGGCTCCTTGCTTATTAATAATAGTTCATAAAGCATAAGGGATCTTTCTAAAAAAAAATTCCATGGATTTATAGGGAATAGGGACCCCATAAAACATGTATCAACACTAGTCCTGAGATGCTTTCTCCTTTATAAATGATCCTCAACAAAACTACCTTCCTTAGCTTGCCAAGAAACCTGATGGAGAAGATGAAAGGTTTTTTACTTATTTTTGGACTTGTAACTCCTAAAAATGATTATTTTGAGTCTAGGGAAGGTATAAGGAGACTCTTAGGTAATTTAAAATCAATTATATACTTGTAAACCTATAATGATACTCCTATATACCCCTCTATAAGCAAGAAACTACCACATTCTGCCTTTTTTCCTGCTATAACAGTGAACTAAGTGTTGATGAAGTCTTTCATTCCTTGTACGGAGGTGGATCAATGTGTCAAGATAGATTCATGTCATTCCAATCCATTTATTACACCATGTTCTTATTTTAACATTATACAATAAGCAATAAAATACTTCAAATGATTAGTAATGTTAGAAGAATGAGTTTTGATAATATTGGGATACTTGTACAGACCAAATGAGTGAAAAAAATATCTTTGACATGTGTCTCATGACCTAACAAGACATCTTAAACCTTTATCATATTTGAAATAACTTTGAATTAACATGGAGTAACTTGGACAAGCATAAGGCAAAATTAAACAATTATCTTAACTTCTCCAAAATTACCTTAAACTATGTTAAACACCTTATAAATGATCAAGCCATGAACATTTGTTAAACAACTAAGTGTTAGGACTTAACATTTTGACTAGGCCACCCTATAAGACCCTAATCACCACTAGGAACCACACCACACCTTACCATGATAATAAAATATATGAGTATGATAAACACCTTAAAGGGCTATCAACAAAGTTAAACAAGTCTAGATAGCAAGTTTTTAATATCACTCACCTATGGTAGCCAATTTTGACTAAAATATTTGGTGACCTCCTAGGATTGCATGTTTGCTATGTATCTAGACTAGTTTCCTTATGCATCCATTGGGTTTTGAATTCTTCTATCACTCAACCTCAGACTTGATTGGACCTTGAACTTGATTACAAATGCCTTGAAATAAGGATAGATAAATGATGATGCCTTCACCAACACACAACAACAAGAAACAAGGAGAACACACACACAATAAAGTAATCTAAAAAAACACTATGCTACAAAGAACTTAGAGGAAAGACAAGACAATAAAAAATTAATCCACCCTACACTAACATACTCTAACAAATTGAGACAACCCTAAACAAAACCATTAACTAGTAGAGTAAAGTAGCTACCTTTTTTCACCAAGCTTATGCGACTATCAAGCTTGATGACAACTATGAGAGAATAGAAGAGAGGCAACTGTATGTTCATTTTTATAACCTCTTCTCATTTAAAATTAACCTTATACACCTCCCTTATCTTGTTTGAATCATGAGTGATCATAAATGTGTGCTTAGGTTGATCTTGGACATGTTTAGGCTCATCTTCATGTTCTGAAATGAACATGATAGGCAATGACTCCTCCTTTTTGACTTCTAACTAAGATAAGTAGATAATATGACATATTGATCAAATTTCACCACATGACAAACTTTTACCTCCTCAATAACTGATGAATCTGATTAAATGGATTGATATACTTCTTGAAACATACTTATAGAATTGGCTTCAATAGGAGAATCTTCTTGCTCTTTAAGAGGTTGAGGGCAATATAGGTCTGTCTTATCTTCCAAGAGTGAACAAATGTCTGAAAATAAATCAATAGGTTGATAACCTATCTTGAAAACATCAAACAATTTAAATTTAAATGAGGTATCTTCTTGTAATGATAATCTTGGAGAGCTACCTTCTTGTTTGTTGGATCAGAACATAACCTCTTTCTAGAAGAGTGTAACTTTCTCCTAGGACTTCAAACAAGTCCTCCAACTGAACTTCTCTTGGTTATAGCTCATTTAGACTTTCTTCTAGCTTCATGGGAGCTGATATAGAGGTATTCACAATAAGAATTTGGTTTGTACCTCCTTGGTCATGTTATTTGGGCTCAAAACAATCTTTAGCCACTTATAATTAATCCTTAGGAGATATTTATTTTGCTACAACAACCTGATCATAACTTTGCTCACATTAGGAAAGGTCATCTCTTTAAAGGTCTACTATCATTTGATCAACTTATACTCTATCAAGATCACCTTTCTCTTTATCTTCAAATATTGATTTGTTTATTTCTTCACCAAGAGGTGTTCCTATAATTACCTCTTCATAATATACACTTGAATCACTCTCTTCATAGCCTTCTTAAGGATCACTTATAGCTATAACTTGAACCTATTCATTTTCCTCCCATAAAACATGTTTTTCTTCAAGTATGGGTTGATCAAACTCATAAACAAGCTTTGGAATTTTCAGATCAATGAGCTTATTATTATTTTCCTTCCATTCACCAATTAGTCCTTCAACTCTTGATATGCTTTAGTCTTAATCCTTCTCAACAAGGACCCCTTTCTTATTTTGGATGATTTCTTATAGTGACCTCCATGATGGGAAGGTTTGAGGTTCTTATGGAGGGATGAGTGGGTCTTCAATAGGCAAAGGTTCTTCTTTGGCCTCAATTTCTAAATCTAGGCATTTTTCATCTTTCTTCCCCAATGACTCTACCATTTGCTTCCAGCTTGGAATTTTTAACTTAGGAGATTTTTATAGAAGGTGTGTTGAAACTTTAGGGATGGATGAAGGGCTTGGTAAGATTTAAAAATTTATTGGCTTGACCTCTAACACATCTTCCTTCTTCTAATTTTGGACGGGTATGGGAGGATGTTTTTGAGAAAGAGCTTGCATAGGCATAGGCTTTTTCTTAGCTTCAAATTTTTAATGATATATTACAGCTTTGAGGAGGTTTAGAATAAAATATAACTAACTTGGGATTGGAGAATGTGATTGAGGTTGATGGGATTGGACTTCTTGCTTCTCCCATTTTACTAACCTATCCTCCATGTATTAAATTAAATCTATTATACCTAACCTTTCATTGGTTAGGACATGTTAGTTTCCTTCCTCAAAAGTTATCCAATCACCCCTTTACAATAATAATAAGTCCCTTAGCTTTTGAATGAGATGAATAGGGAAAACTTGACCAAGCTCTACTCATCTATCCATCTTTCTCATTACTATTTCATTCTTAAGCATTCTCATGAGCAGTTGAGAGCCTTGTTCTTTCTTATCTTGAAATTTCTTAGCTATATACTCCTTGTACCTTAACTCTTGATGATGGAAATCTTGATAAGAATAATATGAAGGTTGAAAAGCTTGATAAGGTTATTGAGCAATGGAGGAAGAATTATAATCTTAATATCAAGGTTGGTCCTATTGATAGATAGAGTCATATGGAGTGTAAGTAGGATCATTTTAGAACTGATATGGATCAATATAGATCTGATATGGTTCATTATGTTTTGATAAGGATCAACATGATGTTGGTAAGGATCAACATAGGCTTGATATGACTCACCAACTTGAGTAAAATTAAAGTCCACTCCAAACTCAGCCCTCACACTTCATGAGAAAGGAAAAATAGAAAGAGTACTTGCTTGAAAGAATATCTGGGCTACTAAAACTAGTTAAATGAACTTGTAGTTACCATTGGTGTTTTTTTAATGCTTCTAAAGGCTGGTAAATTGAATAACAATAATAATAAATCTTTAATGGATGAAATATATTTTCCCACTTGGCGTGCGATAATTATTATCAACAAAAATTACACCCTTGAGGAGGGTGCTCAAGCCTCATCACTTAAGTGATAGCATAGGGACTCTTCAAATATTATGGGTGACCTTATAGCTGAAGAAAAAATCTAGATAGGGTTACATCCCTTGATGCATCACTTAAAACCAATCACTAATCTACTTTCATTTAAGAAAAAGGGAGAAAGAAATTATGAACTAAAGGGAGGTGATACACAAAATGTTATGACCACTACCACTGATTTGCATGTGCACCAAGACCTATATGATTGTAAGAACATACACTTGTCTTATAATTAAAATATTAAATCAGTGAGAGGTAAGGTAGTGTGAGAGTAGAAGGGAAGATGTTTTCCACTTCTAATCCACATGAAACCCCTGATGACACTCTTCACAACCTGTAACAATGAATCAAACTACATGGAGGTAAAAGGAATGAGACAACAACCACGATGAAATCATTCTATAATTAATAATATCAACAATTCAAGGTATACACTACATATAACCATAATAAGAGGTAAAATTAATCATATTATTGATCAATAGGCATACAAAAGAGTAGGGCTATGCCATACTCTTGATGGAAGGATCCATTACAATCCCAAAATCAGGCATACAAATAGAAGAGGAGAAGGAGAGAAAAGATGGACATATGAGAGGTATATAATTATTATCACTTCATGAAGAAGCAAGTTAAAAATAATAAAACTTCCAAATAATATTCCAATAGCATCTTCTTCACAAGTGTTGTTTGGTGTGACCACAAATCTCAACTCTTAACTCTCTTTTCTTAACTAATTAGCCATATTATGCTTCTAAGATCACCTTTAAAGTTATTAGACTTGATTTAAATGACCATGCTCTGATACCAATTGTTATAATCATAATGAATAAGATGGGGGGTGAATCATTCATCCAAATATTCTTTCAATTCAACTTGACACTCATGAGCCATTCATATAAGTACATATATTTAGCAAGCATAACCGACCATATAAAACAAGATAACAAATCATATAAGTAGGAAGCCCTAAAGGGGAAGAAAATCCATTGATATTTTCAAATATACTATAGTCACATAATACAAACACCAAATTTAGTGAAGTACCAACTCCACATGGATCACCAACCCCAACTAGCTAAGCACAAACTCAGCTAAGCTTTAGTAAGCACCACTTGCAAGGAGGCACCAACCCCCTAGATGGCTCGACACCAATTAAAACACCTAATTGAATTTATCACCTTAAAAAAACATTATTTATCATTAAAAAAAATGATGATCACCTTATTTAGATCTTCTCTCTCTTATATCCCTCTCAAATTACCTTCTAGACTCCTTTGCTCAACTAGGTCTCTTTAAGACTGATTATGTTATATGACCTTGATATTCATAATAAGATCTCCTATTAAATATTAATGATATTCCTTATACTCTATTATTATTTTCTATAATACCTCCTTCCACTCAAGGATCTTCTATTTCATTCAATCATACATCCATACCATACCCACTCCAATAGGCCTAATTGGCCTTGTTCTTATACTAGTTTCTTAATTTCACACACCTTGGTAGGACATAAAAACTTGTACACTTATATTACCATTAAAATGGGTCTTATAAAAAATTTAAAACATTAATAGAATAATGCATTATTTCAGCCACAACTAAATATACCAAATCCTATTTTAGGCCTTAAGGAGACCTAATTCAATTAGGCCTACTTTGGCATCACGTTATCTTATGACCCCTTGAAAAAAATAAACTTCATTGAAAAATAATATCATTTAAAAAATAAATAAAATATACCTTATTCAACTTTAATTTAAATCCAAAACACCTTTTATGTCCAACCACCACTTGAACCCCTTCTCAAAACATTGTTCACAATAGGCCTTCATATACACAAAAATTATATCTTGAACAAGTGAAGCATAAACAAAATTTTAAAAAATAAAAATAAGAATAAATCACATATTAATAAACCTCATGACCTCATGGTCATCACAAACTTTACTAGATACTTCAAATTAGGGTATACAGGCTCAAACTCTTTTCTGTAAAATGCTCATTCTGAACTGCCAACTAGCCTCAAAACATAGTCATGGAAACTTGAAATTATGACACTTGAAAGAATAAAATAAAGGATTTTAAATGCATTAAAATTATCCTAAAACATCCTAAAAATAAAATTCAACAAAAATATCATAATCTCTAATGGCAACTATTAGTCTTGCAGACTAATTTATTGACCTTCTATCTCATAGACCTTACTCAACCAGATAAGCCATTTTGGTTTCAACATTTTCAATACTTTAGCTTACTAAAAATAATAATATAAATAATTAATAGTATAATAAATTCCCAAAAAACATATCCATGCACTTACATCCATCACTCTTTCATGAAATCACACAAAAATCCACCTTTTCATACTACTTAGGTTTTGCACTATTTTTCTTCATTAGACTTGCTAGCAACTAACCAAATTAGATCAAAAAAATTTAAAACCAGAGGGATATAAATTATACATAAACCTTCATAGACACAAACTAAAATTATCAAACATTTTCCTCCATTCATTTAAAAATTTTGACTTGGTCAACCCTAACTGCTACAACAAATCTCCAAGAAACAAGGCCTTTCTTGTAGGATCCACTCACTCCCCTAAAGACTCACACATAGATATTAATGGGAGAGTTTAATACAACCTAAAATCACTAAAATATCCATAAAAATCCATTATAATCACTTTATAATAACTTCTTTTATATTGGGTCACTATTAGGGTTCTTTGAGCATTTAAACCATCTTCCACTATTAACAATCATTCATGAAGCTTAGCCCCTCATTATAAAAAATAATTCATATATATTTTATCTTATACCCTTACCTATCTACCATTAATATCATATGTCCTCATGTATAATTTTCACGTACCAATGAACACTTGAAAAACCTTCTCAGGTAGACAACTCTTCATCATGTGCACTCGAGAGTCCTTGAAACACTTTTTCAAGCCTAAACCTAAAAGATTTGATCTAAAACTTGGCCAACACATCTAATAAAATATATCACACGACTAAAAATTCTCACATGCTCATTCTTATCTTGAAATTTGAATCTCATACCTCATTTCACCACCATCTCTCTTTTTGCTCTCTAGACCTTGACCTGCAAAACACATTAGTCCTTAAAACTAACCTTCTAACCACTGTCTAAGATCTCAAAACCTAATATACATGTCATACAACCTATTACCATGTTCAACCACTACTATACATCTTCTCACATTCTTGATACCACTCATCTCACCAAGTAACCAAGGTTATGCCTTCACACAAAGTCTTTTCATGCCATCACTAGCCCATGACAAGATTCAAGCTCTTGATACTTGACACAAGGATCTAATTATTAATAACTTATCTCATACACATGATAAATCAACCTCATACAACCTTTCATGCCTCTATGCATCCATCTTACAAAGTTACCATACTTATCTCTTCTCACACAAACTTTACATGTTATGACTAGTTTTAAGCTACTCAAGCACTTGACCTCCATGCCTCTTTTCATGCTCTCAACACCTCATTGTCATGTCATAATACATCTCACATGCTCAAATAGTGTCTAACATCCTTATACAACCTTTATAATCTTGATAACATCCATCTCACCATGCATATACCTTCTCAAGACACTACTAAGCTCAAGCACTTGACAACTTTGATAATAAGGACCTTCCATATTGACCTTAACATGACTCATGCAGACATAAGAACATATATCAATCACATATTACACTCTTCAATGATATATCAATGAAATCATTACCATACCAAGTGACCTTCAATAATATTCACAAGAGCACCACTTCTCAAGAACCTTTGACATCAATGAAAACATCAATGCCAAACCTTAACAACAGGAAGAATGCTCAACAATCTCCCCCTTTGTCATTGATGTAAAACATACTTATAAGACTATGGAAATTATATTTTTATTTATCTAGATAATACCCTAGCTAAAAGGAGGATGGTTCAAGTCCTACTTTCAAACCTGGACTAACATGGGAATGGTCTAAGGTAGTGGGTTGCCTATAACTAGACCAGATCTCTAAGATTTTTTATGAGGCTACCTCTTTAGATTTTGTGATTTTGACCTTTACTTATAAAATATAATATTGGTTGGGGTGAAAAGAGTAAGAATTTTTTATAAAGTAAAACCTATTCTAATATACGGTGATGCACCAAGAATTTATCAAACCCACTCTTAAGCTTGGACTCCTTAACACACTAATAAACTATTAAAGAAGCTAATGCAATCCTTATTATAGTTTTTATGCAACAATATTTTGTATAGAGGTTATTTTGATGCACTCAAACTAAGGAGCAATGAAAATAATGCATGGTTGAAGACACTTAAATTTGACTATCCACTATATCTTTGAGAGATCAATGCTGAGACACACTATATGACCTAGAAAGAAAGTTTCTAGTATTGAGGTTGAGTTTGGACACACAAAAGGAAGATAAAATTCATATTTTCATATTATAAAAACATATAACACTAAATTCATATGTAGACACCGAAATTGTGTCTACTCCCTAGTCATCCTCCCCCTTGGTCCCCTTCATCCCGTTCCACTTCAACACTCCTAACCTATGTCTTATTAATTTAAAATAATCATCTATTTTAAATTAATAATTCCCTCTCTCATCTCCCTTGACACCTCACCTCTCCTTGGATGCCTCTCCTTGGATTTCTCCATCACCCCATGCCAAGTCTTAAATGCCTTAAGACCCCATTTCAACCCTTCCACTCATCTCCCACGCCTATTAAACCACCTTCGACCATTTCTTACCACGACCAGCTGACCTCAACAAATGGGAAAACAGACAAAAGGCTATTTTTAGCCCTTTTTCCTATTCTTTGGCTGTCGATGTCAGTTAGTAGTCAGCCGATGTCGGTGGTATTGCCAACGTCAGTTGCCTTCAAAACTGTGTTCAGCACCCCAAATGCAAGATCTTGAACAATATGCCAATCCTTCAATCTTTCAATCAGCCAACCTTCCAATCTTCCAACCTCTCTCGCTCCCTCTCTCTCAAATGCACATCAAGCATCACAAGGTATAGCTACTCTGCATCAGTCACTCCACCTTGCAGGAAGTCTTCTACACTAGCAACATCAGCAATAGGTTTTCTACACCAGCAGCATCAGCAACCAATCTGCTACACTCTTTCTTCAGCAAGCCACAACTAAGTATTTATTTTGTGTTTTCATTATGTTTTCTAGTTACTACTTCTAAGTAATATCACCACCCAGACCCGGCTATCAACCAGACCAGACCTGAATCCTTATTCTCCCTTTTCACCCTAATCCTTTGTCTGGTCCCTCTTTCAGACCATACTTTCTACCCTGTAAACCTTGCATAGACCTCTAAACAGACTCTCAGACACCTCAAGCCATCTTGCTGACCATAAACTCATCTAGACCCTGTCCAAAACTATTGCCCCGACTGACGCCAGCCACCAGGCCCATTGCCCCTATCGACGTCGGCAGACTAACCGACGTCGGCAACCTTGACCTACCGACATTGGCAAACTAACCAGTGTCAGTGACTGTGGAAGATCAACAGTAGAATACAGGTAAGCTTTATCTTTATTTCTTTTGTTTAGTCTTTCACCCTTTCTTTCTTTTATCAGATATTCTTTTTATCAAACTAGTGGACTGTCATCCCTCAAGGAAGTCTTTGCACTTTTGGGATCAAGCTTTGCTTGGCAGTCTACTGTCTATCTATCTAACAACTTCTTTGTTTGAGTCTCTTTCTTCTATAGGTGTCATCCTCCATAGCCAAAGAGGAGCTCCTTCAATCATCTGGATAATGGTGCACAGACCTCATTCGAGTATCATCTAACCCTAGACCATTTCTCTAGTTTCTTATTCCTTTTGAATGTGAAAGCAAAAACTTGATAGAAACATTCTGGCACGCCCGGTGGGACCCTATGAGTTTTCCTTGGGTTCATTTCTTTTTCTTCTAAAAACAAACTATTCATATAGGTGCATTAGGTCTCTCCTTGCATCTTTTTCTTCTATCTCTTTTGAAAGACACCATCAGCAAAGTTAAAAAGAATCTTTCTTTTTCTTTCTTTCTTGCATCTTAGACTAGTCAAAATTCATACTCTTCAACCTTTTCTCTACTTGTCTACATTTGAACAAACATTTCAATTTGGGCTTAAAATCTATTGCATCTCATCTCTGCTTGAATGCATATTTAGTCCACACATCTAGTAATTAAAACCGCATCATGAATAACTCTTAGTCCACTTATGTTACACATCCAAACCACTTTCATAAATCAAACATCTTAACTTACCTGGGACAAGGTCCGACTATGATTTCATCACCTAGCGGATACCTTACCCTTCCCGGCAATCCCACTTGGACTTCACTACCAAGGGGATAGCCCACTCTGTTCTCTAGCAGAGTATAATCTCTAGGGGAAGTATATACTGGCTAAGCGAGACCAGCTTATCACTGGGCTCGTGAAGTGAGGGGAGCTTGCTCCTTAGCACCAGGCCATGTGCGAAACCTAACACAGACTCTTGAGCACTGAAACTAACTCAAAACCAACCATAGACTGCTTCTTCTAGGACCTGTTCTAACAGCCAACTTCCCAAACACACTCTAAGGCATAAGCCACCAAGACTCTAAAAACTTATTCTTAGGATTTAACATTTAGGGTCTGCTTGCCTTCATCTTCTTTTCTATTCTTATCTAGTTGTTTGAGCTAGTAAGGATGTATTATCTTGCCTTGAATGGTTTTGACACGTAGTCAAACCAAGACTCTCGTTGACCACGCAAGGCAACAACCCCTTCCGCCTTCGCCCTCCATAACTAGTCCTCTAATGGAGTATCATTCAGAGACTGAACGAACTCCTATCCTCTTGACCCCAACTCAACCATCCATTGTCCCTGAAGGGGACCAAAACTTTGAAAGGTTCCTTGACCTCAATGTCAAGGCCCTTCAACATTATCTCGCAAGAAGCCAAATGCGAGACTTTTTAGGCAACCCAACTTATGGGATGCCAACCTCTTTAACTGAAGCGGCAATGATATCGACAGCGTCCGCTACCCAACCCATGACGACTTCGGCCTTTGCTTCGACCATTAACCAGACCATGACTAATCCTCAAAGCATGGCTTCTCCTTCTATCTTTGGGCCCATTTCCATTGGGGTTTTGGCCCCCCTCAACAGCAGACTATTCAACAAAACTCTACCCCTTTCCAAAATCTAGTTGTCTCCATCCCGCTTACTCTTACCCCCATCAACACTAGGGTGACCACCTATCCTTCAACAAGTGTCACCACCCCTCAACCACCTGTGATGGCCCCTATTCAATTTGTGCCTTCTACCTTCATGACACAACCACCCTTGGCTTCCACTTCTGTCCCTATGGCTAGTTATCAATATGTTGCACCCATACAAGCGCAATCAACTACGTCATATGCCCCTTCTAGCACCTTCCAAGCACCTTACAACCTAGGGGGCATCCCACCTACAAATCCATCAACTGATCTCATCAAGATGTTGATGGATAAAATGTCTAATCTTGAAGCTTCTATTTCTGGTTCAAGCAATGTCCTTTCATATGACCAAATTTGCAATGAACCCATTCATCCCTGCATCCCAATCCGACCGTATCCCAATCAGTGAGAGCTTCCTAAGTTTACTCACTTCCAGAGTAAGGAAGACCCACAACAACATCTACGAGCATTCAGACATGCTTGTTATCTTATAGCCCATGATGATGCGTTACTATTATGCACATTCCCCATGTCACTTTCTGGCCCTGCCCTCGATTGGTACAACTCTCTTACCAGTCACTCCCTCTTTTCATTCACTCAACTAACCCAATTATTCCTTGACCACTTTTCGATCAATATCACCAAAAAAGTCTCAATCACAGACCTCTACTCTATCAGATAGTTTGACGATGAATTGATAGTTGATTTTGTCACCCATTGGAGAGACTTGATCAACCAGATTTCCTTCTCATTACCTCAACCTGAGCTCATCAAGCTCTTTTCTCGAGCATGTGCCAAGCACATCTCATCCACCTTGTGGGTTCAAACATTCCACACTTTCGATGAAGCTTTCACCATGGCCTGAAAGCTTGAACTCTGTGCTATTGAAGAGGATAAGGTCAAATTGCGTAATACGAATGCAAGAGCCAATGACCCTTCTTCTTCCAGACCTTCTTCTTCTACCAATTCCAAGTCTAAAGGAGTGGCCAATACCATGGTCGTTAGATCACCATCTTCAACAACACCCAACCAATCTCAACCTTCAACATCTCAAAGCATCACAAAATAATTCCAACAACGGTACATACAACGTAAATACACTCCAATTGGAGATTCATATGCTTTCGTGTTGGAAAAACTCATCAAGCAGGGTGTCCTTAATCTCCCTCCAATCCAGCCACCTCAATTTGACTCCTCAAAAGCCCTCCCTACATGGTATAGGGAGAATGACTTTTGTCACTATCACTGTGTCCAAGGCCATGACATAAACAACTACCAAACCTTCAAGAACATTGTCCAAGACATGATAGACAAGGGCGATCTTGTTTTGGATAACCCGAACATCCCACCCAATCAAAGCATAGACATCTTTAAACAACCTTTTCCAAATCATCCCCCGATCCAAAACAACGTCTAAACCATGATCGAAGACCCCCAAGAGCATAATATACGCACGGTCAACACAGTCTCTCCTATCATGCCTAACCAACCTCTCTCGCAAACTGAAGAGGTTAGTCAACCTACCCCTCCTTCACAGGTGGAAGAGTCTTCTTCCCCTATTCGTCCATCATAGGTAGAAGAGCCATCTTCTCATGTTAGTTCTCTATCGACCTCTCTTATATTGGAGGACGCTTTGACCATACCAACACCATTAACCCCACCTTCATCCTTCATACTACCAATGGAGGACCCTACCCTTCCTACTCCTCAACCACAAGTAGAAGGCATGATCATCCCTGCCCTCTACCCTCTTGAGGAGCCACATTCTCCTATTCCTTCTCCACCAAGAAAAGAACTTATCTCTTCACCCACTTCAACTAAGGAAGACCTAGTGATGGTTTTCTCTTGCCTTTTGCCTGAGATCGCTACATCTCACTCATCTCCATCCACATCTGAGCCTAAACCTACGTAGGCGTCCGTCATGCCCAAAGAGATTAAATCTCTCGACATTTGGCCTATATCAAACCTCACTCACCCACAAGTGAGGGTAAACTACAACCTTGCCTCGCACAATAGTGGCCCTCAAACCAAACTAAAGAAGGCTACTAGACCACACTGGAGAATTCCTCCCCCACCTTCATCATTACCCTCTATTTTGGGCCCACATCCATCTACCTTAATAGGGGTGCTTCCTACTCCCATACCTCACAGAGGCAAATCACCTCCATTATCCTCTCAACCCATCAAACTTATATTTCCTCCAAAACATCCAACACCTCTCATCATAAAAGTGCCATCTACATGTGTGGCTACACTGCCAAACAAAAAGATGGTACGACCAATGTCTCCTACAATTCCAAAACAAAAGTCATCAACCTCTACTGTAACAAAACACATAGACCCATTAGTGGGTTCTTATGCCTTGCTGTTATGACAATTGTTGCAATCTTCTCACATTCGTCTCCCACCTCCTAAACCATATCAATCTTTCAGACCAAAACCCCCTTAGTTTGACGACACTCAAATTTGTGCATATCAATGCACACTTGGGCATGATATCGATCATTATAATGCCCTCAAGGTTGTCATTCACCAATACTTAGAGAAAGACACCCTTCTTCTTGACCATATTATCAATGAACCTTCAACACCATCCCATGCCTCCCAAACCTCCTCACCTTCTACTCATCAACTCTCAGATCAAGACCATCTTGGTTCGACAACACTAAATTTTGTCACTATCACCGCACACATGGACATGACACTGAGCATTGCTGTGCTCTTAAGGCTGTCACTCGTCAACACCTAAAAAGGGACACCCCTTTTATCAGTGACCTTCTTGACCCTTTCAACAAATCATCGACACCATCACATGCCTCACAAACATCACCACCTAAATCAAGATCTCCACACAAGACTATGGTCCCTCCACCACCTTTGACCCCCTTATTTGAAATCAACACAGTCAATGTGACCACCAGCCCACCGACCTAAAAGGATAAAGGGAAAAGACATGTTTCTAGCCCTTGGACATCCCCATCTACCAAGCCTTCACCACAACCAAAACCCAAGATTACTGTCTTGGACACATCTCAACCAACATCTTTAAAGACAATCCCTGACTGTGTGGTTAAACAAGCTCACCACCCGACCCCTGTGAAGATGTCTTTGTATGATCTCATACAAAACTCTCCAAAACATCATCAAACCTTGATCAAAGCCTTACAATCAATGGAGATCCAACCTGAAGACCCCCAACCACTGGCCACTTTAATCAAATCATCACCAACCATTGCCTCTGTCATCATCTGTGATTTTGAGATTCTTGCCTCCAACTTGGTAGATCAAAATATCGCCCTCTCAAACTAAATCTGTCAAACATTCTCCCTAGTAACTGGGAGAATTTGACCTTATACTGACTATCGTGACCTCGACCAAACATCAACCAAACATCAACCAAACCTCGACCAAACATTCAACCGACCATTGACCAAACCTTGACCAAATATCAACCGACCTCGACCAAACATCAACCAAACCTCGACTAAACATTCAATCAACCATTGACCAAGCATCGACCAAACATCAACCAACCTTTTAATCATGACCTCAACTAGACATTGACCAACATATCAACCAACTTCATGTCCAACATCAACCAACACGTGACCAATTTGGAAAGAAGTAAACAAGGCAAGTTTGTTCCTAATTGGCTTGGACCTTACATCATAATGCACAAGCATGGACTAGGGACTTATCAAAACCTAAGCCCTTTAATGCCTTACATCTATGACCATTCTACTGTTAGTCGAGTACTCATTCACTTGACATTTAACTTGAGCTCGTCCCTTGAGCAATCCCCGTCCTCTTAATCCTCATTCTTTTCAACCCTATTCCCCTAAACAAATCCTATGTAACCCTTTTATAAAGTATGAATGCTTTGTCCTAATAAAAGGGAGCCCTTAAGCTTCTATAGTCTTGTCCATGACTCAAAATTCTATCAAAAATAAATTTGGATGTCAAAATATCAAAAGGTCACAAACTCTAAATGTAGACTGCTCTCTCGAAGGACAACTGTACTATCATTGCTATAGCTAATAGACTGCTCCCTCGAAGGACAGATATTCAAAGCCCTCAAACACATAAAAAGCAAAAATATAGACCACTCCCTCAAAGGATGGCTATGCTTAACATCTTGTTACAAACAGCACTCTCTCAGAAGCTTCCCACATCGATCAGCTTCACAAATGACCACAAAGCACAATGACATCTCTATGTAGACTTCCCGCATTGATCAGTTTGCTCAAAAAAAAAAAGGGTCATGGACTTGACTGTAGTCGTCTCAGGGTCTCCTATAAAAAGGGGAAAATTTATCCCTACTCAAAAGGATTACCCCATCCTCTCATATCACATCACCTACTCAAGGGACTTCAAGCTCATTTTAATGTCAAAGTGATTTGATTACTTCTCTAACACAACCAATGGTCAACGACGTAATGCATGAATGGGGATTTTGTTTCTAAAACCCCCTACTTATGCTATCATTATGGTCCTTGACAATGAAAGAGCAATGCGCCTTTCACTTCTTATACATCTTGGTCACAACCAATCCAACCAAATCATTTGCCAACCAAATCAAACCAAACATTTTTAGACCTGTCACATGCCATAATCCATTTCACATAGTTTTTATGGACACCAATACACATGGAAACTATCGACCATACAATTTATGTCAAGCATAAACCATTACTTGCTGAAGCATAAATAATCTCAATTCATTTTTAGCATACACCATTACCAATATGAAAAATTGCTAGGGATGAAAGACCCCTTAACCAATGTTACAGAATACACCATCACACAATATGGAAAAGGCTATAACATCATCTTATCTTCATCATTTCAACACTTGACCAAACCAACCTATCAACCACTTTGACCTCCTGCTTCGAACTACATTGGTCTGAGGCCCTTACACTTAGGGGCTATGTAGGTAGCACTCAGTTGACATGACGTCCTCTGAGGTTAGCTCGACCACCCTCGTTTGTTCATCTACCTGATGGACAAACCATATCCTCCTTTTGACCATGACTTGACCTCAACCAAAACAATCCATAACTTTGACCCTTCCTCCCTTCTGGGGAGAACTACATTGGCCTGAGGACCTTCACACAGGGGCTATGTAGGCAGCACTCAGTTGACATGACGTCTTCTGGGGTCAGCTCGGCCACATTCCTTCATCCATCCATCTAACGGACCAACTGTCTATCTCAACCTCAACCAATGACCTTGGAGATTGTGACTATCTCCTCTGACCCCGACCACTTTTGAGACAACCCTACCTTGGTTGTATGAATTACATGTATGCTACCTCATGAATGGTTAGCAAAATTGTCCACATCACATTTTGACCCTCACAAGTATAGGATCGTGAGCAAGTTGATCCCCACTGCTTGTGACATTTTTGTGTTTTCCAAGAGCACTTCCTGAGCTTGGGATACTTGGAACATGATGACCATTGGAGCTACAGCTTGGATTAAATAACCCAATCAGCTACGACTAAATGCTGTGGCCCAGTTATTTTGATTTTGGTACTCCTCGACCCTTGATCTACGACAATTTGACCTAACCATCTCATGAAGTGGTATGCATGCAATACTAACTATTGCGGTGTTCACACTCACACCTTCACCATATCCATCCACTCTCTATCAAATCGACACCTGATTTTAGGTTCCCTTCCCTCGACTCCCGCTTTGAGGGGGAATACCTCATCTCACATCTGGTGCAACCAACCTCTTATTTTTGTCTTACAATTCATCTAAACCACCAACAAGATAGAAACAACCTTATCCCATACCTGGGGCAACCTACTCCTATTTTTGTCTTGTAGTTCATCTAGAACAACCAACAAGACAAAAAGGGGCAAATGTAGACACCAAAATCGTGTCTACTCCCTAGTCATCCTCCCCCTTGGTCCCCTTTGTCCCGTTCCACTTCAACACTCCTAACCTATGTCTTATTAATTTAAAATAATTATCTTTTTAAATTAATAATTCCCTCTCTCATCTCCCTTGACACCTCACCTCTCCTTGGATTCCTCCATCACCCCATGCCAAGTCTTAAATGCCTTAAGACCCCATTTCAACCCTTCCACTCATCTCCCACGCCTATTAAACCACCTTCGACCATTTCTTACCACGACCAGCTGACCTCGATAGATGGAAAAATGGACAAAAGGCTATTTTTAGCCCTTTTTCCTATTCTTTGGTTGCTGACGTCAGTTAGTAGTCAGCTGATGTCAGCGGTATTTCTAGCGTCAATTGCCTTTAAAACTACGTTCAGCACCCCAAATGCAAGATCTTAAACAATCTACCAATCCTTCAATCTTTCAATCAGCCAACCTTCCAATCTTCCAACCTCTCTCACTCCCTCTTTCTCAAATGCACAGCAAGCATCATAGGGTACAGCTACTTTGCATCAGTCACTCCACCTTGCAAGAAGTCTTCTACACCAGCAGCATCAGCAACAAGTTTTCTACACTAACAGCATCAGCAACCAGTCTACTACACTCTTTCTTCAGTAAGCCACAACTAAGTATTTCTTTTATGTTTTCATTATGTTTTCTAGTTACTGCTTCTAAGTAATATCACCACCCAGACCCAGCCATCAACCAGACCAGACCTGAATCCTTATTCTCCCTTTTCACCCCAATCCTTTATTTGGTCCCTCTTTCAGACCATACTTTCTGCCCTGTAAACCCTACATAGACCTCCAAACAGACTCTCAGACACCTCAAGCCATCTTGCTGACCACAAACAGACCATAAACTCATCCAGACCCTATCCAAGACTATTGCCCCAACTGACTCTGGCCACCAGGCCCATTACCTCTACCGACGTCAGTAGACTAACCGATGTCGGCAGACTAACCGACGTCGTCAACCTTGACCTACCGACGTCAATAGACTAACCGACGTTGGTGACTATGGAAGACTGACATCAGAATATAGGTAAGCTTTATCTTTATTTCTTTTGTTTAGTCTTTCACCATTTCTTTCTTTTATTAGATATTCTTTTTATCAAACTAGTGGATTGTCATCCCTCAAGGAAGTCTTTGAACTTCTGAGATCAAGCTTTGCTTGGCAGTCTACTATCTATCTATCTAACAACTTCTTTGTTTGAGTCTCTTTCTTCTATAGGTGTCATCCTCTACAGCCAAAGAGGAGCTCCTTCAATCATTTGGATAATGGTGTGCAGACCTCATCTGGGTATCATCTAACCCCAGACCATTTCTCTAGTTTCTTATTCCTTTTCAATGTGAAAGCGAAAACTTGATAAAAACAACATAATAGAAAAATAACTATAAAATACTCTATTCACTACTCTAAAAGGTGTCATATATAATTTTAGTAGAGTCTAGTTGTACAATCCTAAGGGATCCAAAATAATATCTCAAAGGCCATATTTTTCAAAGGGAAGTAAGAGGGAGGGAATTTTGGTGCTCAAAAAGGGATCAAGTAAATTCAAAACCATTTGAAAAGTTGTTACAACTAACTTTATGAATCAAGCTCACTCAAACCCTTCTTGATTGATCTAGGTTCCTCTAGTCCATTGCATCATTATAATATCTCCTATGCGATGCTCCATGGTGGATGAAATAGTGAGATCAAGTCATTGTCATTTTATCCTGATGCAAAACTCCTCAAGACTAGATTTTTGATGTGTGCCCGTGGGGATAAGGGTCATTTTCATGTAGCTGGCTTTGGTGACAACCATTAAAGTCTACATGTCTACCTCTATAGGTCCTCAATGGCATCACCTGATCTTGAAATATACGCTCCTAGCATAATCTAGATCACGCTTGAGCTCAAATCCATTCATGTGTGCTTGCCTTGGTCAAAAACTAACCTTTTGAACTTTGCCTAAGTCATTTAGATTCTCTTTTGTTTCGATTAGTCATTGAGAATTGGCTCAGATCCTTAACTGTTTGACCCTTGTTCACACCGTTACATCTCGATCTACATAATCAAATGCTATCCATTGATCCTCCACTAGTTAAATTCACTATTAACACTTATCATGCATGTATTTTCACTTAGGTTTTGTTGAATTTTTGACTTTCTCATGTGCTATATATTTTGAATTTGTGATTAAATGCACGTCATTGATCTAATCTAGGCCCACTATCTTATCTTTACCCACTCACCATTAGATTTTCTTTGAGCAATTCTTTTAGAATAAATGTTTGAAATAATTCATGTCTTTTGGGTCTTTATCTCAGACAAAATGTTTGAAAGAATTATGCCTTAGTCTTTTACTTTGGGATAAAATCTTTGAAATAAATATGCCTTCAAGAAAATTGTCCTAGATAAATTTTTTGAAGGAATTGTGTCCTCAGAATGGCCCTTCGACCCTTTTGAAATAACCCTTTTCCCTTTGGAAATGCCCTTAAAAACTTACAATTTTTTTGAAGGAATTGTGTCCTTAGAATGGCCCTTCGGCCCTTTTTAAATAACCCTTTGCCCTTTGGAAATGCCCTTCAGAACTTCTGTATTGGACCCTTTTCCTGAGAAACTACCCTTTGAGAAAATTGCACTGGACCTTTTGGTGAAGAAAAGTACCCTTTAAAAAAAATGTTTGGGACACTTCCAAGAAAAGACCCTTTGAAACTTTTGAAAAGGACATTCTTTGAAGAAATGACCCTTCAGGGAATTTGTTTCAAATAAAATATCTAAAATAATTCCTAACACTTAGCCAAATAAATTGAAACAAAAATCCCAAAATAATTCCAACATTTAGCTAAATAAAGTGGGACAAAACTCCTAAAAGAATTAAGCCATGTACATTTGTTTTGGGCTTTATGTGGAACACTTACTCTAAAGGAATTATGAATGCTATACTTGGCCAAATTTTGGAAAAGTGTAAACTTAGGCTCCTTTTAGACTTGTTCCTACAACTATTTAACACCATGAAATCCTAATTGGATCTCTCCACTTGCCATGTTGAGCCTACCTCTAAGCCACCTGATCCAGTAAATAATTGGGACCCTACTCATATATTCAAACTAGATAGAATCTTGGTATGTGTGCCAAAATGGGCAACACATTCTTAATGGAAACCTTCTCCCATAACTAGCTCTTACCTTTTCTTGTCATTTTTTTATCTTTCTCCCCTTTTGACATTAATAGAAAAGGGTCTTCCAAAAAATACCATCTGATCTATGGACATGAACTCTATAAATTCATAATGAAATGTTGACCAAAACTCACCTTAGTCTTATACCCATTGTTGTAGACAACTTCTGGGACACTTGATTTGCTCCTCAAGAAACCTTGCCTCTTATGTCATCTACATCTTGATTGAATTGCATATAGAGCTCCATCTCAATTTTTGATTGTTATTAATATCCTTAGATACTTGATATCAACCTAAAATCTACCTTCATACTGACTTGAAATTTCAATATCTACCTTGATCCTTTAAATCATAGAGCTAACAATCTCCCCATATGTCCATACTCTCCTTTTGAGTCACATAATAAATAACAATATCTTCTAACCTCCTTCATGCTTGATTTGACTTTCAACCTTTGTTTAAACCATAAAGACTCATTATATCATCCTCTTAGCTCCATAAGACATTTTTATCTCCATTTACATCATGACAACCCTTCTTGTATGAGTTTACTGCTCATTAGTTCTGTAAAATACCTAGTTCACTATCTGCTAGACTTCTATCTTGCTTGATCATCTTCAATTCACATAGATAGGGCATTATACTTATGATACATGACCCAAAGGTCATATTCAAATTTCTAGAGAAATCACAGTCAATGCTTATGAACATAAAACATCTCTATAATCAACACTCGTCTTCCATGTCTATTAGGTCTATCTAAAATCAAAGATATTATTCCAAGGGAACAAGCTAGTCTTCCATGTTGGAGCAAAGATCACTCATGTCATGTCCATATGGAATCTCAAATGTTCTTATTGCATCAATCTATCTCCTTCATGTTTCTCAAGCCACTATGGCATATACCTCATCATGACATCTTCCTTGCATCATTCTATCAACTAGGTTTGTGCCTATATGCTTCACTATGACAGACCTCTATCATAACTTGTCTTCTTCATGATATGCAAATTAAGACTATGAAACATGTGCCTTGGTCCTCTATGAACTTAAGGTCATCTTGATGTACATATAAAACTCAACTCTTCATGATAATACCCCAATGAAAAACTCTGCAAGTAACCTTGTTAGCCAATGTCAAAGACCTTCATGACACAGTCAACTTTCATGATATTTGGATCAATGCATGAAAAATATCTACAAGGAACCAAGAACATTATACAACATCCAAAACATCAATTCCAGGGCTTTATACCAGTTCTAATCACATTTATCTCTACTTAGGTCTCTTTAATTTTCCATAGTCTACAACTTTTGACTTTGACATACATTTATTTCAATTGTACAGATATTCAAGAACTCTTTCCACTTGGAATATTTTCTTCATGTTATCTAATTCATCTTTGATTTTTACACCAACCTATTTTGATCAATATCGTGGCTTATATTCAATTTTATATGCTCTTGAGTTCCTTAGTAGACCAGTTCAAATTCAAATTCAATGGTCATCTTTTTGAATTACAACGACTATTTCTTGAGATTTAAACTTCAAGGTCTTTAGCGCATCTCTTTTCTACAGACCAACTTTGATGGCATATAGCTTGAGCTAGAAGACTCTTCATGACACAAAATTTTTAGGACAACTTCTTGGGACATCTAACATTATCTCCATGTGACCCTTTGACCAATTTTGACTTTTCAAGTGCATTTAATAAAATCACAAACTTGTTGGTCTGGGAGGATCTCCATGATGTTCAATGATGGTCTAGCTTCTCTAATCTTGTGATATTCATTTTGCTTTCTCCAAATGGAAATTGAGATCTCTAGAACCTCACCAAGGCATCTATGGGACCCTCAAAACATCATCTTAGCCATTAATGACTTGTAATAATGATATATTCCTCCAAACCATCATGTTCCTTCCATGTTTAACCTATACCAATGATTAGTTGTCTTTAATTTTTTTTTCAAGAATGAACTAGTTACATCAAATGTTGTCAATATGTACTTGATCATCTTGTCATACTTTATAATACCAACACCACTCTTTTCTCTCATGACCACACACTTATTTAAAACCACACACTTGACACCAATTATAGAAATTAGGACTCTTAAATCATCCTCATATTCCTTTAAGTACATTGACTCCAATACCCCTTTTTATATCAAGCTCAACTATTTACTTCTAGAAACATAGAACAACCTTACAACACACCTCTATGATGCTTCTATTGAGTGATGAATGCCTTTATGAAGTCTAATAGAGACATCTCACTTCATAGATTTCTATAACAATGTGAAATCAAGAGATTCACAAATCTCCACTCTTTTCTCAACCAACTTGTAATCATGAGGCTGATAGTCTTTCTTTAGGATCCTCTTGGTAATGATTGACACCTCTAGCTTGATGTCTACATTATGCTTCTTGTCTAACTGAGCTAATACCAAACACCCTTAGCATTCTATCCTAGAAATTAATCCATATGATGATCATGACTAGTTATCACTTTCTTTAGTATCCATATCATGACTTGTCTCTTAGGAGCTTCCAACATCTAGTTATAATTTGAGGGCTTATCCAATCTGGTCTTACAAAATCTTGTAATATGACCAACATATTGAAACTCATAAAAAATAACCTTAATATTGTTATACATACCTCTTGATTGATGTAGTATGTGATATCTTCTTGGCCAATTTCTTCCTTTACCTTAGTTGCATGAAAACTCATTCTTGGTTGGCATCCTTCTATAATCCTTTACTTTATGTCCAAATTAATAACAAGTAAAATAATGACCATGGGATAAATTGGAATACCTTATGGTGTTAAGATATCTAATTGGCCTTCGCATATTACTCTTTATTTTGGAATTATTTTTGACTTGATCTATCTTCTCATGACCTTTCTCAAACTTGCTCATCTTGTTTATGAGCTGCTAATTCTCAACCTTTAAGGAACCTAGTTCAGACTTTAACTAATCACGCTCAACTTCCTTTAATCTCAAACTTGTATTTGTAACCTCTAACTAATTCTTGAGATCCTTTATGTTCTCTTCATCCTTTATGGCTCCTTTGTCATTGTCACTCTTTATGATACATATCTACTCTTCAAGATCCTTGACCACAGATCTCAACTCTTGACTCTCTTTCCTTAATTGTTTAGCCATCTTGTGCTTCTAGGATCACCTTTTGAGTTTTTAGACTTGATTTAAAGGACCATGATCTAATAACAATTATTGGAAACATAATGACTGAGAGCAGGGGGGGCGGTGTGGGGGTGAATCATTCATCTAAATATTTTTCAATTCAGCTTGACACTCATGAGCCATTCATATAAGTATATAGATTTAGCAAGCATAAGCAACCATATAAGAGCATGAAATAAGATAACACATAATATAAGTATGAAACCCTCAAGGTAAAGAAAAAACTCTGACATTTTCAAATGTACTACAATCCTATAAGACAAACACCAAATTTAGTGAAGCATCAACTCCACATGGAACACCAACCCCAACTAGCTATGCACAAACTCATATAGGCTTTATTAAGCACCCACTTGCAAGGAGGCACTAACCCCCTAGATAATTCAGAACCAACTCAACCAAATAATTTAATTTATAACCTTTACGAAACCTTATTTATCATACAATAAATGATGATCACATTCATTAGCTCTTCTCTCTCTTTTATCCCTCTCAAATTGCCTTCTAGATTCTTTTGCTCAAGTAAGTATCTTTAAGATTGATTAGGTTATGTGACCTTGATATTCATACTCATATCTCCTATTATATATTAATGATAGTATCTATACTCTATTTTTATGGCATATAATACATCCTTCCACTTAAGGATCTTCTATTTCATTCACTCATACATCCATACCATACCCACTCCAATAAGCCTAATTAGCCTTATTTATATACTAGTCTCTTGCTCTCGCACACCTTGGTCAGACATACACACTTGTATACTTGGATTAAAATTAAAATAGGTATTATAAATTTTTTAAAACATGAATCAATAAATAAATTAATTTGGCTACCATTTAATATACTAAATCCTATTTTAGGCCTTAAATAGACCTAATTCAATTAGGTCTACTTTGGCAACACGTTGTCTCATGACCCCTTGAAACAAAATAAAATTCATTGATGAACAATATAATTTAAAAAATAAATAAAATATACCTTATACAACTTAAATTTAAGTCCACAACACCTTTTAGGTCCAACCACCACTTGAACCCCTTCTCAAAACACTATTTATAGTAGGCCTTCATACACACAAAAAGTCTATCTTGAACAACTGAAGCATAAACACAATTTTTACAAATAGAAATAATAATAAATCACATATTAATAAACATTATGACCTAATGGTCATCAAAAACTTCATTATATACTTCAACTTAGGGTATATAGGCTCAAACTCTTCTCTGTAAAATGCTCACTCTAAACTACCAACTAGCCTTAAAACACAGACATGGAAACTTGAACTTATGACACCTAAAAGAACAAAATAAAGGGATTAAAATGAATTAAATTGATCCTAAAAAATACTTATAACAACCTCAAAAAAAATATCATAAGCTCTAATGGAAACTATTGGTCTTACAGACCAATTTGTTGACCTTCTCTCTCACAGACCTCACTCTATCAAACAAGCCATTTTTGCTTCAACATTTTCACCAATTTCACTAAATAAAAAAAATTATACAAAGAATTATAGGACATATATGTCCCAAATAAAATATCCATCCACTTGTATCCATCACTCTTTCATGAAACCACACCAAAAACCACCTTTTCATACTGCCTGGGTTTTAAATTATTTTTCTTCATTAGGCCTGCTAGTGAATGGCCAACTTGGATCACCAAAATTGAAAAATTTAGGGATATAAATTGTCAATAAAACTTCATGGAAAAAAAATAAAATTTTCAAACTTTTTCCTTCATCCATTTATCAACTTTAACTGGTCAACTCTGACTGCTACAACAAATCTCTGAGAAACAAGGTTTTTCTTGTAGGGTCCACTCACTCACCTAAAGACTCAATCAAACTTGGAGATGCCTAGGATAATTTAATAGAACCCAAAATCAATAAAATATCCATACCAATCCATTCTAATCACTTTATAACAACTTCTTTCATATTGGTGTCACTATTAGGGTTCTTTGAGGGTTTAAACCATCTTCCACTGTTAGCAATAGTTCATAAATCATAGCCTCTTATTCCAAAAATAATTCTTTTAACTTTGATATAATACCCTTCCCCATATAAAAAAAACATATTAGGTCCTCATGTAGATGTTTCATGTGCCAATGAACACTTGAAAAACCTTCTCAGGTAGACAACTCTTCATACTGTGTACTCAAGAGGCCTTAGAACACTTTTTCAAGCCTAAACCTACAAACTTTGACCTCAAAATTGGTCAACACATCTAATAAAATATATAACACCACTAAAAATTCTCACATGCTCATTCTTATCTTGAAATCTGAATCTCATACCTCATTTATCCACCATCTCTCTCTTTGCTCTCCAGACCTTGACCTGCAAACCACATTAGTCCTTGAAACCAACCTTCTAACCATTGTCCAAGATATTAACACCTCATATACATTATATACAACCTATTAACATGATAAAACACTACCATACATCTTTTCACATGCCTGAGACCACTAATCTGACCAAGCAACCAAGCCCATGCCTTCACACAAGGTCTCTCATGCCATGACTAGGCCATGACAAGACTTTTTAAGCTCTTGATACTTGACACAAGGATTTGCTTATTAATAACTTATCTCATATACATGATCAATCAACCTCATATAACCTTTCATGCATTTGTGTATCCATATTACCAATTTACCATACTCATCTCTTCTCACAAGGACTTTACATGCTATGGATAGTTTTAGGCTACTCAAGCACTTGACCTCCATGCCTCTTTTCATGCTCTCAACACCTCACTATCATGTCATGAAAAATATCACATGCTCAAAAAATTTCAAACATCCTTCTACAACATTTAAAATCCTGAGAACATACATATCACCATGCATATACCTTCTCAAGACACTACTAGGCTCAATCACTTGACAACAAAGACCTTCCGTGATGACCTTCACATGACTCATACAGACATAAGAACATATACCAATAATATATTACACTCTTAAATGATATATCAATGACCTCATGACCATGCCAACTAACTTTCAACAATATTCATAAGAGAACCACTTCTCAAGAACATTTGACATCAATGACAACACCAGTGCCAAACCTCAAAAATAGAAATATTGATCACCAATAGATTATAGGAATATAACCAAATTAATAATTCCATGAGGGTAGAGAACACCTACCCATTTAAAATCCAAAAATTCCATTCTTAACCATGCACCTTCTCCTATATGGGTTGAGCAAAATATTGATCTCCTCGAGCTTGCACACCTGAAGTTTTGGACCCAGTATGAGTTTTTAGCAAAATGAATCATCTTGATGTTTCATTTTAATTGAAAATGGGATCATTTAGGTATTTAAAATCCTTCCATAGGTTTATAACTTTTTTTATTTTGGGTATTACTTCCCATTTAGCCTTGGACCTTGATTAATTCAGGCCTAGGGTTTTAGGCCTTTTCTCTTATTTTGACCCTAACCACTATTGTTTGATATTTTCTCAATCTTCCTATGGTTAAAATCACCATAAAAACATTATATAAGATCCTTATTTCCTCACACAAGTCTCATACTTCTATACCAATGATAAAATGCATGTTTTCCATGTCCTTTTATAGACAAACTTGTAGGTCTATGTTTAGGCCTTACACTTGTCAAACTTTGAGAATATATTTATTTATGTGATCTTATTTTTATATTCAAGAATAGGACTTATTGTATTTTTATTCATGGCTTCATCATTCATTATGGTTTTGAATCCCCAACCTATACTCGCCAATCAATCACTCCATCCATCTCTAGAGTGCAAACTTGTAGGTCTACATTTTTCAGCTCCACATTAGTCCCAAAACATTCTTGAGATTATTTTTTCACTGTATCATCTTATCCATGGTATTATTCACACATTATAATATTGTGTTTGAGTGTGTTTAATTATAAATAATTTCTTCTTCTTAGGTTTTCTAATAGTCTTGACTCTTGACACAATCCATCTAGATTACACTATTTATTTGTATTCTGATTGCGGATGGTTTGCCTAACTCAAAGAAAATGAAGCAAGCCTTTTATAAATATTCAATTTGGAGATTTAATTAAATTAATGTTATTTTCTAGGACTTACCACATCTCAAACTACCCTTAAACTTCACATTTATCACATAAAATGCATTTTGAAAATAATATTGTAAGCAGGCCTATAAATGCATGATAGTCCCTCTCAAATGTTGTTTTGATCATACATGGTTAAGTAGGGGTTTGGAGGTTGAGTTGGAGTTGAAGAAAAATGTTAACACCTTGGAGGTATATTGAATACCATCCCTCAAACATTATCCTGCATTGAGCTCATCAACATAAGAGGTTTTCACTTAAGAGTAATGAATACAAAACTTCCTCAACTGCACATGAGTATTTCACTCCTTTGTATACATGAATTTTGGTTTATAGATGGTGTGAAGGAATTAATTGATCTTATTTAAGATTCAATACCTTATTTTTTCTTTATTTCAACCTCACTTATGTGTAAAACACCTCATACTTCATAAGAAGATTGCCTAAACTTGTAAATCTTGATAAAACATGACATTCTTGGCATGGGTAGACCTAAACCATGGTTATATGTACCAATTTTGATATTGAGAGGGTCCCTTGGCTTCATAAAAATGTCTTCTAGTCATTATTATTTCCTCAAAGATCCAAAGTGCATTCAAATATAAAAAACTGAGCCTATATGGTGTTGCATGGGTTATATAGGTTCCTAGCTTCTTAATGATAGTTCATAAAGCATAAAGGCTCCTTCTAAAAATAAATACCATAGATAGATATTGAATAGGGACCACCTCCAACACCTATCAAAACTTTTCCTAATATTTTTTCTCCTTTATGAATGATCCTCAACAAAATTTCCTTCCTTAGCCTACCAAGAAACCCGATGGAGAAGATGAAAGGTTTTCTGCTTCCTTTTGGACCTGTAACTCCTCAAAATGTTTGGTTTGAATTTATGGAAGGTATAAGTCTTTGAGGTCCTTAAAAATTAATGATAAACTTGGAAAACTATAGTTAGAATCCTATAAACCCCTCTATAAACAAGAAATTGCCACATTTTGCCTTCTTTTCCTGTTGGAGCAGTGAACTAAGTGTTGATGAAGTCTCTCATTACTTGTACAGAGGTGAAAAAATGTGCCAATATAGCTTCATGTTATTCCTTTCCAATTCTTACACCATATTCTTCTTTGAACATTATATAATGAGCAATAAAACACTTCAAATGATGAGTAACATTAGAAAAATGAGTTTTGACACTATTGGGATAGTTGTACAGACCAAAGGAGTGAAAATATGATCTTTGCATTGTGTCTCATGACCTAGTAAAACCTCTTAAAACTTTGTCACCTCTAAAACTAACTTAGACTTGATATGGAGTAACCTAGAAAAGCAAAAGACAAAATTAAACAAATACCTTAACTTCTCTAAAATTACCTTAAACTATACCAAACACCTTATAAAAGATCAAGCCATGAACATTGGTTAAACAACTGAGTGTTATGACTTAACATTTTGAACAATCCATCCTAAAAGACCCTGACCACCACTAGGAACCACACCACACCTTAACATGATAAGACAAGATATGAACAAGATGAACACCATCAATGGCTATCAACAAAGTTAAACAAGTCTAGATAGCAAGTATTTAATACCACTCACCTATGGTAGCGAATTTTGGCTAACAATAATTTTGAGAGAGCACTCTAAAAAATTAAAAAATAATTTTTACAAAAGATTCAAAGAATCTTACTTAGGAAATATAAATCATAATAGTTACACAATATTAGAATTATTTTTAAAAACTTCCATAGCTAAGGATCATGGCTTTCACAATGAAAAAAAACATAACAATCACCTCCAACATCCATTGCATTCCATAGCACTCTAAAAGAAACTAAGTAAAAAGATCTTAACCCAGCATGATGCTCATATTTATACCTCTTAACTTCCAGATAAGGGTAAAAAAGATTATAAATTCATAAACAATCTCATTATTGTTTAATTTCCAAGCATAAATTCAAGGATTCAAAAGACATAAATGAGAGAATAGTCATTCACTAATTTTCAATTCCTCTACACTATTAAATTATCATTTTAATTTTTTAGTTAAATATAAAGTCTACTTATTGCCCACTACAAGGTTTTAATAGATCAACTAAACCAAGGGGTCACCTTTATTAGAATTTCAATTATCCTTAATATATTTATTTGATAAAAGCATACTTCTATTAATTTAAAACAAAACTTATAGTAAAATAACAATCATACAAAAAAAATGAGTGGAAAAGTCACAATCCAAAAACCAAACCAAACTAAAAGAGTCTCATGAAAAACAAAGTCCAATAAAACCCATAAATTGATCAATAACCAACCTAAACTTATTTTTCAAAAACATTAATAAAAAAACAATTCACAACTTCGAGAAAGAATCCATTCCCTTAGCAAGTAATTTAAAATTCCTCATATCTTCCTTTACTTACACAACTTATTCATTATTATTTGCATTCCTTTGTACCCTCATGTGATTCTTCCTACAAACATACATGACTATACATGTTCATGTAATTTGTCTTTGATTGATACAAACATACACACATTCAAGAAAAAAATTATTTTCACTTTTTTTGAGGTAGTTAGGCCCAACTCATGGATGACTATCCATTTCCTTGTCAACTTTTAGGATCTATTTACTTGCAAAATTCATTAAAAAAAATATTCATTGAAAAAGTACAAAAAAATATAGGTGATGTTCTAGAAGATTTTATCTAAATTTTTCCCAAAGGGTTTCAAAAAATATTAAACACTGCTGAAAAAATGATGCATGTCACGACCATCTATCTACTATGTTTTCTAAAAAAAGGAGTTCCTCTTCAAATTTTATATAATTGACCTAGTTACACTTAGCCATTTGGAAACTAGACTCAAAATGACACATTTCATTTTTTTACACCATCTTCAAATTTGGAGTGTAGATATCTCAAATTATCTATAAAAGTTCAAATTTCAAATATTTCATAAAAAACATGTCCACGAGTAGGCCACTTTTTGTCCCCCAACTTTGTGCACTTACCCCTTTATAAGGTTGAACTATTGTTCATTCTTTCTACCTCTCCTAAGGATGAAAACCCTTGGAGTAAGGATAATCTTAGAGGATGAAAACCCTCATAGGATAACTGGTTTTGGTGGTGAAAGATTTTTCTCTAGCTAGTCATGGTGGTTGCATTCAAGAACCACATTTGGAGCTTCATTGGAGTTGTAAAAAATATTACAATTTCAATTTTAGTTATATGTATTGTTTAATACTATTAGTGCCGCATATAGCAGTTTATTGTGTTGATCATTTGTAATTCTCTTATTTGAATTTTTTATAGTTTGGATTTGGGGAAAACTCATATTTTCCCTAAATATCCCATTTGGGGATATATTAGTGGTATCAGAGCTTGTGTTATATTTTGAATTTTTTTAAAGTTTCAGTGTTTGTAGAAAATTTCCCACTTTGGGATATTTCAAGATTCACTCCTCACATAAGATCACCCACAACCTAAGGAGTGTTTCCATTGTGTTAGTTGAAGGGAGAACCTCAACAAGAGGATTGAAGTCCACTACCTCCTCATGGTAAATTTATTATTGGTTAGTCTCCGTGGGTTTGCCTACTTTGGTCCCTACCTCTATTGGTAGTATGGTACAACCTCCTCTCAGGTGGAACAATATTATTTCTTTAGATCCTCCAAACCCCATGGATGGGTGGTTCTTGATCCTCCCTCAATTAATCCTTCTTCTTGGAGTGCTCAACCACTTAAGGATGATCCTCTACCTACTCCTTCTAGTGTGACAACCTGTGCTTAATATCTTTTTGTTTCATATGTAGTTGTTTGATTTTTGTTTGAATTATTGTGCTTTTCCAATGTTTCTTTATTTTGAGATGAATTTATTCCTCTAGTAGGGAGTGTGAGCTATGAATTTCAACCAACTAAATTACTTTGTAACCTCATTTAAATTATTATTTTCATAATAATAATTTTACTAAAGCATTCCAATAGTAATTAAGATATGATTTATTTTCTTTAAAATAAATTATATAATGTTGGTTGGTGCAACTAAAGGTAAAAGATAAATGGGTTCATGTTTAGTACAACACTAGGGGAAGGCAGCCAATAGTTGGGGATGTGGGGAAGAGGAACGGGGGGTCCAATGGCTATGATTGTAATTTCAACCCCTTTTCCTTGTCATAAGTTATTAATGGTCCCTTAGATTTTGTAAAAGTTACTTAAACATTTTATAAAACATCATTTCATTTTTTGAATACATAATATTAAAATTAAGAACTTATTTGTACAATTATTGGCACATATCCAACATGAATTTGGATTATAACTAAACTTTAATTGTACATCATAATCATAAAAATATTCATATAAATGAATATCATATTCATAAATATGAATATCCTATTTAAAATTTCAAACACTTTTAAAAATTTACATCCATTTAAAATGAATCATATGTGCCAATCATATTCAAATGTCAACTTTTGGTTTCAAATATTGGCTCCAATATTCATAATTTGAAATTTTTGGTTTCAACTTTTGGCTTCAAGTTTTCTTTTCCAAAGTTTTCAAATTTCATTTCCAACCATGATAACCACCACTTTATGCTCTTGTAATGATATTTCTGGTAACTCGTGTGAAGCAAGAATAATGGATCCAGTCTATTTTGTGTTACATTAAGAGCGAAGTAATAGAAAAAATGCAAATGTAATTAAGAGTAACATGGTAACCAAGCCACCAAAAAGAAGAGGATAATGCCACCACCATTTTGATTCATGATTGGCATTTCCATTCTCATTGGTAACCACTCAATAGACCTCCACACAATCATATAAACACATCTACTAATACCCTATTATGCTTTATTTGAGAAGCTAAATAGTTGTTATACTTTTTTAATGATTTTGTTAAAATAGAGCCTAATACTCATTATATTTTTTCAAAATCCTAATTTTTATAACTATATGTGTTTCCACATATGTGAATAAATGAAGCTTTTGTAGTATCAGTTGATTCTTTTGACACCATGTTTATTTGGTATCATTTTTCGTTGGTGTTGATTATTGATTAGCTTGTGTGATGTGTAGGTTTTTAAGTTTGTCATTCATCAAGAGGAGGAACAAGATCACAAATAGGAACTCTTTTAATCTCCAAAATAAGTAAATAATTAATGGTACTAAATACATTTTCATGATCTTTGTCTCCTTCTGAGCTTTTTTATTCCTAATGCTAGTTGGTCTTGTATAGTCCAGTAGTGGGAATGATTGTGACAATTTGTGTTATAGTGGAGGGGCTAAACATGAGATATCATATATTTATTTTTCATGATAGAAATAATAATGTAAGATTGTCATTGTGTTTTCAGGGTGTTTTCATCCTAATAGGATGGATAATCATCATTTTATTAGTGGTGGTTTAAGGCCCTGCATGGAGGGTCAAAATTATCACTTCAAATAGATTTCACCATGCAGCTCTTCGTTATTTGTGACAACACCTGCTCGGTATGAGTCCAGTTCACTTCCATCAAAGAGGATGATAGTTTATGTTGCTAAGGTAGGATGGAAGGATATATTTACTTTATGATGTGACTATTAAATTAGTCAATATCAAGTCTTGATCTCATGGGTTTCTTTCTTTTTTTGAAATTAAAGTAATCAAAGGATCAATGCCAATAGAGTTCAACCTAAAATACGAAGATGGATTCATGGTGATTCTCTCCAAGATTAAGGGCAAATTAGTAGTGCTCTACTTCTATCTGGCAGACAAGAGCCCTAATTGTACTAAATAGGTAAAATATGCCATTGTTTCTCTTACCTTTTCTATATTTGAATTTAAAGGAAAATAATCTAATGTCTCCATTATTTATGGTTCTACTTTAGGCATGTGCTTTTACAGACTCGTATGAGAAGTTCAAAAAGGTGGGTGTGGAAGTTATTGGTATCAATGTAGATGACCCTGAATCTCACAAGGTGTGTACACTTTCTATCAGATTCATATGTGTGGAAACCTTTTACTAAAGTATGTCAATTTATATGATATATGTGTCTAGGCCTTTACAAAAAAATATGGGTTACCTTTCACATTGTTGAGTGATGAGGAGAACAAGGTGAGGAAATAATAAGGAGTTCTAGGGGACTTATTTGGGTCCTAGGACTCAATTTGGGGGCAATGTTCCTGTGGCTACAAGTTTTACTCAAGTCATCCTTACTGCTACTTCATTCAATACCACTCTTTGGGGTCAGGGGTGTATTAGAACATCTCTATGTCTCTTTCAATGCTTTTTTTAAATCCAATTATAAAAATAGAATTTTTGGGGACCCTTGATTATTCATGTTTGTCACATATTGTAATTTTGTTGAGCATCCACTTGCCATTGGCTATTTAAATTATGTTCTACAGAGTGTATAATGGATGCCCATATAGGGTTTAGTTCTTCTTGTAATGATAACATAGCTTTGAGGACAACATAATGGATAAGAAAGTCTGTTTAGTTCTTTTGTACATTTTCTCTATAGCCATTTTTCTCTCCAGCACTAGTAATTATATCTATCATTGTTTATCTTCAATGAGTCTTAAAACTTAATTGGTTTTTGGTGTTTTCTTCTCATCTGTGTCATTGTATTTCATGTAAATAGGCTTTACACTATTTTCCTTTTATGTTCTTTTACCATTTGATCTAAAATGCCTCTTATATAGAGGTTGGAAAGGGAAGAACACTCATAGGAGCAAACAACTCGGTAATTATAGTATTTGGTTTTGAGTTGTTTTTTATATCTTCTCAATCAAAGTATATCCATTGAGATTTAACATATAAATCTAATTAGTGATTTGCCAAGTGTGTTAGCAAGATTCTTGAGAAGGAAAATGGATTGTGAGATCTTCTTGATTTTTATACATTCAAGTTCTATGAAAACTCAAGACTTGCATTCCTCAAATTTTATCTTCATTGTACCAATTCCTTACCTATTAATAGGTCTACCATGAGCAATGTGGTTGAGATTTTTCAAGACTAGCAGGGCTTGGATGTTAATGTACCAATATCATTGAACTTTCTAATGACTTTCTCCATTACAAATAAATTAACATCTATGGATCTCTGAACATCCATGTTGGTAAGAGATACTCTATTCTATTCCCATTTTGTTTAAATCATTTTGAGATGCAAACTAACATTGTACAAGATTGTGAAGAGAAGAATCGCATATTTTACGTCTTTAGTACAACCAGGGCTCTTGTTTGCCAGATAGAAGTAAAACATTACTAGTTTGCCCTTAATATTGGAGGGAATCGCCATGCATCCATCTTGGTATTTTAGTTTGAACTCTATTGGCACTGATCCTTTACTTACTTTAATTTCACAAAAAGGAAGAAACCCATGAGATCAAGACTTGATATTGACTAATTTAGCAGTCACATCATAAAGTAAATATATCCTTCCATCCTACCTTAGCAACATAAACTATCATCCTCTTTGATGGAATTGAACTAGACTCATACCGAGCAGGTGTTGTCATAAATAGCTAAGAGCTTCATGGTGAAATTTGTTTGAAGTGGCAATTTTGACCCTCCATGCAGGGCCTTAAACCACCACTCATAAAATGATGATTATCCATCTTATTAGGATGAAAACACCCTAAAAACACAATGAAAATCTTACATTATTATTTCTATCATGAAAAATAAATATCTAATATCTCATGTTTAGCCCCTCCACTGTAACACAAATTGTCACAATCATTCCCACTAATGACTATACAAGACCAACTAACATTGGGAATAAAAAATCTCAGAAGGAGACAAAGAGAATGAAAATGCATTTAGTACCATTAATTATTTACTTATTTTGGAGATCAAAAGAGTTCCCATTTCTGATCTTGTTCCTCCTCTTGATGAATGACAAACTTAAAAACCTGCATATCACACAAGCTAATCAATAATCAACACCAATGAAAAATGATACCAAATAAACATGGTGACAAAAGAATCAACTGATACTACAAAAGATTCATTTATTCACATATGTGGAAACACATATAGGTATAAAAATTAGGATTTAAAAAACATATAATGAGTATTAGGCTCTATTTTACCAAAATCAATAAAACAGTATAGCAACTATTTAGCTTCTCAAATAAAGCATAATAGGGTATTAGCATATGTGTTTATACGATTGTGTGGAGGTATATTGAGTGGTTACCAATGAGAATGGAAATGCCAATCATGAATAAAAATGGTGGTGGCATGTTCCTATTCTTTTTGGTGGCTTGGTTTCCATGTTACTCTTCATTGCATTTGCAATTTTTCTATTGCCTCGCTCTTATTGTAACACAAAATAGACTGGATCCATTATTCTTGCTTCACACGAGTTACCAGAAATATCATTACAAGAGCAGAAAGTGGTGGCTATCATGGTTGGAAATGAAATTTGAAAAGTTTGGAGATAAAACTTGAAGCCAAAAGTTGAAACCAAAATTTTCAAATTATGAAAATTGGAGCCAATATTTGAAACCAAAGTTGACATTTGAATATGATTACTACATATGATTAATTATAAATGGATGTAACTTTTTTAAAGTGTTTGAAATTTTATATATGATATTCATATTTATGAATATGACATTCATTTTTATGAATATGATGAATATTTTGATTATTATTATGTACAATTAAATTTTAGTTGCAATCCAAATTCATTTTAGATATGTGCCAATAATTGTACATAAAAGTTCTTAATTTTAATATTATGTATTCAAAAAATGAAAGGATGTTTTATAAAATGTTTAAGTAACTTTTACAAAATGTAAGGGACCATTAATAACTTATGACCAAGAAAATGGGTTGTAATTACAATCATAGCCATTGGACCCCCTGTTCCTCCTCCCCACATCGCCAACTATTGGCTGCCTTCCCCTAGTGTTATACTAAACGTGAACCCATTTATCTTTTACCTTTAGTTGCACCAACCAACATTATATCATTTATTTTAAATAAAATAAATCATATCTTAATTACTTGTAGTCCTTGTATATTTAATAGCCATAAGTTTACTATTGGAATGCTTCAGTAAAACTATTATTATGAAAATAATAACTTACATGAGGTTACAAAGTAAGGTAGTTGGTTGAAATTCATAGCTCACACTCCCTACTAGAGGAACAAATACATCTCAAATTAAAGAAACATTGGTAAATCATAATAATTCAAACAATAATCAAACAACTACATATGAAACAAAAAGATATTAAGCATAGGTTGTTGCACCAGAAGGAGTAGGTGGAGGATCATCCTTAAGTGGTTGAGCACTCCAAGAAGAAGGATTAATTGAGGGAGGATCAAGAACCACCCATCCATCCATGGGGTTTGGAAGATCTAAAGAAATAATACTGCCCCACCTAAGAGGAGGTTGTACCATACTACGAATAAAGGTAGGAACCAAAGTAGGCAAACCCACTGAGACAAACCAATTATAAATTTCCCATGAGGAGGCAGTGGACTTTAACCCCCTTGTTGAGGTTCTCTCTTCAACTAACACAATGGAAACACTCCTTAGGTTGTGAGTGATCTTATGTGAGGAGTGATTCTTGAAATATCCCAAAGTGAGAAATTTTCTACAAACACTGAAACTATAAAAAAAATCAATATATAACACAAGCTCTGATACCACTAAAATATCCCCAAATGGGATATTTAGGGAAAATATAAATTTTCCCCAAATCCAAACTATAAATAATTCAAATAAGAGAATTACAAAGGATCAACACAATAAATTACTATATGCAACACTAATAGTATTAAACAATACATATAACTAAAATTGAATTTACATTATTTTTTACAACTCCTATGAAGCTCCAAATATGGTTCTTGAATGCAACCACCATGACTAGCTAGAGAAAAATATTTCACCACCAAAACTAGTTATCCTGTGAGGGTTTTCATCCTCTAAGATTATCCTTACTCCAAGGGTTTTCATCCTTAGGAGAGGTAAAAAGAATGAACAATAGTTTAACCTTACAAAGGGGTAAGTGCACAAAGTTGGGGGACAACAAGTGGCCTACCCATGGACATGATTTTTTTGAAAGTTTTGAAATTTGAAATTTTATAGATAATTTGAGATATCTACACTCCAAATTTGAAGATGGTGTGAAAAAATGAAATGTATCATTTTGAGTCTAGTTTCCAAAAAACTATATTTTTTTAAAATGGCTAAGTGTAACTAGGTCAAATATATAAAATTTGAAGAGGAACTCCTTTTTTTTTAGAAAACATAGTAGATAGATGGTCGTGACATGCATCATTTTTTTAACAGTGTTTAATATTTTTTGAAACCCTTTGGGTAAAATTTAGTTACAATCTTCTAGAACGTCACCTATATTTTTTTGTAATTTTTAAATGAATATTTTTTTAATGAATTTTGCAAGTAAATAGATCCTAGAAATTGAAAATTAAATGGATAGTCATCCGTGAGTTGGGCCTAACTACCTCAAAAAAAAAGTGAAAATAATTTTTTTCTTAAATGTGTGTAGAATTAGACCTAATGTGTTACCATATAATTTGTTTTTCACTTGGATCAACGAAAAAAAAATTACATGAACATGTATAGGCATGTATGTTTATAGCATGCAATGGCTTAAAAAAGGCATAGTTATAAATAAATATAGTTTAAAACCTTAAATTAGTCAAAAATTATAAAAATCATATTTTTGGAAAGAAGAGAGCGTGATCGTCATGACGGTATCAATTTTTTGAATTTTCATGTTGAAATTCTTAGTGTATTTGGAAATCAAATTTGAAATTTATGGTTTATTTTCATACCTTTCAAAACTCGATTGTACGTTGATAGTCCAAGCCTTTGGCTCGGGAATCCAAACCATTCTTGAGCTAAAAGGTGTAGGAATTGAATTTGAATTCAAATACCAAAATCATGTTATTAACATGATCATGTTATTAATGCAATCATGCTACTTAATAACATGATCACATTTCTTAATAATGTGATCACGTTATATATTCTCAACATCCTAAAACATGTAGGAGTTGCACATGAGGGCAATGTTGCCTAGAAGCTTATATTTACTAATCTAAATGTTAAGTATAAGTTTACATTTATATTGTTACATTTAGAGTAGTAACAATATTAATTTAAAGTATAAGATAATAAATGTAACAATATAAATATAAACTTATACTTACATTTAGTGTAGTAAATATAAGCTTTTAGCCAAAGCTACCTTCATGTGTAACTCCCACATGCTTTTATATACAAAATATTAGAAATGTGATCACATTACCTGTTAACTAACATTCACTCCATTTGTTCAAATATGCAAAATAATAATAATGTGATCACATTTTGTCTTACAATAATGTGATCGCATTATCTATTAACACGATCACATTATATATTAATGTGATCATGTTATGGCTCTGTAATTATCGAGCCATAATTTAAAGAACATGATCATGTTAATTAAATAACACAATTGTGTTAATAAAATAACATGATCACATTATTTATTAATGTGATCACATTATGTAAAATGTCCACAAAATTATCCCTCAACTCCTTGCACTTACCCAAAGGAGGGTTTAAAAATATATTCAAGCATATATTACAATGGGGGAGAGCTCTTAATTTACAGAATTTATAAGAAGAGAGGAGAGGAAATAGAAAATGAGGGGAGATAGAAAATGGTGCCACATGGATAGTAACCCATATGAAAGGTTATCTTTTGATCACATGATCACCCATTTCTTTGTATTTTGGTCTCCCACATGTGCCAAATGTCTCCCATATATGTTTTGGTCTCCCACATGTGTAAAATGTCTCTCACATGTGTTAAAGATCTCCCACATGTTCTAAATGTATCCCACATATGTCAAAGGTCTCCCACATGTACCAAAGATCTCTCACATGTGCCAAATGTATCTCATATGTGCCTTAGTATTCCACATGTGCCAAAGGTCTTCAAGTGGAGTATCAAGTCCCACCTCTTCACATGCACAATATTCTCATGTAGATCATGACATATCACTCCACAAGTCACCTCCTTTGTTGTATTATTAGTTTCACCACTCACCACATCACCTGCCATGTCATCATGAATAGTGATAATGAATAGTACCTATGAATAGTGACTACACACTAATATTCCCATGTAACACACAAATGAGCCCAGAGGAATTATTTTGGTGTAGGTTTTTTATCTATTATATAGTTTTCCTTTACATACATATTAATCTTAATTAATTATAATAATTAGGTCTCTTAGGTGTAATAATGAGGTCATTAATTACACATGCACATGTTTATTTGTAGTCAACATGGATACACTATTCATTTGGCAACTAATGTTGATATGTGGGGCTTGGAATGTTGCATATGGGGTTAAGTTCTTATTCACTTGGCAATTGAGCCATGTTATCATTTCCAAATGGATTTGGATTAGTGCCTCTACTCTACCTATATATATACCTATCCTCTAAGGCACTCATGAGTCATTATGCATTGTGGATTGAGGATTATACATTGTAGATTATAGGAGTGTGAGCTACTTGGCCTTCATGTCATCTATGTAGTGTAATGGAGTGTTGAGCTACTTAGTTGTGAGTTGAGACAACTTGGATAGTTGTGAGAGCTGTGAGCTTTGAGCTAATATAACGCTTTATGCAACTCCATATCTGAATATAATTATAGAAACTTAAAATTAGATACTTTGTGTTGATTTTAACCTTCTTTGTACTAAATACCTAATCATCTCTAATTCAATTTAATTATCCTTAATTTTTCCTAATCACTATTCACCATTCACTATTCACTACTTTATTATCCCTAAATTAATCCAAAGTTAATTAACTAATCTTTCCCTAATTAAAAATTCCATGGATTTTAGAAATTCATAATTTTCATAAATCTAAAAAATAAAAATTATCCTCACATCCACCTTTATTCATATTATCTTCTATGATTGATTTAATAATCCACCTTTATTCCCATTGTCTTCCATGATCCAATTTAATAATCCACATTTATTTCCATTGTCTTTTATTATTTGATTTTTTCCAATTTAATAATACACCTCTCATCCACTTAATAATTTTATATCATATCTTCCTCCCAAATAAATTTTATACTCATTTTTTAGTCCCGCATGTTCTCCACTCCATTTTTTAATTCAAATTTCCCATTATGAATTAAAAATTATATTTTATTCCCATCCTTTGATCTTCATCTCAAGATGGACAATTCACATCCATTACTAAATTCTTTAAATTAGAGGTTCTTCCTCTAATTTAGAAAAATCTTCTTCATATCAAAGTTATTCTGCTATTATATCTCCAAGATTATTCATTACAATTTTATCATACTGAGATTATAAGAGATTGCATACCATGATGTTACCCATTTGCCCTTGTGTTGGAAGAGTGAGCAACCACATTCCAAAGAGAGAAAATAAAATTCACATCACAATGGAGGAAGCTTCATTTTTTGCTAACTTATAATTTAATTTTATTTCTTTCATTTGTATTTTTATCATAGGTTGGATTAGTTAAGATTAAGATTTCATTTGATTTCTTAGCTTATTTGCATTTCTAGATTTCCTTAATACATTTGTGGTACCTCCAGTGGGACTTTTCCTCATATTTATCATAGTTACATTTAAAATTAGTTTTCAATTGATTTTTTTGTTTTCTCTTATTTTTGTGGTTTGTTCTAACTTTTTGTAAGTTTCCAAGTTTAAAAAAAAAAACTCTCTAGTAAATTGTTTGCATAATTCTTGTCAAAGAAACTCCACAAAAAGGCTACACAAAAAACAATTTTTTTTCTTTTGCTACTAACACTTTCAATTCAATTTTTCATTTTTTTAGTAACTACATCACACTTGGTTAGGAATTAATTATTTTTTTCAAAGCATTTTATTTTTAATTATGGAATTGTGTATGCTCTTCCCTTGGCATCACATTGATGATGATACTTGGGAATAAAAAATAATCTTATATTTTTTTGTGTTATCCAAGTGGTGTTTGCATATGCTATTTCCTTGGCATCACATTGGTGACAACACTTGGAAATCAGAAACAAACACTTTTTATTTATTTTTCTAAGGGCTCTATTGACTATGGATTTCACCACCATGTAGTAGGCCAAACCCCATCTACTAACAAGGTATATAAACCAAGATCCAATATTTTAATTGCCTAATTAGTTTTGTGTTTTAAGTACACCATGATATGATAGGATTTCATGCTCTAATACCTAAGGTTTCAATAGTTTCCTCAAAATACAATATCATCAATTGTAAACACACTGAAACCCCTATAGTTATGTTGGACACTTTGGGACAAGATCCAAGAGAGTGCATCTACTTTATCTATTTCTTCCATAATTTTGGGCTTCAATGTACCTAAAGGTATCTCGAAGGACTCCCTTTAGATAATATTATTTAAATTTTAAGCTTAAGAAAGTCTTTTTTGTCATTCAACTTTGCTGCATTGATTAGCAGTTAGCATTGATAAGTTACCTTTCACACACCCTCAAAACTAGACTCTGTGATCCATGGTAATGGTAGGATCCTCCATGGTTAATGCCTTAAAATATTAGGCCACAGCTGAGAGCATAGATGAGTAAGTGACATTAGAAGGTCTAAACATTTTTCAGGACCCTTATCGTAATTTTTTGCCTTTTATGTGTAATTATAACTATTTAAAGTAGGAATTTATTTGTTTGTTTCCTTGTCCTCTACCATGTGCTAAATAAACCTTTAGTGAAAAACAAAGTTCTTTAGAGTCATTAAAAAACATCTACCAATACCTTACACTCAAACTCAAAAGTATTTAGTTACCAATCAAGTTTTTAGGTGCTTTGGTCTTTTTTATAATCTAGTGTCAAGTCTTTTTTGTCATTTTTTGAGTCAAAGCCTTTTTTGTAAGCAAATATCACCTATCACTAGAAAATGGATTTGTTGAGCAATCCCTTGATCATTTTGATCACAAATCCAAGTCTGAATAATCCTAGTCTTAACCTAAGGTTCAATCTGATCAATTTTGATTCAAATGTATATTTGAATCAACATCCAATAAATTTAAATTCAAGTTTGAATGTGCATTCAACCTCACCCATCAATTAGTCAAATCTAAATTTGAATAATTATTCAAGTTTAACTACCTACAATCAATCCAATATAAGTTCAAATATTCATTCAAGTTCACAAATCAATCCAAATTCGAGTCTTTATGGCTCACCAATCAATAACATCATCTATCTAAGTCATGATCTAAGCTTGGATAATTATTCTACCTCACCAATCAATCTAAATTCAAGTCTTTATGGCTCACCAATCAACAACATCATCTATCCAAGTCATGATCTGAGCTTAAATAATTATTTTATCTAAAAAATCAAACAACCTTTATCAAATACAATATTGAGTATTACTTCGAGTATGCCTACCAATCCAAATCCAAATGGAAATTTAGGAAGTTTACAAAATCCATTTTCCCATTATCTTATAGTATTTAATCCAAACAAAACATCACTTAACAATAATCTATTCAATAAAAATCCACATCCTAACCAACCATTTAACATTAACACGCATTCTAATCCCATAATTAGTTCACATCCAAATCAAAACCTAGACCAAGATCACCTAACCAACCTCAACTTTAACACCAACATTAACCAAACTAGCCCAAGCCAATACAACACAAACTTTAATCAAACTGTTTCCACTCATTTTTTGCTTTTTACATTTAGATAAGAAGAAAGAAACTAAGATAATGGTCAGGGGTTAGATGATACCCGGATGAAGTTGTGCAATGTATCTAGATGATTGAAGGAGCTCCTCTTTGGCTGTGGAGGATGACACCTATAGATAAAAAAGACTTAAACAAAGAAAATGTTAGATAGATATATGGTGGACTGCCAAGCAAAGCTCAGTCCCAGAAGCGCAAAGACTTCCTTGAGGGATGACAGTCCACTTATTTGACAAAAGAGTATTGCTAGAAAGAGAAATGGTGAAAAGACTGAACAAAAGATATAGAGATAATGCATACCTGTATTCTGGTGTCGGTCTATCACAATCACCGATGTCAATAGTTCTGCCAATGTCGGTTGGTCAAGTTGTCGATGTCGATTAGTCTGCCGACGTTGGTAGGGGAAATGGTCGATGTCAGTCAGGGCAATGGCCTTGGATAGGTTTTAGACAGGTTTATGGTCGACAGATGGGTCTGGAAGGAGTCTGGATCTGTTTAATGGTTTGTGGAGGATTGTAGGATAGTGAATATGGTCTGGGAAAGGGCTAAGGTAGAGGACAAGGATGGAAAGAGAATAAGAATGAGAGGAAGGCCCTAAGAAGAAAGTCAAGTTATCTATCAACAGTACTCAATAATATTCAATGGACTAAACACTAATGCATTCTAAAAATACTGAAATATAAACCAGAATAATACTTAGCTCTTAGTGGAGAACTAGAAGTGTAGAAGACTTGTTTCCATTATGGCTGATGTAGGAGACTTCGTGCAATCTTCTAATCTAATGTGGAGTGAATTCTGCAGAGTTTCTTAGCCTAGAGAGTGATGATAGAATGTTGATGCCTGCAAAGAGTTGAGGAGCAAGAGAATTTGGATCCTGAGAGTAAGAGAATTCACATTCAGTTTGTAGTCGAGGTTGGAATTTGGTTTTAAGCAATCGATGTCGGTGATACCGCCAGCATCGATCGACTGTTGACCGATGTCGACAGCTAGAGAATGGGAAAAAAAGCTATTTTTAGCCTTTTGCCTATTCTTCCATCTGCCAAGTTTAGTTGTCGTTGTTAAATGGTCCAAAGGAGGGTTTAATAGGTGCAAGAATTAGTGGGAGAGTTAAAATAAGGTCTTAGGTAATTATGATTAGTCATAGGGTGATAAATGGCCTAAGAGCTAGGAATCCAAGGTGAGGTGTCTAGGGGAGATTATTAACTTAAAATAAGTATTTTAAATTAATAAAGTATAGGTTAAGCATGTTGAAGTTAGAAAGGGATCAAGGGGGGTTGACACTATTTTGGTGTCTACATTTTCCCCTTTTTGTCTTGTTGGTTGTTCTTAACGAACTGTAAGACAAAAATAGGAGTAAGTTGCCCTAGGTATGGGATGAGGTGACTTGCCAAAAGTATGATGATGAGGTATCCCCCCTCAAAGCGAGAGTCAAGGGAAGGTAACCTGATATTGGGTGTCAATTTGATAGATAGTGGATGAGTATGGTGAAGTTGGAGTGTGAATGTTGCAATAGTTGGGATTGCGCATATACCACTTCACGTGATAGATAGGTCAAATTGTCATAGTCAAAGGTCAAGGAGTGCTAAAATCAAAGTAAATAGGCCCCAATATTTATTTGTAGCTGATTGGGTTATTTGATCCAAGCTGTAGCTCCAATGGTTGTCATGTTCCAAGTATCTCGGGCTCAGGAAGTGCTCTTAGAAAACACAAAAATGTCACAAATATTGAGGATCAACTGGAGTGCAATTCGACAATATGTGTGAGGGTCATAGTGTGGGTTGCAGACAATTTGCTAACTATTCATGAGGTAGCATATATGTAATCAAAATAACCAAGGCAAAGTTGTCTCAAAAGTGGTCATGGTCTGAGGAGATAGTTGCGATCTCTAAGGTCATTGGTCGAGTCAGGCTGAGATACGATATGAGCTCAGGTGGCATGTGTTATGGTCAAGGAGATGTATGCGATCTCCAATGTGCCCCATGAGAAGTTTAGGTAACTCATTCAGTGTCAGGGCTAATTGTTTGGTCATGATTTTGGGTTAGTAGAGATAGTTGGTCCATTAGATGGATGGATGAAGGAATTGTTGAGCTAACCTCAGAGGATCCCATGTCAACTGAGTGTTGTCTACATAGCCCTTGTTTGAAGGGCCTCAGGCTAATGTAGTTTTCCCCAAAAGGGAAGAAGAGAGTTGATTATGGATTGGGTTTGACTAGGCTAAGTCATGGTTAAAGGTGAAATGGTTTGTCCATCAGATAGACAGCCAAACGAATGGCTGACATCATTAGGGAGACGAGTGGGCAAATGGCCAAGCTAACCTCAGAAGACGCCATGTCAACTAAGTGCTGCCTACATAGCCCCTATTTCAAGGGCCTCAAGCCAATGTAGTTCTCCCTAAAAAAGGGAGGAGAGTGTCAGTTATGGATTGGTTTGGACTAGGTTAAGTCATGGTTAAAGGTTGTATGGTTGGTCCATCAGATCGACAGACAAATGACTGTGGCCGAGCTAACCCCCGAAGACGCCATGTCAACTGAGTGCTACCTACATAGCCCCTGTTTGAAGGGCCTCAGGCTAATTTAGTTCTCCCTAAAAGGGAGGAAGAGTCAAAGTGGTCGATAATTGGTTTGGTCATGTTAATGGTTTATCACTTCTCATATGTCTGATGGTACATGCTTGAAATGATGAGTGTACGATGATGTTACAGCGTTCTCCATATTATGTGATGGTGTATTCTATAACATTGGTTATATAGTTTTTCATCCCTAGCAATTTTCCATATTGGTGATGGTGTATGCTAAAAATGAAATGAGTGTATTTATGCTTCAGCAAGTAATGGTTTATGCTTGACATAAATTGTGTTTGGTTGATAGTTTCCATGTGTATTATTTTCCATAGAAACTAGTGTGAATGGGCTATGATGATGTTAGTGGTCTGAAAAAGGTTTGGTTGGTTTGGTTTGGTTTATAAAATGATTTGGTTGGATTTGGATTGGTTGTATGTGACCAAAGTGTGTAAGAAGTGAAAGGTGCATTGCTCTTTCATTGACAAGGACCATAATGATAGCATAGATAGGGTTATTGCAAACAAAACCCCGTTCATGCATTACGTCGTTGACCATTGGTTTGTATTAGAGAAGTAGTCAAATCACTTAACATTAAGTGAGCTCGAAATCCCTTGAGTATGTTGGGGTAATAGGTTTGATTATGTGAGGTGTGAGGATAGTGTAACCCTTTTTAGTAAGGATAACTTTTCCCCTTTTATAGGTGACCCTGAGAACGACTATAGACAAGTCCATGACTTAATAGTTTTTCAGTCAATTTTTTTTTGGTAGACTGATCGATGCGGGAAGTCTATGTGGAGATGTTTTGTTTTGTGGTCATATGTGAAGCTGATCGATGCGAGAATCTTCTGAGAGAGTGTTGTTTGTAGCAAAATTTGGTCATAGCCATCCTTCGAGGGAGTGGTCTATATTTGCTTTTTATGGTTGAATGTCTTTGAATAGCTATCCTTCAAGGGAGCAGTCTATTAATTACAACAATGATGTAGATGTCCTTCGAGGGAGCAGTCTACATTTATAGTTTGATGACCTTTGAATAGGCATCCCAATTTTTTTATTTTATTTTTTTTGAACTTTTGGTCATGGACTTGACTATAGAGGTTTAGGGGTTTCCATTTTATTAGGACAAAGCATTAATGCTTTAAAAAAAGGTTAACTAATGTTTGTAGGGAAAAAGGGTTAAAAGGAATAAGAATGACGATGACGGGGGTTGCTCAAGGGATGAGCTCAAGTTAAACATCAAGTGAATGATTACTTGATTAACAGTAGAATGGTCAAAGATGCAAGGCATTAAGGGGCTCAAGTTCTGGCTGGCCTTCAAGAGAAGATAGACAATAAGTCCCTGATCCATACTTATGTGTTATGATATAAGGTCTGAGCCAATTAGGAGCAAACTTGCCTCATTTACTTCTTTTCATATCGGTCACGTGTTGGTTTTCTTTGAGGACAAGATCTCTGATTTTGAAATCTTGTTCTCTCAGACTTTTTTTATAGGCACGTTGGATGCGATTTTGGTAGATATGGAGATGGTTGAGGGCAGCAAGGTGACATTCGTCAAGTAACTCAAGTTGAGCTAACTGATCTTGATGAAAGTCATCGTTAGAAAGTATGTCATGTAAAGAGATGCATAGAGAAGGTATCTATACTTCAAGAGGCAAGATAGCCTCAGTTCCATATACTAGAGAGAAAGGTGTAGCATCCGTAGGGGTTTGAATGCTAGTGCGGTAGGCCCACAAAGTGAAGGGAATGTGGATGTGCCAGTCCCTTCCAGTGTCGTTGACCACCTTCATGAGAATTTTGGTTAAGATTTTGTTGGAAGCCTCAGCATGTCCATTTGCTTATGGGTATTAAGGTGAGGAGAAGCTGAGTTTGATGCCAAAAGAGTTGCAAAGTTTTTAGACAGTTTTGTTTTTGAATGATTTTCCATTATCGGTGATGATCTTGTGGGGTACACCAAAATGACAGATGATGTGGGTGTTGATGAAGTCAACAATTTTGTCAGCTTTAGTGGAGATGAGAGGAATCGCTTCTACCCATTTAGTGAAGTATTCAGTTGTGGTGATAATGGACTGATGTCGGAGAGATGAATGGGGGTTAATCTCATCGATTAGATCTAAGCCCCATTGTGAAAAAGGCCAAAAATCCTTAGCGACTTGTAAAGCGTGGCTAGGGATGTGAAGTAAGTTAGTGTGTTTTTGGCATTTGATGCAACATCAAACATAGTCACTGTAGTCTTGATGAAGAGTGGGCCAATAATAGCCTAGGTGAAGGATGCACTTGGCAACTGAGTTACCACTAAAATGCCCTCCATAAATCCCATCATGGACTTGCTTGATAGTGTGAGATGTTTTAGTGGAGGTTAGACATCAAAGAAGGAGGCCATCAAAACCTTATTTATAGAGAAGACCCCTTAGCATAGTATATCGAGCTGTGCTTTTGATAAAAGCCCGTCGCGCATTGCTAGAGAGGTCAAGGGGGACAATAGAATAAGTTAAGTAGTCCACAAGTTGTTTATACCAAACATCCTATGGACTAGAGTCAATGGTGCTGACGAGGTTGATGTTAGTGGAGATATATGAAGGTAACACCAAATGGTGTATTGTGACATAAATTCTTGAAGAAGAAGATGAAGATGGAATGTGTGAGGTGAGAGAAGCCATAGTATCAGCAAACTTATTTGTAAATCGAGGAACAGTTTGTAAGAGGTAATGGTCAAAAGATTCTAGCAGGGTGTTAACACGGTGTGTGTACCTTTGCAAAACTTCATTTTTACAAAGATAGGAGCCGATGATTTGATTGACGACAAGTTGTGAGTAACCAAAGATGTTGATTGTCTTGACACCTAAGAAAAGGGTGGTTTGAAGTCCCAAAATTAAGGCTTCATATTCAGCCTTGTTGTTGGTACATTCGAAGTCAAGTTTGAAGGATAGGGGCATGGGCTCACCCTCGTGAGGGATGAGAATGACCCCCACACCCCCACCGTGTTGACATTTAAATCCATTAAAGAACATTGTCATTTGATAGAAAATGCCATCGATGGATAAAGTGGTGATGGATTCATCAGGGAATTCACAATGGGAAGGTTGGTTATCAGGTAGAGGGGCATCAACTAGTTGGTCAGTGATTGTTTGCCCCTTTATAGATTTTTGTTGGATGAATTCCAAATCAAACTCAGTAAGAAGCATGAGCCAATGAGCCATACGTTGGTTTTGGTATGGCTTGGAATGCATGTATTTGAGAGGGTTAGTATGAGTGATGACGTAAGTTTTATGATTGAGAAGATAATGATGGAGTTTGGTAGTGGCAAAGACTAATGCCAAACAGAGTTTTTCAGTATGAGTATATCGAGTTTCATAGTCAATGAGCATTCGGCTTATGTAATAAACCACTTTCTCATGATGTTGTTTGTCTCGGTGCGCGATCATGGCACCTAAAGAATGATTGGTTGCTGAAATGTAGAGGTAGAAGGGTTGGTCGTCTTTAGGTGGAATAAGGACTGGTGGAGAGACAAGACAGTGTTTAAGAGCCTGAAAAGCCTCTTGATAGTCCTTATCCCAATTAAAGGAGACATCTTTCTTAAGGAGGTGATGAAAAGGTTGACATCGATCAGAAAGCTACGAGATGAAGCAATGAATAGATTGAAGCTTCCCTTGCAGGTTGTGAAGTTGCTTTAGATTGGTAGGTGGCAGCATCTCGAGTATAGCTCTTATCTTAGTGGGATCAATCTCAATGCCATGAAGGGAAATGATGAAGCCTAAAAGCTTCCCAAAGAGAACCCCAAAGACGCATTTCTTGGGATTGAGTCAAACATTATATTGGAGGAGGCGAGTGAATACAATTTTGAGAATAGTTAAATGGTCAGGCAGAGTTTAGATTTGCCTAGTAGGTCATCCACATAGTCCTCCATGATTTTGTGGAGGAGATCGTGAGAGATGTAGGTCATGGTGCATTGATATGTGGTGCCTACATTTTTTAGGCCAAAAGGCATGACACTATAGCAAAAAGTCTCCCATGGGGTGATGAAGGTGGTCTTGTGTTGATCTTCTGGGGCAATCAGGATTTGGTTATATCCTGAAAACCTGTCCATGAGTGATAGCATCTCATGAGCGGCCGTAAGATCAACAAGTTGGTCGATGTTGGGTAGAGGAAAATCATCTTTTGGGCAAGCGAGGTTAAGGTCACAATAGTCAGTATAGATTTAGATCCCCCCAGTTGCTTTGGTGATAGGGATGATATTTGACACCCATTGCAGATAATCAATGGGTTGGATGAAGGATATGGAAAGAAGATGTTAAAGCTCCTCTTCGACAAGGAGTGCAACACAAGGATGCATCTTGAAAAGCTTTTGCCTGACAAGCTTAGCCTCTAGGTGTTTCTATGCAAAATTGCTTTCTACATTCAAAGAAGAAATAAGAAATTGAAATAAAAGGTTAAGGCTAAAAGTACCTGATAAAGTTGAGCGCACCGAAATCAGACATTGGAAGATTCTCCTCTTTGGCTGTGGAGGAATGACACCTGCGAAAAAGAGACTAAAACACGGAAAGATGTTAGTCAAGGATATGGTGGGTTGTCAGGCAAACGCCCGATCCCAGAAGTATGAAGACTCCCTAAAAGGATATCAACCCACTGATAAAAAGCGTAATATTGGACGAAAGTAGATAATAAAAGATGAAATGACAGAAATAAATGACAGAAAATAAAAGTGCATACCTGATATGCAGCACTGTTCTGCACAGTCGCCGGCGTCGGTCTCTGTGGTGCCGGCGTCGGTCAAGGATAGTGCCGACATCGTCGTCGGTCGGGGAAGTGACCGGCGTCGGTCGGGGCAGGTTCTGAATAGAGGTCTGGGAAAGTTGCAGAAGGTCTTGATAGGGTCGGGACAAGATTTTAGACAGAGTCGGGACGGGGTTTTTGGTCGAGTCTGGGGGTTTGAAGCTTCAGGATGGCAGAAATAGGGAATAAATAATTAGAAAGAAAATGAAAATAAACACAGAAGATACTTACCTGTCAGACGCCGTGATGAAAGCGATAGTCGAAGTTCTTGTGCAGTGCTGGAAGAACGAACGCTGGAGTTGGTGGATGCTGGAGTTGATGGATGCTGGAGTTCGAACGCTGGAGAGCCTGTAGATGTCGAAAAATGGGAGTCTCATGATTGATCGGGGAGGGGAGATTGAATGAAGGCCCTGGGACGGTTTCGAGAGACGGTTCGATAACCGTTTCGAAAAACCGATCGGGAACCGAATGGTAACAGATAACGGATAACGGGATGGTGACCGACGTCGACAAGATTGCCGACGTCGGCCGATAAGTGACCGACGTCGGCAACATCGGCCGGGTAAAGACCGTCGTTGGCAGATGCACAATGAGGATAGAGTCTAGCTTTTAGTTCTCTGCTCATTGTTACATGCTGCCAGGGTCAAGGTTGGTAGAACAAGTGATCGTCAAGGGTTAAATAGGCGAAGAAGAATAAGACGGGGAGTGACCAGGGGAGTCGACATGATTTCGGTGTCTACATTTTCCCCTTTTTGTCTTGTTGGTTGTTCTGACGAACTGCAAGACAAAAATAAGAGTGAGTGCCCCAGGTGAGGGATAAGGTTGATTTCGTCTTGTTGGTTGTTCGAATGAACTGCAAGACAAAAATAGGAAGCAGATAGGTTGCCCTGATTATGGATGAGGTATTCCCCCTCAAAGTAGGAGTCGAGGGAAGGGAACCGGGAATCGGGTGCTGATTTGACAAGGAGTGGATGAAAAAGGAGTGAGGGTAAACGCGGAAAAAGTCGTGATTGCGCGCATACCACTGCACGAGATGGTCAGGTCAAAAGTGTCACAGGTCAAGGGTCGAGGAGTGCCAAAATCAAAGTAACTGGGCCCCAGCATTTAGTTGTCTGCTGATCGGGTCACTCAATCTAAGCTGAAGCTCCAAATGGTCATCGTGTTCCAGGTATCTCGGGCTCAGGAAGTGCTCCTAGAAACACGAAAAAGCCACAAGTAGTGCGGATCAACCGGTTTGCGATCCTATACTTGTGAGGGTTCAAAAAGGTCTGCGCACAATTCTGCTAACCAGTCATGAGGTAGCATATATGCAAAAACAACCAAGGCAACAACGTCTTGGAAGTAGTCGAGGTCAGCGGAGATAGGCATGATCTCCAATGGTTGGTGGTCGAGGGGAGGAATGGACGAAAGGATGTGGCCGAGCTAACCCCAGAAGACCCCATGTCAACTGAGTCCTGCCTACATAGCCCTGGTGATAGGGCCTCAGGCCAATGTAGTTCTCCCTAGAAGGGAGGGAGGGTCAAAGGGATAAAATGGGTCATGGTCAGGGACAAGATTATGGTTAAAAGAAGGAAAGAAGGTTTGTCCATCAGAGAGACGAACAAATGAGAATGGTCGAGCTAACCTCAAAAGACCCCATGTCAACGGAGTGCTGCCTACATAGCCCTGGTGATAGGGCCTCAGACCAATGTAGTTCAAACAAAGCGTCCGAGTGGTAGATAGGTGGTTAAAATGGTTGATAGATTGGTCGATGATTGGATGAAATGATGAGGAAAAAAAGATGTTGCAGCCTTTTCCAAATGGTGTATTCTACAACATTGGTTGAGGGGTTTTTCATCCCTAGCAATATTCCATATTCGTGATGGATGTATGCTAAAAATGAATTGAGGTTTATTTATGCTTCAGCAAGTATTGGTTTATGCTGAACATAAATTGTGGTGGGTCGATAGTTTCCATATGTATTGGTGTCTATAGAAACTGGGGTGAATAGGCTAGGTCAGGTTGATGGTTTGAAGAGTTGAGTTGAGTCGATTGACAAGTGATGAAGGTGAATGTGACCAAAGTGTAGAAGAAGTGAAAAGCAAATTGCTCTTTCATTGACAAGGACCAAAAAGATAGCATAGATAGGGGTTATGAGAACCAAGAGCCCCATTCATGCGTGACGTCGTTGACCATAGTTATGTTAGAGCGGTAATCGAATCACTTAGACACTAAAGTGAGCTCGAAGTACCTTGAGTGGGTGATAGGAGGAGGAAGAAGGGTAACCCATTTTAAGAGCAAAGATAACTTTGCCCCTTTTTATAGGAGACCCTGAGATAACTATAAGTCAAGTCCATGACTTATTCAATTTTTTTTTTTTTTTTTTTTTTTTTTTTTTAGGGCAGACTGATCAATGCGGGAAGCCTGCATAGAGATGTCGTTTGTTTGGTGGTCAGGTTGTGAAGCTGATCAATGCGAGAAGCTTCTAAAATAGTGCTGTTTATTGCCAGATTAGTCATAGCCATCCTTCGAGGGAGTGGTCTAGATTTTTGTTTAATAAAAAGGCTTTTGAATAGCTGTCCTTCGAGGGAGCAGTCTATTTATTACAGCAATGATAGTACAGCTGTCCTTCGAGGGAGCAGTCTGTTTGTTTGATTTTGATATTGATATAGTGACCATGGATATGTTTTGACATCTTGATTTGTTTTTATAGAAATGTGAGTCATGGACAAGATTATAGAAGGTCAAGGACTCCCTTTTATGAGGACAAAGCATCCATACCGCATAAAAGGGTTATAGGAATTGTTAAGAGGAATAGGGTTAAAAGGAGGTAGGATTAAGAGGACGGGGCTTGCTCAAGGGACGAGCTCAAGTTAAGTGTCAAGTGGACGAGTACTCGACTAGCAATAAAATGGTCGCAGATGCAACGCATTAAGAGGCTCAGGTTCTGGGCGTCCATCAAGAGAAGACAGACGATAAGTCCCTGATCCATACTTGTGCGTGATAATAAAAGGTCTGAGCCAATTAGGAGCAAACTTGCCTCGTTTACTTCGCTCCATATTGGTCACGTGTTGATTCTCTTTGAGGACAAGGTCTCCGATGTTGAAATCTCGTTCTCGCAGATTTTTGTCATAGGTGTGTTTGATGCGACGTTGATAGACATGGAGATGATTAAGGGCAGCAAGATGGCGTTCGTCAAGTAACTCAAGTTGAGCTAAGCGATCTTGATGAAAGTCATCGTTGGAAAGGATATCATGTAGAGAAATGCGAAGAGACGGGATCTGTACTTTGAGAGGTAAAATAGCCTCTATTCCATACACGAGAGAAAAAGGAGTAGCACCCGTAGAGGTTCGGATGCTAGTGCGGTAGGCCCATAAAGCGAAGGGAATGTGAATGTGCCAATCCCTGCCTGTGTCACTGACCACTTTCATGAGAATTTTGGTGAGAATTTTGTTGGAAGCCTCGGCCTGCCCATTTGCTTGTGGGTAGTAAGGTGAAGAGAAACTAAGTTTGATGCCGAAGGAGTCGCATAGCTTTTAGACAGTTTTGTTTTTAAAGGACTTGCCGTTATCGGTGATGATTTTATGAGGGACACCGAAACGACAGATGATGTGGGTGTTGATGAAGTCGATGATCTTGTTGGCTTTTGTGGAAACGAGAGGAATGGCTTCCACCCACTTGGTAAAATATTCAGTGGTTGTGATGATGGATTGATGACGAAGAGACGAATGAGGATTAATCTCACCGATGAGATCTAAACCCCATTGAGAAAAAGGCTAGAAATCCTAAACAATTTGTAAGGCGTGACTGGGGAGATGAAGCAAGTTAGAGTGCTGCTGACACTTGATGCAACGCCGAACATAATCGCTATAGTCTTGATGAAGGGTAGGCCAATAATAGCCCAAATGAAGGATGCGCTTGGCAACCGAATTTCCACTGAAATGTCTACCACAAATCCCGTCGTGGACTTGTTGAATGGCTTGAGATGCTTTAGTGGAGGTGAGACAGCGAAGAAGGAGGCCGTCGAAGCCTCGCTTATAGAGAAGACCCCCTAGCATGGTATAGCGAGCAGTACGCTTGATAAAAGCTCATCGTGCATTACTAGAGAGGTTGGGAGGAATGATAGAGAGAGATAAGAAGTCCACAAGTTGCTTATACCAAGCATCTTGTGGGCTTGGGTCTATAGTGTTGACATGATGAATGTGAGGAGAGATATATGAAGGCAACGGCACACGACGCATCGTGACAAAAAGTCTGGATGCAGATGAGGAAGATGGGATATGGGAAGCGAGAGAAGCCATAGTGTCAGCAAACTTATTCGTGGATCGAGGAACAGTCTGCAGGAGGAAATGGTTGAAAGATGCAAGGAGAATGTCAGCATGATTTTTGTACCTTTGCAAAATTTCATTTTTACAGAGGTATGAACCGTTGACCTGATTGATGACGAGCTGCGAGTCGCCAAAGATATTGATGGACTTGATGCTGAGAGAGAGGGCGGTCTGAAGTCCCAAAATTAAGGCCTCGTATTCAGCCATATTATTGGTACAATCAAAGTCGAGCTTGAAAGACAGAGGCATGGGCTCTCCTTCGAATGGAATGAGAATAACCCCAGCACCCCCACCTAGTTGACATTTGGAACCGTCAAAGAACATAGTCATCTGATAGGTGGTGTCATCAGAGGAAAGCACAGCGATAGACTCATTAGGGAATTCACACTGCGAAGGTTGATTGTCAGGAAGAGGGGCATCTGCTAGTTGATCAGCGATGGTTTGCCCCTTGATAGATTTATGCTAGATGAATTCGAGATCGAACTCAGCAAGCAGCATGAGCCACCGAGCCATACGTTGATTCTGATATGGCTTGGAGTGCATATACTTGAGAGGGTCGGTGTGGGTGATGACAAAAGTTTTGTGACTAAGAAGATAGTGGCGAAGCTTAGTAGCAGCAAAGACTAATGCCGAACAGAGTTTCTCGATATGGGTATACCGAGTTTCATAGTCAACCAGTGTTCGGCTGATGTAATAAACGGCTTGCTCACAGTGATGCTCGTCTCGGTGCGTGATCATGGCACCTAACGAATGGTGAGTGGCTGAGATATAAAGGTAGAAGGGTTGGTCATCTTTAGGTGGAATGAGGACTGGTGGAGAGACCAGATAGCGTTTTAAGGCTTCAAAAGCCTCTTGACAGTCCTTATCCCATGTAAAAATGACGTCCTTCTTAAGGAGATGATGAAAAGGTTGACAGCGGTCAGAAAGCTACGAGATGAAGCGACGAATGGACTGGAGCTTGCCTTGCAAACTGCAAAGCTGTTTGAGATTGGTCGGGGGAGGCATTTCGAGAATAGTGCAAATCTTGGCGGGATCTATCTCGATGCCACAGAAGGAAATAATGAAGCCGAGAAGCTTTCCAGAGAGGACCGCAAAAACACATTTCTTGGGGTTAAGATGGACATGGTACTGAAGAAGACGAGAAAAGATGATGTTGAGAATGGTCAGATGGTCACGGCGAAGCTTGGATTTGCCGAGAAGGTCATCCACATAGTCCTCCATGATTTTGTGGAGGAGATCATGGAAAATGTAGGTCATGGCGCGCTGATAAGTGGCACCTGCATTTTTCAATCCGAAAGGCATGACTCGATAGCAAAAAGTCCCCCATGGGGTGATGAAAGTAGTCTTGTGCTGATCTTTCGAAGCGATCAGGATTTGATTATATCCTGAAAACCCATCCATAAGAGATAACATCTCATGGCCGGCTGTAAGATCAACAAGCTGGTCGATGTTAGGAAGAGGAAAGTCATCTTTGGGATAGGCTAGGTTGAGGTCGCGATAGTCTGTGTAGATCCGAATCCCCCCAGTTGCCTTGGTGACTGGGATGATGTTAGAGACCCACTGTGGATAGTCGATGGGTTGGATGAAGGAGACAGAAAGGAGGCACTGAAGCTCCTCTTTAACAAGGAGGGCAACGCGAGGATGCATCTTTCGAAGCTTTTGCCTGACAGGCTTAGCCTCTGGTTTGGTGACAATGTTATGGGTAACGATGGTGGGGTCGATGCCAGGCATATCACTGTAAGTCCAGGCAAAGGCCTTGCTATGGTCGGAGAGGAAATGGGTATAGTCAAGCTGCTCCTGAGCGTCTAAAGATTGGCCAATCTTTAAGACATGAGGAACATCAGAAGAAGGAAGGCTGATGTCAATGGTTGATTCATTTAACATAACCTGGGTCTCAGAAGGGAGGGAGCGCTGGATAAAAGAATCATCAGCACCCATGTAAGAAAGAATGGCGTCATCGTCAATGTAATGAACAGTGTGGATGGTTGCCGACTCATCTTCGATCATGCTGGGAAGAATGAGAGGGAGAGACTTGGACACCCCATTGAGCTGATAAGTCAAGGGGTCTAGGCGGATAGTGTTTATGGAAAAAAAAACTAGGAGGAATGGAAACCGATGACTCCGTAGGTGAAGGTGGCGAAACAGGTGAGTGTGGAGGAGATTGGTCAAGGATTGGTTCAGGATAAAGGTCTACAGGGTCTTGAGTGGGGTCGTGATATCCCAGACCATACCGTTTCTTGGCGTCGTCATCATTGAGCGGTTGGATAGGCTGATGGGAGCCCTGCTCATAGCGTTCGAAACCAAAACCCTTCCATGCACACCTGTAAAGGTAAGTGTGTGCAAAGGCGGGGTTGCCAAGAAATGAGAAATCTGATGTGAAAGGTTGAGGTGAAGAAAGAGGATTACCATCAATAGGAGCTTGATTAAGCCCTCCATAGATGAGGTTGGTGCGGAGGTGAGGGGGACCATAAGGTATGATCATCCCGATCCGATGGTTGTAGGTGGGGCTGTGATGAAGGCGTCCATACTCTTGTGGAGTTTGGAACATGTCTAAAGCCAGCAAGCGATATTCTCCTAATGAAAGTCTTTGGAAGACGTCTTCCATGGGGTCTGTGGTTGTCACTTGAAGGGGAGGTGTAAGGGCGACCGCCTGTTGCGAACTGGTTGAAGCTTCCGTAGATGGAGGCAGTGCCGGGGTTGATGGCTTGATAGGAATGAGGACATCGTTTGGACGGTAGGTGGTATTGCATGTTTTAAAGGGAGAAGGGTCAGCAGGAATGGTGTGGACTTGTCCGTCATGATCAAACTTCACACAACGGTGCAGGGTGGAGGGGACACAGGACATGGCGCGGACCCAAGGTCGACCCAATAAGATGTTGTATTGGAACTCTCCTTTGATGATGTAGAAGAGCTCCGGGACTGTGCGTGGACCTACGCGGATATGAAGGATGACTGTGCCAATGGTCGTGGTAGTAGTGTCATTGAAAGAGCGCAAGATCACGTCAGTTTTGGAGATGCAATTCTTGGGAAGAGCCAACTGATCAAAGGCATGAGTGGAGATGATGTTGATGCTAGCGCCCCCGTCGATCATAATGCATTTAATGCGTGTCCGATCGATGTAAGCAGTGATGAAGAGGGCGGCGTCCTGATCTTCCGTGTTAGATGTGGGAATCTCAGAATCGCTAAATGTAATGGAGGCAATAGGGGCTAAGGAGTGGACAAGGGCAGCAAGTGGTTGGGGGTCCTCAGGTTGGACCTCTGCTGCCTGTAGGGCTTGGATGAGGGCCTGACAATGTTGGGGTGAGGTTTGGATAAGATCATAGAGGGACATCTTCACAGGTGTCTGGTGAAGCTGTTTCAACATGGAGTCGTGGATTGGTCCAGAAGAAGAAGAAGAAGAGGAGGGTTGAGGCGCGCCAAGGATAGAAATCTTAGGCTTAGGTGGTTGAGGTGGATTGACAAAAGGGTAGGTCCAAAGAATGGCGGCTTTTTCTTTCACCTTGTCTTTCTGTGACCTAGTGGTGATGTGAATGGCATTGATTTCAAAGATGGGAGGTGAAAATGATGAAGGGGTTGTAACTGGTTGATGAGATGTGGATGGATTTGAAGAGGTGGAAGGTTTATGAGAAGGAGTCAGGGGGCGGTCGAAAGTGTCCTCAAAGAGAAGAGTGTCTTTCTCCAGATAACGGCGAATGACAGCCTTGAGGGCACAGCAAGTCTCAGTGTCATGTCCTGGTGTACGATGATATAAACAAATCTTCGTGTCGTCGAACTAGGAAGGTTTAGACCCGAGAGGTTGAAAGGGCTTGATGGGTGGAAGAGTTATGCTAGAAGTTTGCAAAAGTCGTTGCAAGATTAAAGAGTATGAACCCACTAAAGGATCTGTGTTCATTGATGTATGCGATGTTGGTGACTTTTGCTTGGGTGAAAGTTGGAGGGGGTTTTCGTACCACCTTCTGGGTTGATGGTGCGATGACAGGTTGAGACGGTACACTCTTCATGAGAGGTATCGCCCTTTTGGGAGAGGGTAAGCTTGTGGTCGGTAAAGGAAGCAAAAGAGGCAACCGGTTTTGGTTAGAGGTTGGAGCGGGAAGGACTCTGGTTAAGGTTGAAGGATGCGGGCCCAAAATAGAGGGCAATGGTGAAGGAAGAGGAGGCGTTCGCCTCTGTGGTTTGGCAGTCTTTTGTGATTTAGGTTGAAGATTACTATTAGTTGAAGTCTGGGTTAAGTCCACCTTCACTTGTGGATGAGTGAGGTTGGAGACGGGGCGAACGCCAAGCGATTTGATAGGTTTAGGCGGAGTAGATGAGGGTTTTGGTTTTGATGAAGTTGATGAAGATGTAGACGGTTTGAAAGTGGAGATCAGATTTTTGTTGATAGTCTTAGGAGGTTCCGCCATGGGAGGATTAGCAGCATGAGATGAGAGGGCCCGAGCTTGTTGAAGAGCTGTGAGACGGTCCCACAATCCCTGATGTTCCACTTTCCTAGAAGGGAGGAGTTCGAGTCTCTCCACTAGTCGGGAAAATGACTGAGAAGATACGGGATGAGGTTTGGGCTCTTGAGAAGATGCCGATGGTTGTGGGACTGAAGGTGAGATGAATGTAGTAGTCTCGGGTCCAAAGCATGGTGAAGTTGTGACAGGTTCATGTTTGGTTGGAGACGAAGGAGAGATAGGTTCTTCTCTGGGTGGAGAAGAAACTGGAGAATGAAGCTCCTCAAGCGGGTAAAGGGCAGGGATGATAGTGCCCTCCACTTGTGGTCGAGGAGTATGAAAGGTTGGGTCCTCCATGGGCAGCAAGAAGGAAGATGGTGAAACTGGCGGTGCTGGTAAGGTCGAGGCGTCCTCCAAAATGAGAGAAGTTGAGGGAGAACTAGCTGGAGAAAGAGGTTCATCCACATGTGATGGACTGATGGATGAACTCACCTCTTGGGGTTGGTTAGAAATGAGGGGTGAGACCGTATTGACTGTTCGAATATTATGTTCATGGGTATTGTCAGTCAAGGTCTGGACGTTGTTTTGGGTTGGTGGATGATTAGGAAACGGTTGTTTAAAAATATCGATACCCTGATTAGGAGGGGCGTTAAGATTGTCGAGGATGAGGTCACCCTTTTCCAACATGTCTTGGACTATGTTTTTAAGGGTTTTACAGTTACCCATGTCATGACCTTTAACACGGTGGTAGTTACAGAAGTCATTTTCCCTATACCAAGCAGGGATGGCGCGTGAGGGATCAAATTGTGGTCGAGGTCGGATCTGAGGGAGATTGATGGCCCCTTGTTTGACGAGTTTTTCCAGCACAGACGCGTATGATTCTCCAAGTGGAGTAAACTGTCGCTGTATGTATCTCTGCTGAAATTGACGAGTGGCGCTCATAGATGTGGATGGTTCAGATTGATTAGTTGAAGGTGAAGAGGAAGAAGATCTAACAACCACAGCATTTGCTGAAGCTTTAGATTTAGAATTGGATGAGGAAGGCTTAGAAGAGGGGTCATTGGTTTTGGAGTTGGGATTCTTACTCCGCAACTTGAGTTTATTCTCCTCAACGGCACGTAACTCAAGTTTACAAGCCATCGTGAAGGCTTCATCAAAAGTGCGGAAGGTTTGAACCCTCAAGGTAGAAGAAATATGTTTAGCGCAGGCTTGAGAGAAAAGTTCAATAAGCTCAGGCTGGGGTAAGGAAAATGAAAGTTGATTGATAAGGCCCCTCCATCGAGCGACGAAATCAGCAATGGATTCATCCTCAAACTGACGGATAGAATAGAGGTCTGTGATGGAGACCTTCTTGGTGATATTGATGGAGAAATGATTGAGGAAGAGCTGGGCTAGTTGAGTGAACGTGAGGATGGAATGGCTGGGAAGAGAGCTGTACCAGTCAAGTGCAGCACCCGAGAGAGACATGGGAAATGTGCGTAAGAGCAACGCATCGTCGTGGGTGATAAGGTAACAGGCGTGTCTGAATGCTCGTAAATATTGTTGTGGGTCTTCCTTGCTCTAGAAATGAGAAAACTTAGGAAGTTCCCACTGGCTGGGATATGGTCTGATGGGGACGGAAGGATGGATGGGCTCGTTACAGATTTGTTCGTATGAGAGAGTGTTGCATGAGCTGGTAACGGAGGTCTCTAGGTTGGACATTTTGTCCATCAGCATCTTGATAATATCTACTAATAGATTGGCGGGTGGAGCGCCTCCTAGATTGTAAGGCGCTTGAAAGAGGCTGGAAGAGGTATACGACGTAGTCGGTTGTACCAATAAGGGCGCAACGTACGGATGACTAGTCGTAGGGATAGAAGAAGTGACTAAGGATGGTTGGATAGAAGACATGGCTAGGTTTGATGTGGTCATGGGAGGTTGACTAGAGGTAACATGGGCTAACGGATGGGTAGCCACCCTAGTGTTGATAGGAGTAAGGGTGGGCGGAATAGAGACGACCAGGTTTTGAAAGGGGGTAGAAAGTGGTTGAGTGGATTGAGATTGATTGGGGGCCGAAACCCCGGTGAAAGTGGGCCCAACGATGGAAGGAGAAGCCACACTTGGATGGTTGGTAAGAGGTTGGTCATTGTTTAAGGTAACAGCCTGGGTATCTAAGGGTTGGACTACGGACGCCGTTGATGCATGGCCGCAGTTTCGAGGAGAGAAGTCGGCATTCGATAGATTGGATTGCCCGAGGAGTCTCGCATTTGGCTATTCATGAGATAGTATTGCAAGGCTGCGGTATTGAGGTCCAAGAATCATGCGAAATCTTGGTCCCCTTCTGGGATAATAGGCGTTTGGGTCGGAGATGGTCTGGTAGGAGTTCTTTCAGTTTCCGAGTTGAACTCCATTATAGGGTTGGTTGTAGGCGGGGTAGATGGAAGAGGATGATGCCTCGCGTGATCGACTAGAGCCTTGGCTTGGCTACGAGTTAGAACCATTCAAGGCAAGGAAGAACGTCCTCACAAGCTCAAACAAGCAGATAAGAACCAAAAAGATGAAGACACAAGCAGATCCTAAAAACCCTAGAAGTAAATTATTAGGATTATAGTGGCTTATGCCTTAGAATGTGTGTAGAGGAAGATTGGTTTTGTGAGTCAGGTCCTAGAAGAAGCAGTCTATGGAAGGTTTCGGGTTTTGTTATGGTGCTCAAGAAGTCTGTGTTAGGGTCTGGTACGTGGCCTGGTGCTAAGGAGCAAGCTCCCCTCACTTCACGATTCCAGTGGTTAGCTAGTTTTGCTTAGCCAAGATATACCTCGCCTAGAGATTATACTCCGCTAGAGAACGGAGTGGGCTTCCCCCTTGGTGATGAAATCCAAGTAGGGTCACCAGGACGGGTAAGGTATCCGCTGGGGGATGAAATCCCAGTCGGGCCTTGTCTCAGGTAAGTTAAAATGTTTGTTTTGTGCAGGTGGTTTGGTCGTGTAACATGAAGTGATCTAGATTAATTCAATATGCGATTTAATTACTATGTGTGGTCTAAGAGATGCAGGCAAACAGAAATGAATGCAAAGTGTTTTAATGTCCAAGTTGAAATGTTTGTTCGTATGAAGACGAATGGAGAAAGAGTTGAAGAATATGAGTTTAGCTAGTCTAAAAGTGCAAGAAAGAAATGTTCGTTTTAGTTTTGCTTATGGTGTCGTTTAAGAAGAGACAAAAGGAGGCAAAAAGGAAGAAACCTAATGCACCTAAATGAATGAAAGAAAGAAAGAACCCAAGGAGGACCTAGGGTCCCACCGGGCGTGCCAGAATGTTTCTATGCAAAATTGCTTTCTACATTCAAAGAAGAAATAAGAAATTGAAATAAAAGGTTAAGGCTAGAAGTACCTGATAAAGTTGAGCGCACCGAAATTAGACGTTGGAAGATTCTCCTCTTTGGCTGTGGAGGAATGACACCTGCGAAAAAGAGACTAAAACACGGAAAGATGTTAGTCAAGGATATGGTGGGTTGTCAGGCGAACGCCCGATCCCAGAAGTACGAAGACTCCCTAAAAGGATATCAACCCACTGATAAAAAAGCGTAATATTGGACGAAAGTAGATAATAAAAGATGAAATGACAGAAATAAATGATAGAAAATAAAAGTACGTACCTGATATGCAGCACTGTTCTGCACAGTCACCGACGTCGGTCTCTGTGGTGCCGGCGTCGGTCAAGGATAGTGCCGACATCGCTTGAGGTGCCATCGTCGGTCGGGGAAGTGACCGGCGTCGGTCGGGGCAGGTTCTGAACAGAGGTCTGGGAAAGTTGCAGAAGGTCTTGACAGGGTCGGGACAAGATTTTAGACAGAGTCGGGACGGGGTTTTTGGTCGAGTCTGGGGGTTTGAAGCTTCAGGATGGCAGAAATAGGGAATAAATAATCAAAAAGAAAATGAAAATAAACACAGAAGATACTTACCTGTCAGACACCGTGATGAAAGCGATAGTCGAAGTTCTTGTGCAGTGCTGAAAGAATGAACGCTGGAGTTGGTGGATGCTGGAGTTGATGGATGCTGGAGTGCGAACGCTGGAGAGCCTGTAGATGTCGGAAAAATGGGAGTCTCATGATTGATCGGGGAGGGGAGATTGAATGAAGGCCCTGGGACGGTTTCGAGAGATGGTTCGATAACCGTTTCGAAAAACCAATCGGGAATCGAATGGTAACGGATAACGGATAACGGGATTGTGACCGACGTCGGCAGGATTGCCGACGTCGGCCGATAAGTGACCGACGTCGGCAACATCAGCCAGGTAAAGACCGTCGTCGGCAGATGCACAATGAGGACAGAGTCTAGCTTTTAGTTCTCTGCTCATTGTTACATGCTGCCAGGGTCAAGGTTGGTAGAACAAGTGATCGTCAAGGGTTAAATAGGCGAAGAAGAATAAGACGGGGAGTGACCAGGGGAGTCGACATGATTTCGGTGTCTACACTAGGTTTGTGATGATGTTTTAGATGATAATGTTAGAGTCGATGTCAGACATATCGCTATAGGTCCAAGCAAAGGCTTTGTTATGGTCTGAAAGGAATTTGGTATAGTCAATTTGTTCCTGGGCATCCAAAAATTGACCAATCTTTAAAACGTGAGAAACATCGAAAGATGGAAGGTTAATGTCAATGGTCGATTCATTTAACATAACCTGCATTTCTGAAGGAAGTGATCGTTGGATGAAAGAGTCATCTACACCCATGTAGGTGAAAATGGCATCATCATCTATGTATTGGATAGTGTTGATGGTAGTAGATTCATCATTTATCATGTTTAGATAAATGAGAGGGAGAGACCTTGATACCCCACCTAGTTGATAGGTTAGGGGTTCCAAGCGAATGGCGTTTATGTAAAAAAATTAGGAGGGATGGAAACCACTGACTCCGTAGGTGAAGATGGGGGAACAGGCAAGTTTGGAGGTGATTGTTTTATGATAGGTTTGGGGTGAGAGTTTTTAGAAGTTTTAGTAGGTTCTTCAAAACTTAGGCCATGTTGCTTTTTGGCATTCTTTATGGCCTCGTCATTTGGTGGTTCGACGGGCTGGTGGGAGCCTTGTTCATAGCGCCCAAAGCCAAAGCCCTTCCATGCACACCTATAAAGATAGGTATGAGCAAAGTTTGGGTTTCCAAGAAAAGAGAAGTTAGACGTAAATAGTTGGGGTGATGAAAGGGGATTCCCATCAGTGGGAGCTCGATCTAGCCCTCCATAAATGAGATTTGTTCAAAGACTGGGAGGACCATAAGGGACGACCATTCTGATACAAGGGTCATAACTAGGATTATGATGAAGTTGTCCATACTCTTGAGGAGTCTAGAACATGTCCAAGGTGAGTAAATGATACTCCCCAAGTGAAAGACGTTGAAAGGTATCTTCCATATGGTCTTTTGTTGTCAATTGAGGAGGTGGTGTAGGTGTAACTGCCATTTGCGTACTTGTTGAAGCTTCCTGAGTGGAGGTAGTGTTTGGGTTGATGTCTTGAAAGGAATGAGAACATCGTTGGGTCGATAAGTTGTGTTACATGTCTTGAAAGGGGAGGGGTCTATGGGAATGACATGGACTTGACCGTCGTGTTCAAATTTGACACAATGGTGTAATGTAGAAGGGACATAGGCCATAGCATGGATCCAAGGTTGTCCTAATAACATGTTGTATTGGAACTCCCCTTCAATGATGTAGAAGAGCTCTAAGATTGTTTGTGGGCCAACATGAATATGTAAGATGACGGTACCAATGGTAGTGGTGGTGGAGTCATTAAAAGATTGAAGAATTGTGTCAGTTTTAGAGATACAATTCTTTGGGAGGGCTCATTGGTCATAAGCATGGGTGGAAATGATATTGATGCTGGCACCCCCATCAATCATAACTCACTTAATGCGAGTTCGATCAATGTAGGTTGTGATGAAAAGAGTAGCATCTTGATCTTTCAAGTCGGAGGTAGGAATTTCAGAATCACTAAGGTAATAGAGGCGATAGTGGGTAATGATTGGACTAAGGCAGCTAGTGGTTGGGAGTCCTTGGGTTAGACCTCCACTCCCTATAAAGCTTTGATTAAAGCTTGGTGATGGTTTGGAGAGCTTTGAATGAGGTCATATAAAGTCATCTTCATGGGAGTTTGGTGAAGTTGTTTCACCATAGAATCATGAATTACCTCTGAAGAAGTTGGTTGGGATGTACCCAAGATAGAAATCTTGGGTTTGGGTGGTTGAGCAGGTTTGAAAAATGGATAGGTCCAAGGAATAGCAAAATTCTCCTTTGCTTTATCCTTTAAAGTTTGTGACCTAGTGGTCACAATGATGGTGTTAATCTCGAATAAAGGGGACGAAGGAGATAAAGGGACCATAGTCTAATGATGGGATCTCGATGAAGATGAAGAGGTTTGAGAGACATGAGATGGTGTTGGAGATTTATCGATAGTATCTTCAACAAGAAGGGTGTCTTTTTCCATGTACTGGTGAATGACAACCTTAAGGGCACAACAATTTTCAATGTCATGCCCAGGTGTGCGATGATATAGGTAGATTTTAGTGTCATCGAACCAAGATGGTTTTGGTTCAAGAGGTTGAAATGGTTTAATAGGTGGAAAAGTGATGTTAGAAGTTTGCAAAAGTTGGTGTAGTATCAAAGCATATGAACCCACTAAGGGGTCCATGCTTGTTGATGCACTAGGTGTTGATGACTTTTATTTGGGAGTTGTTGAGGGAGATTTCTGTACCACCTTTTGGGTTGGTGGCATTGCCACTCATGTAGATGACACTTTCTTTGTGAGGGGTGCTAAAATTTTTAGAGGAGGTATATTTTTGGTGGGTAAAGGGAGTAATGAAGGCAACTTATTTTCGTTAGGTGTTGGAGTAGGGAGCACTCCTATTAAGGTATAAGGATGTGGGCCCAAAATGGAGGGCAATGATGATGGTGGAGGAGGATTTTTCCGACGTGGTTTAGTAGCCTTCTTTAATACGGTGTGAGGACTACTATTATGGGGGACAAGATTCAAATCTACCTTCACTTGTGGGTGAGTGAGGTTAGATATGGGGCGAACACCGAGGGATTTAATCGGTGTTGGTATGGTGGATGTTTGTGAGGGTTTAGGTTCAGATGCAGACGGTTGAGCTTCTGAATATTTGGAAGTAGAAGCCTGGTCCTCATTAGAGACTTTGGGAGATTTTGTCAAAGGAGGGTTGTTAGTATGAGATGAAGTGGGATGTGTAAGATAAGGAGCTTTAAGTCACTCCCACAATGCCTCATGCTTGAAGTTCCTTAAATGGAGAAATCCTAGGTTTTCAACTAGTCGAGAGAATGGTTTAGAAGTTGTGCTAGGCTTTATAATTGGTATTTCAAAATATTTGGGTGGTTATGAGAGTGGAAATGTGTTAGATGTGGCAATCTCAGACCAAAGGCAAGAGAGAGCCATTACTAGATCGTCTTCGGTTGAAGTAGATGAAGAGACAAGTTTTTCTCTCGGTGGAGAAGGAATTGGAGAATGGGGTTCTTCGAGAGGAAAGAGCATAGGGATGATTATGCCTTCTACTTGTGGTTGAAGAGTAGGAAAGGTATGGTCCTCCATTGGTAGTAAAAAGGATAAAGGTGGGGCTAGTGGTGTTGGTATGGTTAAAGCATCCTCCAATATAAGAGAGGTAGATGGAGGACTATTAGGAGAAGAAGGCTCTTCTTCTTGTGGTGGAGGGATAGGTTGACTAACCTCTTCGATTTATGGAAGACGTTGGTTAGGGACAAAAGGTGAAACCATATCGGTCATGCGTATATTATACTCTTGGGGGTCTTTGGTTGTGTTGTTTTAGCTAGGGGGATGGTTAGGAAAAGGTTGTCTAAAGATGTCTATGTTTTGATTAGGTGGCACGTTTGGGTTATCCAAGACAAGATCACCTTTGTCTAACATATCTTGGATAATGTTCTTGAAGGTTTTACAATTGTCTGTGTCATGGCCTTTGACACGGTGATAATTACAGAAGTCATTCTCCCTATACCATGTAGGGATGGCATGTGAGGGATCAAATTAAGGTGGTGGTCAAATTTGGGGGAGGTTGAGGACTCTCTGTTTGACTAGTTTATCCAACACGAATGCGTATGATTCTCCTATTGGATTATATTGACATTGTATGTATCATTGTTGGAATTGTTGTGTGATGTATTCTGATGTTGAAGGTTGAGGTTGGTTTATTGTTGTTGAAGATGATGGTCTAAGAACCACAGCATTTGCTGATCCCTTGGATTTGGAATTGGAGGAAGAAGATTTAGAGGAAGGGTGATTTGATTTTGTGTTGGGATTTTTACTACGCAGTTTGACTTTATTTTCTTCGACAGCACAGAGTTCAAGCTTCCTAGCCATGGTGAAAACTTTGTCAAATGTGTGGAATGTTTAGACCCACAAAGTAGATGAGATGTGTTTGGCACATGCTTGTGAGAAGAGCTCAATGAGCTCAGGTTGAGGTAAAGAAAAGGAGAGTTGGTTAATTAAGCCTCTCCAACGGGCAACGAAATTAGCTATTGATTCATCATCGAATTGTCTAATATAGTATAGGTCTGTGATGGAGACCTTTTTAGTGATGTTGATTGAGAAGTGGTCAAAAAATAATTGAGCTAGTTGAGTGAAGGTAAAGAGAGAATGACTAGTAATGGAGTTATACCAGTCAAGGGCGGTGCTAGAAAGTGACATGGGAAATGTGCATAGTAATAACACATCATCATGTGCTATAAGGTAACAAGCATGTCTAAATGCTTGTAGATGTTGTTGTGGGTCCTCCTTACTCTGAAAGCGAGTAAACTTGGGGAGTTCCCATTGACTAGGATATGGTCAGATTGGGACTGAAGGATGAATAGGTTCATTACAGATTTGTTCATATGAGAGAACATTTTTTGAACCCAAAACGGATGTCTCAACATTAGACACTTTATCCATCAACATCTTGATTAGATCAGTTGATGGATTTGCAAGTGGGGTGCCCCCTAGGTTGTAAGGCATTTGGAAGGTGTTAGGTGGAGCGTATGACATAGTTGGTTGCACTTGTATAGGCACAACATACTGGTAACTAGTCATAGGGACTGATGTTGAAGTCAGAGGTGGTTGTGTCATGAAGCTAGAGGGCACAACTTGACTTGATGTCACCAAAGGTGGTTGGATGGTGGCAACACTAGCCAAAGGATAAGTAGTCACTCTTGTATTTATGGGTGCAAGAGTAGGTGGGATGGAGACAATTAAGTTCTGGAATGGTGTAGAACTTTGTTGAATGGTTTGTGGTTGACAGGGTACAGAAACCCTAATGGAGGTAGGTCCAAAAATAGAAGGAGAGGCCACACTTTGAATATTGGTCATGGTCAGGTTGTTAGTTGAGGCAATGGCTTGGGTGACCATGGGTTGGGTTACAGAGGTTGTTGATATGATTGTCATTTCAACTAAGGAAGTTGGCATCCCATAAATTGGGTTGCCTGAAGGATCTCGCGTTTGACTTCTCATGAGATAGTGCTAAAGAGCCTTGGCATTAAGGTCAAGGAACCTTTCAAAGTCTTGGTCCCCTTTGGGAATAATAGGGGGTTGAGTTGGGGTTGGTTGGATAGGAGTACATTTAGTTTCTGAATTATACTCCATTTAAGGACTTGATATAGAAGGTGAAGGTGGGAGTGGTTGTTGCCTTGCATGGTCAACAAGATTTTTGGTTTGATTACATGTCAAAACCATCCAAGGCAAAATAGATTCAGGTTCTAAAAACTGTATGTCTCAGCCTCAGAAACCAGAATGTGTTTTTAACAGCAAAAAGGTCAGGTTTTTAGCTTGTTGTTTGAGAAGAAATTTTTTGACAGTGACTGACGTTGGTGGAAAAATTGATGTCGGTGAATTAAGTTGCCGATGTCAGTCAGATAACCGATGTCGGTGAATATAGTTGCCAACGTCGGTGGAAAAACCATTGTTGATTAATGTGTATTTCTAGAAACTCAAAAATGAAAGCTTTTGGAAGAAAGAAGAAAGTTTGAGTTGTCTTTAGATCTCAGAATGCGACCTCACCAGCTCAAAAAATTAGATATAGATAGAAAAGTAGATGAAGGCAAGCAAACTCTAACGTTAAATTCCTAAGAATAAGTTTTAGAGTCATGTTGGCTTATGCCTTAGAAGAATATGTTTGGGAAGTTGGGCTTTTAGAACAAGTCCTAAAAGAGGCAGTCTAAGGTTGGTTTCAGGTTATGTTTTGGTGCTTAAAATCTGTATTAGGTTTCGTATGTGGCCTGGTGCTAGGAGCTTGCTCCCCTCACTTCACGAGCCTAGAGACAAGCTGGGTCATTTAGCCAATATATAATTCCCCTAGAGTTTATACTCTACCAGAGAACAACGTGGGTTCTCCCCTTGGTAGTGAAGTCCAAGTAAGATTACCAGGAAGGGTAAGGTATCCGCTAGGTGATGAAATCCTAGTCGGGCCTTGTCTTAGGTATGTTTATATGTTTGATTTTGTGAATGTGGTTAGGTTGTGTAACATATGTGCACTATAATTTATTCATAATGCATTTTTAATTACTAGATGAGCTGAATATATATTCAAGCAGGAATGAGATGCAATATATTTTAGCCCAAATTGAAATGTTTTTGTTTGGATGCAAACAATTAGGAAAAGGTTAAGAGCATGAACTTCACTACTCTAAGATGCAGGAAAAAGATTGACAAGAAGAAAAAGAAAGAAGTCCTTTTTAACTTATGCTAATGGTTTCCTTTCGAGATAAAGAGATAGAAGAAGGATGCAAGAAGAAAAAATTTCCTAATGCACTATATGAAAGTTTGCTTTTAGAAGAAAAAGAAATGAACCCAAGGAAAACTCCAAGGTCCCAGCAGGCATGCCAAAATGTTTCCACTCATTTTTCACTTTTTACATTCAGATAAGAAGAAAGAAACTAAGATGATGGTCAGGCGTTAGATGATACCTGGATGAAGTTGTGCACCGTATCCAGACGATTGAAGGAGCTCCTCTTTGGCTATGGAGGATGACACCTGTAGATAAAAAAGACTTAAACAAAGAAAATGTTAGATAGATATATGGTGGACTGCCAAGCAAAGCTCAGTCCCAGAAGCACAAAGACTTCCTTGAGGGATGACATTCCACTTATTTGACAAAAGAGTGTTACTAGAAAGAGAAATGGTGAAAAGACTGAACAAAAGAAATAGAGATAATGCATACCTGTATTCTAGTGTCGGTCTGTCATAGTCACCGACGTCGATAGTTTTGTCAGCGTCAGTTGGTCAAGTTAGTCTGCCGACATTGGTAGGGGAAATGGTCGATGTCGATCAGGGCAATGGCCTTGCATGGGTTTTGGACAGGTTTATGGTCGACAAAGGGGTCTGGAAGGAGTCTGGGTTTGTTTAATGGTTTGTGGAGGATTGCAGGACAGTGAATATGGTCTGGGAAAGGGCCAAGGTAGAAGATAGAAGTGGAAAGAGAATAAGAATGAGAGGAAGGTCCCGGGAAGAAAGTTAGGTTGTCTATCAATAGTACTCAAGAATATTCAATGGACTAAACACCAATGCATTTTAAAAATACTGAAATATAAACCATAATAATACTTAGCTCTTGGTGGAGAACCAGAAGTGTAGAAGACTTGTTTCCATTATGGCTGATGTAGGAGACTTCATGCAATCTTCTAATCCAATGTGGAATGAATTCTATAGATTTTCTTAGCCTAGAGAGTGAGGATAGAATGCTGATGCCTGCAAAGAGTTGAGGAGCAAGAGAATTCGGATCCTGAGAGCAAGAGAATTCACATTCAGTCTGCAGTCAAGGTTGGAATTTGGTTTTAAGCAACTGACGTTGGCGATAGCACCAACGTCGATCGACTGTTGACCGACATCAATAGATAGAGAATGGGAAAAAAGGCTATCTTTAGCCTTTTGCCCATTCTTCCATCTGCCAAGTTCGGTTGTCATTGTTAAACGGTCCAAAATTAGGTTTAATAGGCGCGGGAATTAGTGGGAGAGTTAAAATTAGGTCTTAGGTAATTATGATTAGTCATAGGGTGATAAATGGCCTAAGAGCTAAGAATCCAAGGTGAGGTGTCTAAGGGGGATTATTAACTTAAAATAAGTATTTTAAATTAATAAAGTATAGGTTAGGCATGTTGAAGTTAGAAAGGGATCAAGAGGGTGGGGGGGGTTGACACTATTTTGGTGTCTACACAAACAACCCCAACTTTAATGCTCACCCCAACCATCAATATTTTAACTATAACACCAATCCTAACCCAACACACTTTAACATTTCCACTAATCCAACAAATCCAAAAAAAATTGTACATCCATAATATGCTAACTTTTCCAACCCACCTCTTAATCACTTCAATAACAATTCACCACTTAGCCAATTTTCAAAAACTTACACTAACCCAAACTCATTCATAGGCCAAAACCTATTGAATTCTTCAAGCCAATGAATAAATTACCATTATAATTTATCAAAGAGTTTTAGTACATGAAAGATAAAGTTCAAGTTTTGGAGGATGACACCTTTTCCAAGAAAAAATAGTTCAAGTTTGAGGAAATTTGTTCTTACCCATATGATTTAACTACCATGACAATGCCTTTCCCTAAGTATTTTGAACTTCCCAAATTTGGAAAATACAAAGGCAAGGGCTATCCTAGGGAGCACCTTAAGGAATTCTATCACACATGTGCATATGTTGCTTATAGTAATGAGTACATGTTACGACTATTTCCATGAAGTATTGGGGGTCAAACCCTTGAATGGTTTTCATGCCTTCCTAAAGGATTTATCTTTTATTTTGAGTACCTTTTTGTGAAATTTATTCATCACTTTTTATATAATATTGAAATGACTTGACCACCTTAGACTTACATAACACCAAACAATGCAATGGTGAAACCTTTGCGTCCTTCTTACAAAGATGGTGGGTATTGGCAAGCCATTTTTGTGGTCCTTTCCTAAAACTAAACTTGTTGATATATTTTTGAACCATCTTAATTCAGACTTGGGACATTACTTTTTACTCCTTTGTCCAAGGTCATTATAATAAATTATTGAAAATGGGGTCCAAATTGAACACATTTTGATCAATAAAGGTATTATCAAGATATTTAAACTCGAGAACAATCCCTCAAAACAAACTAAAAAACCAAAATTCTTTGCCAAGAATAAGAACATTGTTGGTGATGGTGTGATAAATCTCAAACAAATTCAAAACTCACTTAGAAAACACCAATTCCAAATACAATCAAATAACAATCAAAAGTTGGGGGTATATCAAAATCCATTTCCCAAACATGAGCAAATAAAAGGCAAGAAATAATAAGAACAACCCAAAGCAAGTAATGTTAACCAATTCAATCACCCTTTGGACTCTATAGTCAATTGTGTTGATTATGCACACAATCATGATGATGTCATTACTTTACAATCCCAAGATTACATTGTCACCACAAGGCATCCAATAATTACCATTCCTAGTGCATCATCATTCAACCCTGAAAGTAAGGACAACATTATTGACCATATTGAGAAGATTCCCACTAACATTCCCGTCCTAGATCTTTGCCAAACATCACCTATGTATATAGACATCCCTTATAAATTCCTCTAAGAACCCTTGCCTTCTAGAGAATTAAATGTGTTTAATTATAAAATTAAGAAAACGGAGACACATCAATAGTATTTTCCAAATTATAATCAGAAACTTTTATTTACAAACATGGTTCAATAACCCATCCTTGGCCAACAACATGTCTTTCATTCATTACCTAAGACTCTGCATTTATAGAAATATCTTAATCCCAAATCCAATATTTTTAAGAGATCATTAAAAAGGAAATTTGGTAAAAAAACACTTTAGTAGGTTATCTCTATGGTGACATCCATTCCAAGATCAAATTTATTATCAAAATCAGATGTATAATTTCTTTTGGGATTAAAATAAAATTCAACATTCACATTTGTCCCAACAATAGTTTTATTAGTAAACAAGTTTGCAAATGATAGTTATAATGTTATAGACAAAGAAGAATCCTCATCTAGAATCAATACAAATCCTCTTAGTAACATCAAAGTAGTCTATTCCATCTCTATAAATACTATTCTTCCTTTTTCCTATTAACATTACACTACATGTGCATGTCAACTAAAATCCACAAAAATAGAACTTGTAGGACTTATCCCATCGAAAGATATCAATTAATACATCTATAAAAATCCATGAAAGCATCTAATTTTAAGAAATGCTACTTCACCAACCATTACTTGAAGATCTTGTATGCATTAAATTATGCTCACCCTGCTAATTATACTAATTATGTTAATTCTTGTTAATTTAGTCTAATCCCATATTTCCTAGCTAAATTAACTAATAACCTAATAACCCCCATCCCATTCCCATATCCTAAAAACCTTACCTAATCCTAGAAATTAATTAATCACTTTATTAAACCCCTAATAGAACCTATTACCCACTAACCTACTTCCTAAGTATACTAGCCAATTTAAAAATACAAAATGATCTACCTACCCAACCACCACCCTATTCTAAACTTTCCTAAACCCCTAAGCCCTATGGGAGATTTATAGAATTAGAGGATTCTATAAATATCCTCCATTTTATCCTTTTCTAGAATTCTCTAATTCTATATATCTCCATGGAATTAAAAATTTCATGGAAAATCCCTAGCCATTGATCTCAATAGCTCAAATTTGAATTTGAGTCATTTATTTCTCCCTCCATGCCTACATAACCAAGCTCTCACTCTTCCTTCAAATAAACTTATAAATCCATCAAATTTATAATATCTTTCATCCTCATAGCATTTTTGCATTCATCTAAAGACATTATCAAGTTCAATCATCCATTTGGAAGCCATTATCAACATCAAGCAAGTAATCCAACACTCTCAAATTTGACATCAACAATCCATTTTGCAATCCTTAAGTGGACCCATAAAGAGGTAAAGTGATGGTAAGGGTATTCTTATTATGTTGATTTCTTATTTTATCCATTCCTACTTATGTGTTTAGGTTTTAGATTTGTATTACTCAAATTTGTAATATAAATTGAATCTAAAATTTAATTCACATGATTGGTAACCACGGTGGGAATATACGTAGTGACTCATTTTGAAGTAATATTATAAATGTGAAGTATGATAATAATGTTTGCAAGGAAGATTTAGGATATATTTGGTGGTTCAAGAATGTTTTAGTTTTATTTTCTTCATTCCCCAAGTATGCGGTGATGACATTTTATGATTAGTACATAAGTATTTTGATACGATTCATGCCATTATATTTTATTAGATTGCCTTGTCTATGTAATTTTATTTTTATTTCACACCCCGTCCATTTGAGCCTACCTTCTAGAAGTTGCTTATTACCCATAACTATTGACAAGCCCTTCTGATTCGATTTTATTGTATGTTTTTAGTAAAATATTAGTACAATTATCTACGTACTGGGAAAAATTACTCTCAAAGCTTGATACCATCGATTTTGCACCACCCTTTCTGCCATCCCCAATCGATGTAAGAGAAGATGATGGATTGAGAAGCAAAGTGGAAATTACCAGGATTAGGCTATTGATGGGTATTAACATATAATAGTCTCCAATAAAGGTGCTTTTACAAACCCTCTTTTTTTACTTCTAGTGTCTAATTACAAGATTATTGCAAGAGAATTAATAGTGTTGTTTCTAGCATTGACTACTTTAGGTAAAGTCTTGATACCTACTTAAGTAAATTGTCCTCCACTAGTAATGTTTTCTATAGTATGAGTAACACCTCACCATACCTATTATCTTTACTTGCACCATATCCCAACTACTTGCACTTACCTCTTATAGTTTTCTAGAACTATTACCTTCAAGTGCCTTCCTTCAAACTGACTATTGCAATTCTAAAATATTTTTTAGTACTAGTTAAGCACCATGTGTCAAGAGGATGCTAGAAAAAGTGGATGAATGCATCAAGTGAAATGGTTCCCTTTCTTATGCCTTGAACATGTCACCTTTCAAATATTTCAATTGCCCAAGTTCTATTTTTGATATTTTGATCATATACAACATCATTTTGGGCAAAGCTCTTATTTCAAAATTTTCATTCAAATAGTAATTAAGTTGGTGTATAATTAATTATTGCCTTTTCGGTGATCATAACATGTTAATCTCTCCATTTTTGAATAAATTAAGTCAATATCAAAGTTTTAGATCATTGAACTTTTAATAATACATCATGGCAAGATAATGGTTGTGTAACTTTTTGAGTTAATAAGTCATTAGTTTTGTGGGCATTATAAGAATTTAATATAATCAATTAAATATTTATTTTAATCATCATTTTAACATTTCTAGGTATTAAAAATAAAAATCAATCAAATTTAAACTATTCACACATTTTCTTTAAAGGTTACCTTGTATTACTGTATGAAACAAGTGATTGAAGATCAAAATCAAGAAAACTACTAATCAATTTCTTTGTAGACCAAATCAATTTTGAAATCAAACACAAACATTGTTTTCAATTTTCTATCTAATCTTTAACACATTTGACATATGTTTTTAGGCCTAATTGTTTAAAGCTAAAACTACTAATCCTTTTGTAAGGACCCCTCAAGACTAACGTACTCCATTTTATTTTCTAACCTTTGTGCTTACAGGAAGGAGTGCCCATAGTATATTATCTTAGGTTTTTCTGTATGTACATCCTTGTTTACCTCTTTGTATATACTTACTTATGTGTGGCTTTTTGATTTGTATAATTGTTTGACCATTCATGATTGCACCCCTCACACATAGGTAATTAATCATGTTGTGTTTGCCTATTTATTATCCCCCTTAGTCTAGGATAACATATAACATGGAATTCATATTCATGCATGAGCTTAGTATATAGGGGTTGATGATGTATATTTCATCACCATGTACTAGCCAAACTCTATGTTTTGCTGGAGTCTAAAAATTAGGATATCTATCATTACATGCCTAAGTGAAATTCCCCATAAAAGGTTCTGTAGAGTGAGGGTCAGTTAATATCTAATATGTAGGGTGGTTATAAAACATCTTATACATATTTGGACCCCACTGTATCTTCACATATATAGGGGACACACCTAGAAACCCTTGTGTATACCTAGATTAAGAGCCTTCGTCCATAATAGGTGTATTGCTACAAGAGTCAGTATCAACTCTAAAGTAGCCATCATGTGCAAGTTGGGTTAAGAGGGTTAGGTCGATACCATAATAGGTCACCAACCTATAACCTCACTCATGAATCCATTGGATAGTGCAGGCATTCGGTTACACACCCTTAACTATTGACTAATATAGGATTTGTACTTACATGTGTTATTTGTGTGTTGTATAAGCCATGTATTGTTTGTAAGTTGAGTCAACCATAACTATATTTTATGTGTGATACCTGAGACACCTCTAGGTTAATACTCATCATCTCATCATCATATCACCTTATATCATCCATCCATCCCATGTACCTACCTCATATTGATCATCAATTTCCCATTTGCTACTCAGTCCACATCTAGCATCCATTTAATACCCATTTTATAATCCCCCTTGTCTAATACTATATCAAACTCACCTAATACTGACTTTATATCATACACCCATCCTATACCACCCTTGAACACTATATTCCATCTTAAAATATTATGTGTGTAATACCTTAGATACACCTAGGCAAATATCCATATTTTATCCCATCACCTCATATTCATCTTATATCCTCCATACCCTAATCATCCTTCTAATCCATTATCCATAACTACTATTCATCTCACTATATCCACCCTACCACTCATTCACATAGTAATCACCCCTTTCACACCTTTCTTTAGTATTTAGATTGAATATAGCCCACCCTTTTATCTCATATTCTTCCTACGTCATCAACATTCATTTATATATATATATATATATATCTCATCTTGTGGATATTTAATCCTTTTTGTTCAATCCTATATCCACATATTATATCCACCTAATATCCATCATATATCTTCTATTCATCCCATCCCATTTATTCTATCTTCCATCCCACATTATCCACACCCTAGTATTGTATCTTCTACCTAATCTACTGTCTATATTATATCATCTACTTCTTTTATATTGACCTTTCATACTACATTATTCAAAGTACTCATCTCATATCCCCCACACCCTAGTTTTGTATCTTCCATCTAATAAAACTTATCTACCTTACTCTATCCTATATCATCCACTTGTCTTGTGTTAGCCACCCATCCCATATCATACCTTCTACCCATAATGTATCATCTATCACTTATAACATCTCATATTTATTCATCCACCTAATATCTATTCTATAGCCTCTATTCACCTCATATCTCCCCATCCATCCATATCCTAAGTGATTTATATAACCCATCTTTTCTATCCTATATCTTCCATTTTCATCATGTATCCCCCATCAAATGACATCTATTCATCTCATCTTATATATTTTTTCCCGTACCCCATCCATATTATATCATAACTTCACTCTTGAATACTACATTTATTTTTGGAATTAATTTTTAGTGGTCACCCATCCTCTTAAGTCCTCAATGTCACATCCTACATCTTTAGACTAGCTATTATCAATATAAAAAGTCTTATCAAAATTCTAATCTAGCACCCATCACTCATCTCTATCAATTGCCTTCTTCACCTAGAAGACATCCAATCATCCCTCTTGATAGTGGATGAGGTATTTTATCCCATCATTCTCTTTAATTCTTGATAGATTGGTCTCTTACAAGACTTTGTCTCTTGGTAATTCTTAGTCATCTCATCCCTTTCTAAAATGATCATCACATCATACTCTATTAACCACTAGTAAGTTTGGTTTCTAGACTAATTTAGTATTCAAAAACCTCCACATCACTTATCACACTTCATCACATCTCTTTTTCCCTCATCCAAATTGGTGACTCACACCATGCCCAACTTAGGATTGGATAAGCCTCCAACCAAGACAATGATCTATTTGGGCATACGGTTGATCCAACTTGAGAATATGACAACACCCATAGTGATATGCATACACCTAGGGAAGAGGTTGAAAGCTTTAACCCCATACATAATGATGAGGTTAGGATTTTAATTTATCGATATCTATATCATGATCATGTCCTAGCCCATGTCATTGAAATAGGGGGCACACTACCTTCTACTTTTGACCAAAGTCTCTTACATAATTTAGTCCACCATCCATCTAGTCATACAACCCATAAAAATATATAGGCTAATAAATTACCCCAAGAAGAGGAAGGTGTGAACCACATATTTACAAAGGAAGAACACCCACCACCACTTTGTAATAACCATATTGAGGCTAATCAGAAACAAGTTATCTTAGAAGATCGATTAGAACAATTAACACAAAAAATCAACCTTTTAATCCATAATAAATGTCCATAATACCCTCAAAAAAATAACACAAATAATAATTATAATATTAATAACACTACCAATAATACCAATAACACTAACAACACTCATAGTACTCATAATCCCATAACACCCATATTCCCCAAAATAGTCAAAATCAAACCACCAATCTTCTTGGGGACCCTAAATTTGTATAAGAGTGAAGAGTGATGATGGAGACCCTCTAACAAATAGACCCATGCTCACAAACTCTCAAATATAAATATGAATATTTTTTTCTTCACCCTTGCACATGAGCATATTGCAAATATCTTTCCCTTCACACTTTGAGGTGCCAAAATTTCAAAAATATCAAGGGAAAGGAGATCCTAGAGATCATGTGCAAGAATTTTATGTGGTTTACCATGAAGTGGTGTTGATTCCTTAAACTCTCACTCTAGGTGAACAACCTTATATGGGAAGCTTTATAGGTGTGGGACTCAAATGCGGTCTATAAAGCAACCTTCAGGTTTTGAGAAGCTGACTCTTTGAATTGATTTAGGGGGATGAAAAGGGACAAGAAGGAAATAAAAATAAAACTGAAATCAACTAAGGTGATGCACCAAAATATTTGAATTATGGACCTACAATTTCATAAAATATCTTGAATCCTTGAATATTATAGACTATTAAAGGAGCATATGCATGAACTAAAGTTTATAACATGAACAAGAACCAATACTATAAAAGTAGAGAAAGGAAATAACAAATAGAAATAACTTTCCATTTAGTTTGACACAGAACAATGCATCCTCTTCATTATTAGGTGGAGGAAAAAATTCAAAAGGCCTCAAGGGCATAGTATACAATATTCAATCCATCTCGTGAGGGGCACCTGCTAAGGTCATAAAATGAAAAATGGTAAATGTTGCTAATTCTATTCTAAAAACTAAACTATTATAAATGGTTGTTCTCTAATAATATTAAATCCAATTAATCATTTACTATCCACTTCCAAAATGGATGAGATCTACTTATATAGGCATGATGTCCCTATAAAGAAGTGACACCTAGAAATAGACACTTACACTCATGATGAGGCTATTACAACCAAATGAGGAGCTCTGACTCATGAGCATAGTTGTTTTTTGGAAACTCATATATGGTATAATTTAAATGCCTTATTATTCCCCTAATGCTTATAATAAGTGCAGTGGTGACATGTGTATGCCTCCAAAAATGCCTCTAGAATGTTGTTGAAAATGGGGCCCCACTTGCTTCGACCAGTGGTACAACTCCTAGTTCTGACATGAAAACTTTGCCTTGGACAAGCATCGATATGCCATGTAAAAGGTTACTTCCTCTTCATTTTAACTTCTTAGTGGTATCTCTCTCCAACTCTATCAACCAATGGCATGATCTCAAGACTTTACAAAAGAACCATTGCTCTTGAGGAGCATTATGATGCCACATGGAGAGTTGGTGCTACTTATAGAGAAATTGAGTATTCATATATAAAACTAAGTGTGTAGGTACCATGTGAAAGTTCCATATTCCTCTTTGCAACTAAATAGTGAGTCCCTCCTAATACCCCCATTGACTAATGGTACTGCATGAAATCTTGACAAAAATAAATCTCCCTTGGATGAGTGTCTGGTTGCCATGTGGAGAGCTAGCACTACTCCTAGGTGAATTGAGAACTTCTCTAAGTTGAATAAGCATTAGGATACCATGTTTCAATAACATAAGGAAGCTATGACTTTTCCAAAAAATAAAAACAAAAGGGGCCCTAGGAAAAGATAAGGTTGAAGCACTGGCACAAACCATCGCCAAGCACACTCGAGACTAAAATCCAACCACTTCAAAATGTATAAAACATGGATTTTGATCCATAGTTCCTAATGACTCACAAGGGAATCTAACTTTGGATGAGAGAACCCAAAAATTTGGTTTTGTGGACTAGTCAAAGCAAAATTTACAAAAAATAAGGAAGATCGTAACACTTATAAATTTTAAAGAGTAGCCTTCAAAGGTGCCCACTCTTCTTCCTTTAGCTGAGTCTTCTTATTTAGAGCCTCAAAGGCTCTATATAGGTCAATGATTTAATTAAATGAGATGTTTCTCAAGCCTTGGACTACTACCAAAATTTAGAACTCTATTTAGGTAAGAAGCTACAATATGGTCTCCACCTCAGAGACACTTAGTGATTGACTGAGAGCCACAAACACAGTATAGTCACCTTGTTTCTTTTCTAGTAGCTCTTTTATTTTATCCTCTGAGAGGATAATGTTATCTATGAGGAATGGGGAAGGGATTCCCAATTAGACTAGTTGTTTGGGGTGCCCCTTCAAATCTTGGACCACCTTTTCTAAGGCATCTAGGACTACCTTTCACTTTGTCACTACCTTATTGTAGCTTAGAAATTTTGTTTAACTTCACCACCACTTGCCTTTAGTCAACCACCCCTAATACTTGTAGTGTCCCATCCATTGTAATATAAATCTTCTAAACAAGGAGGTGTGAGTCTTGAACCTTAAGGTACATGAAGGCAAAGACCTAGTCTATGAATGATCTTACCTGGGAGCACAGCCACTATGAGTCCATGATAAACCTGCGTGTTGGATTCAAGTTAGTGATTTTATTATTTATCCTTTCCCAGTAAGATATATATAATTACTAGATCATGGGGAGGATCCCTATGGTCCAGGAGTGGCTAGCAAGATCATTCTTTAATTATAGGATCTTTTATTCCTTTACTAAGGACTCCTACTGCATCTATTGCTACAATTGTTGATTCTCTCTATTAGATTTTGAGAGACTTTAATAGGTCTATGCAAGCTCTAACTCCTTTTCATACAACTTAGCTTTTATAGTCACCTTTTCCTTTTCTAAACCATCTATCTTGGTTTTTAGTTCAGCCACTTAAATCCATAATTATGCCCTTTGACTGGCCTCTACCTGAAAGCTCTCATTGGAGATGTGGCTTTGAAGGCCAGACCTTATCTTGTTGATCTCTGCATCTTTTGCCTTAGCCATAGTGTTGAAGAATTCAACTATAGCTTTCACCCTTGTGAGTTCTAGCTTTGTCTTCTCCAACTGATGACCTACTTTGATATAATATGTGGTCTATTTTAAGTTTTGATCTTTTTTTATCATTAGTGTGATTGGCCATACCAATCCCATGAAGTTGGATATGAACCTACTGATGAAATTAATTTTTCTTAGGAAAGATTGGACCCTTTTATTATTTATTAACAAGGCTATGTCCCTGATGGCCTTTACTCTTTTTGGATCAATGGATATCCCTTCCTTTGATATTATTTATCCATGTACTTTGCCTTGTGGGACTCCAAAAACACATTTCCTGGGGTTAAGAGACACCCTAAACTCTTGGCATTTTTGGAGAAACTTCTCCAAATGATCAAAGTGGTCTTCCTTCTTCTTGGAGAATACAGTGAGATCATTTAAGTAGATGAGGATGATCTTGTTCATTAGGCCCTTAAATGTTATATCCATGGATTGTTGGAAGGTGTCTCCTACATGAGAGAGACTGAAAGTCATCTTTGCATACACAAGGGTTACCCACTTCATGGTGAAAGTGGTTATTGTTGGTCCTCTTTATTGACCCACACTTGGTTGTAACCATATAATCCATTTAGTAAAGAGAACATTTTTTCACCTATCACTATCTAAAAGATTTGTTTCATAAAAGGAAGGGGGTAATGATCCTTCACAAATGCTTTATCGAATCCTAGAAGTCCACACATAGCTAGATTTCTCCATTTTTCCTTTTCACTAGAACTAAGTTGGATACCCAAGTTGAATGAGTGATTGGGTATATGATTCTTGAGATGATCAATTTTTTTAGCTCTTGATCCATAAAAGAGTCAATTTTTTTAGGTTAACCAGCCTCTATTTTTATTGAATGGGTTTAGATTATTCAATTAGATTGATGGTGTGCTGGATCAATTCATGGTCATACCCTTTTAGGTCATCATAGGTATGGGCCATTACTCCTTCATACTTGTGATAGAAAGACATTAGTTAGTCCTTGTTCTTTCAAGAAACTTATTTCCCTACTTTCAATTTTCCTCCACCTCTAACATTGAGTTTGGAGTAGTCAAATTTATCTATGATAAAATTTTATTTTTCATTCCTACATCATCAAAATTGAACATGTTTTCTAGGGTGATCATCCCCTTTGATAGCTTATTATATTTTAGTTTCATGATCTGATCCCCATAGGATTCTTTGATCTTCAACTACAACTACTCTAAAAATTTACTGATTATTGGAAGAACATAGTGATTTGGGTATCATTCTTGAATACTTTTTAGTTCTGGTCATTATCAATAATGGTAGGTTTGATGATTACCCACACTACTTACTCATTGGTGAGCAAATCTATCACTAGATCAAACTGGGAACCGATTGTTTCCATCCTATCTACCTCCACATTCATGTTCCTAGGGATGATTTGGATGTTGAAAACTTTGAATGCTTTGATCAAATCCCATATTTGAAGGTGGTATGACCTCATGCAAACATTATTTGTAGTTATTACCCATGTCACCTATCTTACCACTAATTCAAAATCCTCAAACACTTTTAGCTACTTTACACCCGTGTGTTCGATGAGGCTAAGGGCATGGACTTGTGCTTTGTATTTGAATTCATCATTTGTATAGGTAAATTAGAATCAAAAAACATGGAGGGTTTCTTTCTCAGATAGGGACACTAATTAGAGATGGGTTCTAGAGATAGTTTTACATTTTGCACCATAAAAATTTAGTTGCCAAAAATTAGACTCAACTTTGGCTTCTTTACTCTTATCCTCCTCTTTATTCATCACATCGAGATGGCCTAATCTTCATCATGAATCACATAGGTCCTAAGGTCGGTGGTGTCAAAATTCATGAAAGGATCATTCTCAATAAATTAATTGACAAGGACTTCTTTATCCATCTCTTGTTGTCTACCACTCTTTCTTCTTTGAGCATTTCTATGTAATTCATCTCCCTTTTTAAGAAAAAGGTGTACATTTATTCAAAGTTCATAGCCCCATCTGCTACATGTTCTATATGTAGTGGCTTGGACAACACTTTTAAATTTGAACTGTATTTGGTTCTTAGGATTAAATGAGACCAACCTAACGATATCTATCTACCTATCTTGGTAGTGAAAACTCTAGACAAACATAGCCTGAAGACTAGTAGAATGTTTATCACCACTACCTCTTGGGTGGCCATGATATTGAGATAATAGTATAATGTTAGAAGGAGATCCCTGATAATACTTATGGTCTAGACTTTCTTCTCATCTAAGCGCATTATCCCTTTATTCAAAATTTCACACCATAGTTGTTAGTTCATCTACAATCTGCTTGGGCATTACCATAGTGTTGTCACTAGAATCAATCATGGAATTTTGTAGTAGCTTCTTCCCCATGATGAGAATCAAATAAAATGGGGTAGGTTTTGTCTTACTTACCCATACTTAAGATTTGATGAATGCATACAAAACTTGAGGTTGTGTACTAGTATTAGCCTCTTTTACTTTGTCTTGTGTCATCTCTATAGTTGAAATGGCCTGCATAGGTTTCTCTCAATATTCTAACACTTCTTTTAGAAAGGATTTATACTTAGGGATAAATAAGACATCCTAGAGGGAAAAATTAATTAGATCCTTCTTTAATTGTTCGACCACATTATATGACCTTTGTGGTTAGACCTTGAGCTCTCTTTTCTTGTTTTATGTTATTTTTATCCATTTTTGATATGTCAAAGGTGGTGGTTGGGGTCTTGGGACTTTTTTGGAAGTCACCTTAGGCTTTGTGAAGTGTTTTTGGGTCTCCTCCAATCTCTTCTTAGATCAGGTGAAGTAGTCTGATTAAACTCAAGAGGCCTTAGATACTAAGATTTCACTTGTATAGACCATGTCCTTACCCTATACCTAGGAGAAATGTGTGTGCTCTGGGGATATCTCATCTTATTTCATTAGAGATACTCCTTATATTTATGTCATTAATACAATATTTTCCACACTCAAGGATTGGTATTCATAGGTGACTAAATCAGGTGCATCCCTTTACCTTATTTGTTTAATGACCTTTTACTGTAGATTACTTCTTGGGAAATTCTAGGGTGTGTGCATGTCATTACATGGGAAGCACCATAAATTATAATAATCTACTAAGTTATTTTTTCCTATAACCAATTCTCTATTTGCACTTGGTACTACCATTTATAATGGATCAGGCCCTGGAACAATTTGACTCACATGTCATGTCTAGTGATTGGGCACTTGATGATTCAGTGCCTAGTGATTTAGTCTCTACCTTTCTTGGTATTGGTTTGGATGGTATGAAACTCTTTTTTCCTAATAATTTTGGAAAGGGGGTTTTGGGGGCATGGCCTACTACCTTTTGAGATTTATTATCTCATTAGGGAGGTTTCATTGGATGTTCTTTATGTCATTCATATCCATGGCCAAAAAGGATGAAGAGGACATGATCACCTGAGTATGTGGATATAAATATATGTAAGATGGTTCCTACGAGTTTCTTGGTACCTCCTCTTGCATCTACATCAATATCTCTAGGAACATTAACATTAATGACCGAGGGAGAAGCTTTATAGCATCTATCAATTTATTTTTAGTTATAATCACTATCTCATATGCATTTGGTAGTGTTTACCCCCTAATATATCAAATCATAAACATTATATCCAAGTAAAAGCATTAAGGTAAAATACAATACCCATTCTTGCAGGTAGTCAAGCTACTATCATGATTTTTTACCAAGTATTATTAAACCTAGTGTTAAAATCAATAATAGCCTCTTATGGGGCTCTTTTTATGGTAATTACTTGTTATAGGAGAGATGACCAATTTGCCTTCTCATTAAATAGTTCAAAGAATAGATTTCCCAAGTTATCCCAGGTGGTGATTGAGTTGAGCGGTAAGGATTGGTACCAATCAAGAGCTCACCCTTTGAAAGAAGTGGCTAGTAGCCTTAAGGCCACATTTTATTGTGTGACATAGCACATAATGTATACATTTGCAACATCTTGGAGATGTTTTGCTACACTTTTGAGATCCTCCCTTGAGAATTTAGGGAGTGTTTTTAAGGATTTTATCAGAATAGGGTCCCATGTAGCTGGGGGTACCAGAAGAATAAGTAGGTTACCGATATTCCATGCTACAAAGTTCCTTGGTGAGATTTGAATAGCCATCTATTAATGTTGTCAAGTAGAGTTATATCCCATGGCCTTTTGGTGAGTTAGAGATCCTATAGGTGGTGTTAACAAACTTGTATTTTTCATTTTTTGTGACCTTGTAATGTGCCTATGGCTCATACACACTTGCTTCTAGTCAATCAGATTAGTAGTCATGTCCTACTGGGTGAGCCAGAAAAGAATAAATTGTTGATGCCTAAAACACTCACTTTAGGTGAACAACCTTCTATGTGAAGCTTTACAAATTTGGGACTCAAATACGGTTTGTAAAATAACCTTTGGGGTTTTAGAAGTCAACTCTTCAAATTAATTTGGGTGGATGAAAAGGGATAAGAAAGAAATACAAATAATATTTAAATCAACTAACTAAGGTGATGCACCTAGATCTTTAAAGTATAGACCTACAATTTCATAAAATATCTTGAATCCTCAAATATCACATATTATTAAAGGAGCATATGCATGAATTAAAGTCTATAATATGAACAAGAACCAATACTACAAAAGTAGAGAAAGGAAATAATAAAATAAATAACTTTCCACTCAATTTGACATAGAACACCACATCCTCTTCATTTTTAGGTGGAGAACAAAATACAAAAGGCCTCAAAGGCACAGTAGACAATATTTAATCTAACCTATGAGGGGCACCTGATAAGGTCGTAGGATGAAAAATGGTAATTGTTTCTACTTATATTCTAAAAACTAGATTATTATAAATGGATGATCTCTAATAATAGAAAAAATAATTAAGCATTTACCAACCCCTTCCAAAATTAATCATCTCTGCTTATATAGGCACGGTGGCCCCACAAAAAAGTGATGCCTAGAAACAAGCACTTATGCTCATGATGAGGTCGTTACAACTGAATGAGAACTTCAGCTCATGAGCATATTTGGTTTTTGGCATCCTAGATATGGGAAACTATAATGCCTTATGATTCCTATGATGCTTATAAAAATCAAAGTGGTGACACATGTATGCCTTTCGAATGTTGTTGGAAATGGGGCCCCACTTCCTTTAACTAATGGTGTAACTCCTAGTTCTAATAGGAAAACTTTGCCTTGGATAAATTCCAAGATGCCACATGGAAGGTTCACCTCCTCTTTATTATAACTTCTTTTTGGGCCTTCTTTCCAACTCCATTAGCCAATGGCATGATCCCAAGACTTGAAAAAATAACCTTTACTCTCGAGGAGCATCATGATGCCACATGGAGAGTTGGTGCTACTCTTTGTTAAGCTAAGCATTCCTTTATAAAATTGAGTATGGGGGCACCACATAGAAGGTTTTTATTCTTCTTTGTAACTACATAATGGGCCTTGCTTAATACCCCCATTGGTTAATAGCACTATATGAAAGCCTGAGAAAAATAAGTCTCTCTTAGATGAGCATTTGGTTACCACATGGAGAGCTATCACTACTCCTAGGAAAAATGAAAACTTATCTAATTTGAAAAAGCACCAAGATGCCATGTGTCAACAATGGAGGGAAGTTGGGACTTAGCCAAAAATATAAAAGGGCCCTAGGAAAAGAGAAGGTTGAATCACTAACATGAAAAATCACCGAGCATGCTCAAGACCAAAAGCCAACCGCTTCAAAATGTACAAAACATGGATTACAAAGATGCCTATTTCTTGAGACTTTTTCACAGAAGTCTTACTGGACGTGCTTTATAATGGTTCATACATTTACCCAAAGGGTCACTATCTAGCTTTGGATAATTGATAGAATAATTTGTCAGACATTTTTCATTTAATATTGAACATTGCATCTCTATAATACACCTTTATATTACCAAACAAAAAAGTGGGGAAAGTTTGGCATACTTCTTACAATGATGGTGAAGTTTGGCAATCCACTTGAGATATACAGTACCCAAGATAGAGTTGGCTAAAATATTTGTGGATAATCTTAACGCTGAGCTCAAGCATCTACTAAAGCTATAGTGTGTTAAAACCTTTGATGAAATAATAAAGAAAATGAAGAAAAACAAAAAGGCCCTTTTTAAAAATGGGATAATCAAATTATACTCCTGGAATGAGCACAACCAAAATCAAAACAATTTCTTTTAGGGAAATCAAGTTTTTTAAACAAAAACACGAATGTCTTAGAATATGGAGTTACTAATTCTAAATAGCAATATGTACAAATAGTTCAAAAGAAGAGCTCTATAGAATAGCCAAATTTCTCCTCCATCTAAGTTTCACAAGCCAAGCCAAAGCCTTCGATAGGCAAGAGAACAATCACTAGATTGGGAGTACCAATTGAAATAGTCCTTGATTAGTTAATTACTTCTAATATGATCACCCTTCTTGAAAATAGCCTTGTGGATGATCAACAACCAAAACTAGATTGGTACCATGAAGATGAATTTTTTGAATACCATAGGGTTAAAGGACATGATATGAAAATATGTATGCAATTTAAACACTACATTTAGGATTTGATCAAAAGGGGTGACAAATAGAAGGTGAAAATCCCCTAACTCAATCAACAAATGGGCAGCTCGACATCTACAAAGACCCACTCCCTAAGTATGAGAAAATAAATAAGATAACACCAAGATACCAAGGTGTCTATATCCCATATTCATTTAAGCATCTATATCCCACCATCATGTTTCATGGGTTCTCATAGACAGAGGATCAATGTTAAATTTATGTAATCTAAACTTCTTGAAGAAATTGGGATATTTGGAAGCATCTTCAGGATCTACATTAATAATGATCAAATCCTATGATAACAATTATAGGCCATTTATTGGGAGTATTTACCTTGCCATCACCATGAGGCCCATAGTGCAATAAACATTACTCCATGTTATGGATGTAAATTTTCCTTATAACATGTTACTCGGATGTCTGTGGATCTATGAAATGCAAACTATTCCATCCACTTTACATCAGTGTCTCAAATTCCCCCACTCTAGTATGGAAGTCACCATCATCAAATTAATAGATCATCTTCATAGTTATCAACTAGACCAATCATCATCACCCTATCCTTAACCTGGCACAAATAATTCCATCTTAACTCTTATAATTACCAAGTACATCTCCCATGATTAGATTGAATCTACATTAGATCAACTATCCAAAGTCACTTGCTTGAAAATCACATCCATATGCTATGGTTAATACGAATATAAAACCTTCTGAATCAGTGATTTACCACTCTCCCTATGCAACTATGGGTCCCTAACCATGAGGAAGACTAATCCAATCAAATATTAATTTGGATCAATGGCTTTCTCAAGTGCCATATTCTTATTTGAAGAATGCATTAAAGAGTTGGATGGTTCACGACTTATTCTAGATGAAGAGGCCCTTATCTCTCTAGGAAAACAATATCCCCATGTCCAGAAGATGATGGAAAATATGCATTATAAAGGGAAAAGACTAAGAAAACAAGAGCAAGGAATACTTAAACCCATCATGTTTCAGGAATATCCATACTATTCGGGTCTAGGGTACAGACTATTTGATGATGACATAAACAATATCAATGTGGATACTCTTTTGATCTTGGAGAAGTCTCTCCATGATGAAGACATTGAAACATGTTTCATTTATAGTCACTTCAAGGAACTTGCTTCCACCAACCTCTTCCTTGACACTACCATTTCCACCATCAACATCTCCCTCTTCTATCCATCACTCATTAACTTGGATAAAAAATGGGAACCCTCTTTTGACACATTTAAAAATGATGAAGCAACCTTGGAATATATGAGATCTTGTGACTTTATGCCATCTGGTGATCACAAAAGGGGAATTTCCATAAATATGTATCAATCTGTATATTTTGGGGAATAATAAGAACCCCATGATCAAAGTGACAAAGAGCAATCTGAAGAGGAAGAGCCTCCTGAATAACCATATGAACTCCCACATGTCGCATTTGAATTATAATAATACTTTGGTATTGATACAAAGCTACCATGTCTTTTTTATTCAAATGTTCTAAAGATATCATTCCCTCCCTACCTATAAGATCAGTCACCCTCTCTTATTGAGGAAGTAATAGAAGCAATAATAGGATAGAGAAACATCCCAAAATAGTTAAATTGGGGGCATCTTTGACATGTAGAACATGAAGTCATCATCAAATTGCTTAAGGATTTTATCAACATATTTACATGGAGTTATGCAGGCATGCCTAGATTAGACCACTCCTTAGTGGTACATCACTTGGTTGTGCATCCCAATGCTAAAATAGTCAAACAAAAATTTTATAAGATGCACCCCAAAATGACATTATTAGTCAAATATGAGCTAAAAAAGCTCTTAGAATCTAGTTTTATCTGACTTATAGATTATTCTAATTGGATTTCTAATATTATCCCTATCACCAAACCACAAGGTGGAATTTGAATTTTCATAGAATTTCAAGATATAAATAAGGCATGTCCCAAGGAAGACTTCCCCCTTCCAAGTATCAACATGATTTCAGACTCAACTATCGAGTATGAAATGCTATCTCTCATGGATGGTTTTTAAGGGTATAATCAAATTAAAATTATACCTAAGGACCAAAACACAACAACTTGTATCACTCCATGTTGAACATTTTGATATCAGGTCATGTCGTTCAACCTTAAAAATGCAATCACAACTTACCAATGAGCCATGACAACCATTTTCCATGATATGATGCATGACATAATTAAAGATTATGTGCATGATATTTTGGGGAAGTCTTGTTTGAGATCTGAACACCATATTATTTTATGAAGAATATTTGCATGATTACGAGAATATAAATTTAGGCTAAATCCTAAAAAATTTGTATTTAGTGAAACTTCAAGAAAGTTATTGGGATTTATAGTTTCCAAAAGAGGCATAGAAGTAGACCTGGTAAAATTAAAAGTAGTCATGGAGATGCTGCCACCTCACAATCTAAAGCAATTCAAAAGTTTTTAGGGAAAATTACAAGCCATTTGATGTTTCATTTCCCATTTTGTAGACAAATGCCACCTCTTTACCCATCTCTTAAAGAATGGGATTATTTTAAATTAGAATTTAGAGTGCCATCAAGATTTTACTAATATCAAAAAATATTTCACTAACCCACCTATGTTATCACCACCTATCTCAGGAAGACCTTTGCTCCTATACATTTTAACAATCCCATGTGAAATAGGTGCCTTACTAGCATAGCATAATGATCAAGTCAAGGAGCAAGCCATTTACTATCTCATTCATACACTAATATCTTATGAGCTCAACTATACTCCAATTGAGAATGCATGTTTAGTTGTGGTCTTTACCTCACATAAACTCTAATACTACATGCTCAATAATCAATTCAAGCTTATTTCCAAGGTTGATCCCCTAAAATATTTATTGTCTAAATCAGCTCTTACTAAAAGAATGGCCGAATAGATCATGCTACTAAGCAAATTCGATATTGAATATGTCATTCAAAAGGCCATAAAAGGACAAGTCATAGTGGATCAACTATTTGAGTCACCTCTTGAAGCAACTGAGCCCCTTATAACAAAATTCCCAGATGAACATATAATGAGCACTTCTGAGTCAAGTAGCTAGAAATTATATTTTGTTGGCCCATTCACCACACATGGATCAAGGGAAGGCATCCTCCTCATGACCCCAAAAGGTTATCTAATTCCAAAAGCCTTCTACCTCTCCTTCCCATGCATTAACAACATTTCATAATATGAGGCCTTGATAACTAGCCTTCAACTAGCCATTTAGTGGAATATCTAGTATTTACAAGTATTTGGTGACTCACAATTGATAATAAAATAGGTCAATGATGAGTTCCATACAAAGGATAAGAAGTTGTTTCCTTATAATAAAATGGTTGATCAATTAAAATCAAGTTTTCAATCCATTACATTTGAGAAAGTGTCATGAGGGAGTAATAAAGCAACTGACTCAATGGCTACAATTGGCTCTCTCATTGATCTCCCTGAAGACATTCTAGAAGGGAACTTTTTAATAAAGCATCTAATTATTACATCTCATCAATCTATAGATCCTTTTCAAATTTGTGTAATTAATGATCCCAATCTTCCTTGGTACCATGAAATCAGTAGGTATCTCTATGATAGCATCCTCCTTCCTAACCTTAACTTCCACTAATGTAAAGCCTTCATTCATCACACCTTTAGATACACAATCCTTGGTAGTATGCTCTATTTTAGGGGCTATGATAGGACCCTGTTAAGGTGCCTGACATCGTAAGAGGCCCCTCATGTGAATAAAGAGGTTCATAATGGTGTATGTGGTGGGCACATCAATGGAATGGCCCTGGCCAATAAACTTCTCTAAACTAGGTATTATTGGCCAACCATGGAATAAAACTCTTGTCAATATGGGCAGAAATACATTGCCTATTATAAACATGGCAATCTCATTCATTATCTCACACAATAATTACAACCTATCATGAGTCCATGGCCATTTTCTATAAGGGGCTTTAATTTAATTAGAAAAATTAATTTGAATTCATCAGTTGGTCACATGTTCATTATCACAACAATGGAGTACTTTACTAAATGGGTAGAAGTAATGCCACTCACTTATACCATATGCCTCTAAATCTCTAAATTTATTCTTAATCAGATCATTTACCACTTTAGCATACCTACCACATCATCTCAGAAAATGGAAAATCTTTCAAAAATCAAGAAGTTAAGGCCTTGTGTCATAAATATCATATCAAGAATCATTTCTCCTCTCCCTATTATCCTCAAGGTAACAAAATCATCAAAATCCTTAAGAAGATAGTCAATCAAGTAGGAAAAAATTGGCAGATGCAATTATATTCAACTCTATGATCTTATCACACAAGCATCCACACACCTATTGAAGCCACTCCCTATGCCTTGGATTATGGGATAGAAGTGGTCTTGTCAGTAGAAGTAGAGTCTCATTCCCTTTGCATTTCATTAAGATTCATCAACACTAACCATAATTATAGACAAGAATGTGTATAGTAACTACAACTTCTCGATGAGAAATGTTAGAAGGCCCCAAATCACATACGAGCATATCAAAATAAATTAATAGGACAATATCAAATAAAATATCAAGTAAAAAGAATTCAAGGTTGGTGACCTTGTCCTAAAGGAGAATGAGAAAAATACCAACATATAGAGATAATAAGGGGAAATTTAAAGCTAATTGACTAGGGCTTATATCATCATTGTCAAATTCAGGTCAAAAGCATATAAATTGTTTACATTATATGGATAAGAGATTAATGATCCCATGAATATCATGCATCTAAAGTGTTTGTATACCTGACAGGCTCCATCATACTCCATCTATGAGTCCCCACTCCTAGTTCCAGCACTTTGTCCATCCATTGCATCTCATCAATAGTCCAATGGTTTAAAAAAAATCCATCCAATGGTGAAAACCAGTCTTCTAATGTCCTGGGCAAGTACTATGATGAGAATTGGTTTTTGGCATCATGGTAAATAACCTATTCATGACTGTGGTCTTAATAATGGGCATCTATCACAAGGTTTTATGCATTAATAGGAAATAAATTCTTTAATGTAGGAGGCAATGTTTTTTGAGTAATGGGGATGTTTGTTGGGGAATTTCTCTAGAGTCTCTCATCCACAATTATCATGTCTATGTCCCTAAGTTTCATCATATCCTTATTACTATCCTATCACCCCATCAAATTCTCTTCGACAATCGTGTCTCCTTTTAAGCCTCAAGACTAATCTCATCTCTATATAACTCTTATTATCCCTGAGACCATGGTTTACACATTCCTACTAACATTGTCATTATTTAAGGGTCAAAAGATAGGTTATTTATTTTGGGGTATTTTATACATTATGATACCTAATCCTGAGGGAACATCCTAAACCCCATGGATACTTTTTGGACTCGGTTGGAATCTTGCTTGAACATATAATACTATTGGGCATAAAATTACCTTGCATACATATCCCCTAATCATTAGTAGGCTCATTATCTATAATAATTTTATCATCATCTCATTATCCAATCATATATCATTATCATTATCTCTATATTTGGTCTATGTTATCTTATGATTGTCTTGTGTGAATATGTGTATATTTTGAAAGTGTGTGGTTGTTTAGTTAATCATGTACATATTAATTACATTGTCTTGTCTATTTTATTTTTTATCATCTTGTATATGTTTTATGTTGTTAACTTTTATGGGAACAAAGATGGTCTAGGTGACACCTGAACTTATTTGGGCAAAGTCACTAAAAATGGAGTCCCCCCATGCACCTATTTTGACGTACCTTTAACTTCTCTTATGTCACTATCACACATCTAAATGGTGCAATATTAAAAAGGATTTCACATGTTATCAATGGATTCTAAATTGCCACCCATCCCACTAATCCTATCAGTTGTCCCATCTCACCTATCACCATCCTACCCAAACCTAATTATCCCCATCGAACCATCACCCTTTTACCTCAAAAACCTCCTTATCACATTTAAACCCCATAAACTTACTCACTAACCTCCATTTCATCAAATTATCCTCCTTTAGTCATTTAGGGCATAGTCTTTACCCATCATCCAACATCATCCAAAGTCATAACTACATCAACCTAAAGTTTTTTAAAACTATGTAGGTAGCACCTTGTCTCACTTGTGTGCCCAAGGATAATTTGACCATCATTCATCCCTCATCACCATGCCCTCTTCAGACTAGTCACTAGATAATCACACATCATTTTTAAGATACAAATCTTATGTAAAGTAGCTCCTTGTCATCAACCAATAACTTTTATCTCTTTTATCCATCTTAAATACCTCCCTAGCATGTGTCATTTCTATGGGACTTATCACCAAATTGAAACCATATTATCTCAATCAATTTCAATTTATCAATCAAAAGACTTTATAAACATTGGTTAATTGTCTAAAACCCATCACAACTAAGATATTTTATCCCCTTGAAATTTAACAATTTTGGGAATATTGGTGTATTATTCCTAATTTAGTTAGAGTCTGAGTAGTAAAATAAGTAATTAAATAAACAATAATTAAGTTACTAATTTGTGTAAATTAATTACAATTCTAACTTTTCTAAAAATAGTACTAAGGAGAAGAAAAAAAAACTTAGCTAGAAACTAATTGATTTGACTAAGTTAGAGGTTGGAATTCACTATGCAAGACTGAGACACTATCACAAACTGAGATCTAAACTTTATTTTGTGATTAGACAGGAGCATCAAAACTATACATTAGTGGCATTAATGTTGTAGTCCACCTCTACTACTATTTTCCTGAGAATTTTAGCTTTCTAAGTTTTGTTCATTATGTCTATATGACCCTGTATGCAAAGTTTTGATAGCTATAAGTCTATATAGCTACTTATAGAGCAGATTATTTCTTCAAACCCTATCTTCCATTGTGCTTTGCCCAATTTAGAGCAAGGTTGTAGGGGTTAGTGTGTGTAAGATACACTAGACATGATTCACACCCCATGTGTGGGAATGCTACCTACATACCAATACTCTGAAGAGGGATCAAGCCATATTTAGTTCTCCCACTTGATGTGTTTTGTGCAATTGTGTATATTAAGATGTAAAATGATAAACTAGATGTGCTTGAGGTGGCTAGGGATTGGTGTAAGGATTTTAATAAGCTTGAAAGTATGTTGGTTGGTTGCATACAGAGAATAGGGAAGATTTCTTGAGTAGTCTTGCTTGTATACTTGCTTGCTTAGTGATAATTGCCAACCCTTTCCAAATGATCTTTGAATGGGCTTTTATAAGGATATATTGGTCATGGGTTGAAAAGACTCACATTAAGCTGACAAGGATAAGGATGGAAAACTAGAATAAATTGATTGTTGAGGCTAGAAATGGTCTTGGACAATAGCACTAAAAGTGGATAAGAGTGGCACCAGTGTTATAGTCCTAGTGTGGTGATATTGTCTTAAGTATACAAGACTCGGGGTGATGGATTAGTGATGGAAAAAGGAGTTTGGCTTAACTAGGATCAAGTCTAGAAGGCTATAGATGACTAGGAATTAGTGAAAATAAGCCTAAGAGGGTTAAGAAAGCAAGCAAGATGGACCTAAAGATTGGATGTCATTAGCCACACTTAAGTTACCAATTTTTGCATTTTATATGAATACATTTGGCCCCTGTTTATTCTAGTGATGTAACAAAGTGAAATACTAAGATTTTAAAAAAAAAAATGTACCTAAGCTTACTTGTAAAGGTGAATCCCATGAAGTTGTGTGATGTTGGGTGTGCATAGAGAGAGCATGCTATGAAGTATCAAACTGTAAAATAAAGTAAAGAGTAGATCAATTCTTACTAGATATGCTATATCTAAAATATGAATGTATAAATTTGGGTAAGAGAGAGGAAAAGAAAGGAATGAATACACTTCATCAGGTATGTGGACTAATACAAAACCTGTTGTGATGTTGAGTGATGCTGAGTCATGTTGATTAATGTTGGATGATGTTGTACCAAGACTAATATCATGAATGGAGCCGAGTGCTCAATTCCATAAAAGTGGCTCAATAATGCAAAGGTTGGCCCTTTGGATCCATCATCACTAATATAAGTAAAGCTAGGTGGTCATGCATGTGTTAATCAATGTCTAGATTATGTGTCTAATCCGTCTAAGTAGGTGGATCAAGAATACAAAGGCTAGCTAGTCCTTTGGCTCCATTGTTGCCTCATGAAGTGAAGATATAAACTGATATTGATATGAGATGTATGTCATATGAGATGGCTCTTGAATCCCATGAATGTACTATGATCTAAAAATGTTGGCATGGATATCCAAATGTATGTTGGAAACTAGGCCACTCTTACCTAGTCTAAAAGATGAAGATTAGGTTTATATGGAAGCCACTCTAAACTGGTGCACTAGGATTGTATAAAAGCCACTCAAAAATTTGGGAACTCAAAAAGTTAGGCTTGTATGAAAGCCATTCCAAAATGATGATAAACACCTATAGATGGAATAAGGCATATAACTGTTAAGAATGCTTGGGTAATTTTGAACTAAAAAAGAAAAGAAACAAATATGCCACATACATTACCCCCAATCACTAGTATCTAGTACATGGATTCTGATTTGGAGGTCATATCAACTATCGTATCTAAAACTAGAAGTGAGATTCATCATGCCATATATGATACCCCTATATTTGGATTTTCTAAGTGAAAGTGTACTAAAAACTATTGATTTTGAACTATTTTGGCTTTGAAAAATTGTAGTTGAACCTACCTTTCTGCCTACTTCTAAAAAGTCTAGTTTATTTCTTGGTTATATAGGAGTGTCAAAAGTGGACACTAGTGGCACCGAAGCTATAGTCCAGTTTGGGCACTATTATCTTGGACCAAATTTGGTGATTGTTCTAGATTCTTGACTATCTCCCTAGTCTGTTCTGACCAATTTGATGTCTAGTTGCTATTTTGGGTGTTTTAAAAACTATTGTTTTGATCGTTAGGAACTTTGATCTCTGAGACAAAACCCCTTTTTATTGCCCCCTATTTTGAGGGTAGGAATGAATAACCTATAATGACTGCCCTTAGAATAAAGAGTCTTGCAAATGTGTTATGTTCCAAAGATACATGATATAAAAATGATAATTGACAAGATATCTCAATATATAACATGATTTTAATTGAGAGATTGTTAGATCAACAAGGGTATGCCTAGATGGATATAACAATGTAATAACATGTGAAATGTATTAAACTAAAAATGAAAGTCTGGTTAGTTGTTATTTTTTAGTTAGAGGGATGGATCATGATGTTAATCATGGCATCCAAGAAAGTAAGATAAATACATGATGTGGATCATGGCATTGCAAATAATGAGAAACAAAAAAGAAAATAAGCTCACAATGCAAGAAGTAAGAAGCATATAAGGGTGGCTAAGGGGCCAAGAAAACAAAGGACATGGGCACATGTCACTCATATTGGAAGGCAAGCATACAATGCATGTTTAAATTTCTCATACACATACAATTGAGATAATTAAGGTTGGCATGGAAGCCACAATCACATAGAAGAGTACAAACAAGGGACATTGGAAAATCTCCAAAAGCACATACATGAATAGAAGTAAAGGAAATTGGAAAATATTCTAAATCACATATAAAAGACAAAATAGGAATTGTGAAATGCAAACAATCTAGCTATGCTAAGCAAGAAAAGAAAGCATGTAATAATTGGAAATACAACCACATCTAACTAATCAAAGCAAGAGGGAAAGTATGAAAGAAATGTTAGTACAAGATTAGGTATATGCTAAGAAATACACAAGTGTTATATAACAGTAAGATGTTGGTATATTAATCTGTGTAAGATCGTAAATAATGTACATCAACATGATAACTAGAGTGTCTAGTTTAGGAATGACATAACATGAATGGTGTAATCATGTAAAAGATGCCCCCAGTGGGAATGTATATTGATGTATATCTCGAATGTAGAAGTAAGATGCCCCCTTGATGGGTAGAGTGAAGCAATTAAAGAGCTATATGTCACTACACACACTCAAAGAAGATCAAGTTAATCATGGTAATGTAGATAAATCGATAAATAATAGCATAGAAGTAAGTCTAACATTGTAGTAGAAGTGTAAATCATGGATGATGCATAAAATTTAAAAAAAAAAATTGGTGTTTTTGAGTTATTTGTATGTTTTTGAATTTTTTTGAATGTTGTATTATTTTTTATTTTTATGATATTTGAGATATGTACAATCAAGCAATAGAAACTATGTATATGTAATTGAAAAGGTCTATGTACAATCAAGCATAGGAGATTATGTATAGGTAGTAATAAGAAACTATGTGTAAGTAATTATAAGAAATATATGTACAAACATTTGAAAAAAAGGTTATATACAAGCATATAAATAAACTGATATGTACATGATAACATAAAAGACTAGGCTAGAGGAGGTAAAGGGTCAAAGGATGGACCTCACTAGGGATGGAGATGGAGGACAGGATCATGGCCATCATCAAATGCCTCAAGATCATCATCATAAGTATCATCATATGTTGTAGATGTTGTGTTCATGGTGTCATTCTACTAAAGGCTCACTGAAGGTTGCTCTAGTGGTAGAGATGTTGATTCTCCTCTAGGCTATTTAGGTTTGATAGTAGATTATTGCGGTGGAAGTGGAGAAGCCGGTGCTGGTGGTGTTGTAATTTGAATAATACCCTGAACCTATAGTTTATCCAATCTCTACTATAAAGTTGTACATGATTTTATATCATGGCATGTAATCCTACGAAAAAGACAAAATGGGTGATCATCCTACTATGATAATCTACTAATAGATTTATGGCATATTATAGGTAATGTAATTAATCCATGATAAAGTAACATTTGTAACATAATATGTGTGTTGGTTAAATATTTTGTTGGCCAGCTAACTGGTGACCAAAATAGTTCATATCACCATAGCATAGGGAGATCAGTCTACCAGGTGTGCAGCCTTACTACATCACAAGGGGACAAATCTCTCCTCTCATCAAGGGGAGGTTCCCTATAGATATGCAGGAGATGCAAGAGGCTATATATATATATATATATATATATATATATATAGAAAATAAGACACAGGGGGTAGGACAAACCATCCATCTCTCTTCTTTTAGAGATGATGCTGACAAACAGAGGAGAAATACTAGGTGATGGGAAAGGTGCTTCTCTTCTTTCAGAAGCAACTTTTAGCCAAGAGCCAGATTCCTTCCTAAATAGTAGAAATCTTGGTAAGACAACAGAAGGCACTTCTCTTCTTTTAGAAGTACATGTTTTTGAAAATAACAAGACTCTTTTTGGTAGCAAGTAATTGGTAACAGGGGTGCTAAGTGACCAGCAACCCGAGAGAGAAAGACACGAAGAACAATGGGGGCACAAAGTCATATATACTATATACTATATACTATATATATACTATATATACTATATATATATATATATATATGTAGAAAATAAGACACAAGGGATAGGACAAACCATCCATCTCTCTTCTTTCAAAGATGATGCTGACAAACAGAGGAGAAATACTAGGTGATAGGAAAGGTGCTTCTCTTCTTTCAGAAGCAACTTTCAGCCAAGAGCCAGATTCCTTCCTAAATAGTAGAAATCTTGGTAAGGCAACAAAAGGCACTTCTCTTCTTTCAAAAGTACATGTTTTTGAAAATAACAAGACTCTTTTTGGTAGCAAGTAATTGGTAACAGGGGTGCTAAGTGACCAGCAACCCGAGAGAGAAAGACACGAAGAACAATGGGGGCACAAAGTCATCCCAAGGCTCTTTACACAGGAAAGGAAAATGCAAACACACTAAAGGTACTTATGGGGGCATAAAGTCTCTCCACAGTGGGCCTTTAGGACACCTTCCTACTCACCTCCACTAGTTATGCTTACCAAATTAAATGAATAAGGACACCTCCAGATGACACAAATCAGAACAGCACAAAGTCTGGAAAAACCTGCTTTCTCATTCAAATAACAAGGAAAATGAAATTATAACTTGAGCTCAAAGTCTCAGTAATGCCTTTCAAAATGGGAAGAGTTTCACTTCTTGGTAAGGGGAAGATCTCCCCTGTAACAAATGAGAGATAACAATATATAGCGCTCCAAGAAAGACTTGGGTGCTTATTTTCCATAGAACGGCCCATGCTATGCATTCAATGCCTTGAATGCATTTTCAAGTTTGTTAAAAGATTGCATTGAAAATAGGGTAGCTATCTTAACTATGGCATGTCATTTCATCCCATATGTCTTCTCCCGAGTCTAGATCATCTGGTATGTCCCCTCTGATGTTTGCATAGCTATTCATTCGTCTTTACTTCATGGAAGAAAATAGGCCATGTCCTTGGTTTGGTTCACTCAAAAGTATACTCGATCCACTATTTCACCTACTTAGAAATAACTCTTTCAAAGATATTTTTGGTCCTTTGGTCTCACTCCTCTCTTCACTGCTTAAGCGCTTCTTTGCTCTTTATACGTCTTCGTGCCTAAGTCTTTGGGGGGGTCCTTTCTGCGTCTTTGACAAGTGGCAAGTTCTGTTGTTATGAAACTCATTAGAAACTCATGGAAAATGGAGTCCACCACACATTTTGCCTAAGCAACTCCAAAAGGGGAACACATATGCAAACACTTATCACATTTGTTGCACTTGTCTTTTTCCATGGGCTTTTCTCTTCAGTCAGGCTTTTCCAGCCTTGTCTCTTCCTGCTGCAATTTGAGCTATCGAGCTATCTTTCCAGCCAGTCACTTGGTTCTTCCTTTGAGTTCCGCACTTTATTTGAATTTCAACAGATATTCTTTTACCTTAAATTTGATGCCTATGGGGATGTCATTGGTTGACTGTTGCTTGAACCATGTTGAACTTTGAACCCGTTGAACCACTAAAAGTTCATCGATTCATTGGTTCATTCTGTCTCTTTGTTTTATTGCTTCCTAGTTCAATCACTTTCATGCTCCTTGGTTGAACCATCCATTAAACCATTTGTGTGCCACTTTTCCTTTGATTGAGGCCACTTTTGAGCTTTTGAACCAATGTTAAACTTTGAACTTTGAACTCTTTCGATTCAAAGTTCAATCGGTTCATTGGCTTATTCTGTGTCTCACTCGAACACTGCTTCCCTTATCTTTCCAAGCTTTTGGTTGAACCTTTGAACCTTGAACCCATTAAACCTTTCAATTGAACCAACCGATTGAGCCAACTTTGGTTCAATGGTTCATTCTTCGTTATTTGGCTAAGCCTTTTATTCTTTTGCACCAAGTGCGTTGAACCAACTTGGTCGTTGAACCCATTGAACCTTTGAACCAAAGTGGTTCAAAGTTCAATGGTTCAAGCCTAAGTCCTTTATAATTTGCTGATTAAAATCCTTTTGATTAAACTGAGGTGCTAAACCAATCTTGGAAATGACTGAGTGTTAGAAGCTTGTTCTTTTGATTGAACTTGCCTGCAGAAGCTTTTTTAACCTGTTGAACCTGTGAATCCCCTTTACAAAAAAAAATATTTAAAATGAGGAATTTGAAAGCTCAGAACAAATATTGAAAGGGGAAGAGAGGATTTTGATCTATAGGACCAAAATAGTTCATATGTTGTTACAAAAATGAGTGGCATTTTTTGGGGACAACAGCTGGCTCCAGTTGGGGAACTTCCTTCTATTGCAAAAATCGATTGAAGGGAATAGAATCTAGAATCTCCAGTGCCTTAGAAGCGTGCCATTGGGCTATAGAGTCATGTTACCCAAAAAGAAAGGTGACAAAAATGAAGATGAAATGAACAAAACAAAGCAAGAGACTATATAAATATACATATATACAGGGGGGCTCATCCGACACTTCAAGAGTTGAAGTGCTTCAGATGTTTCCCATTATAAGGCAGAGAGAAGAGAGTGTCATCTTGATATTTCAATAGGAAACTATTTTTACCATTGAGCTGATGAATAGTAAAAGGGCCCCTCCATAGGGAATCAAACTTTCCTTGCATCCCCTTTGGTTCTCTTCTCTTGTTCCACAGCAGGACTTGATCTCCAATTTAGAAATCATGATTCTTTATTTTCTGGTCAAAGAGCTTCTTCACCAAACTTTAATGGGCAGCAATCCTATCCACCACTATAGTTCTCTACTCATTCAGCTTAGTAAGGTACATTATCCTCTTCTCAAGTGAGCTCTCATACATTTGATCTTCAATTGCCTTAGCCAATTTTAATGCTGGCAATTCCAAGGTGATTGGTATCTCAGCATTGACACCATACAGAAGTTGAAAGGGAGACATACCAATTGCTCTTTTTGGTGTAATCATGTCTACCCACAGAGCATCAACCAATGCCTTATGCCAGGTTCTTTGGTTGTCATCCACTAGCTTCTTGATGATAGTTACCAAGTTTTTATTGCTTGACTAGGCCTGTCCATTCTCTTATGGAAAGTAATCAGAGGAGTGGGAGAGTGTAATTTCATAGCAGAAGTAGAATTGAGTAATCTCCTGAGAAGTGAAATAGGCCATGTTGTTAGTGACAATTTTGATTGGGACCCCAAACCTGGACATGATGTTCTCTTTGAGGAAATTGCATACTACTTCAGAAGTAGCATGTTTAGTTGGAACCGCTTCCACCCATTTAGTGAAGTAGTATGTTGCTATAAGGACATAATCATGTCCAACACTTGATGGTGGGTTTATAACACCAATAAAGTCAATTCCCAATTGTTGGAAAGGCTCCTTAATGACCACTGGTTTGAGAGGCAGAGCAGCTAGCTTAGGCCTTCCAACGAATTGCTAGCACAGTTCACATCCCCTGACCCACTTGTATGTATCTTGAAAGAGAGTTAGCCAATAATACCTGGCTCGTAGGATCTTATGGGCAGTCACAAGGGCAGAAAAATGTCCTCCATAGGCCAAATTGTGGAAGGCCTTCAGAAGGTGGCTTTGATGCTCCTTTTCCACACAGCGAAGGAACATTCCATCAAGGCTTCTCTTGAACAGGCCATTATCCCAGAGGACAAAATTAGCCACTTTCAGCTTGATGGTTCTCCTTTCTTTATAAGATAGGTTCACAAGAGATTCACCATAAGTGAGGAAATGAGCAATACCTGAGTACCACTCATTGTGGTGGAGACAAAGAGGACTATTGGTGTGTCATCCTCATCTGCTTCTGGTTCTTCATGCTTTGTTCCTCTTGGCTTATTATCAGTAATTAGTTGGCATAGTGCTTTTCCTTGTACTAGATTTGTTGGCTTGATGATTAGGTCAAACTCTTATATCTTTGCAACCCAATTGCCTCTTTTCATCCCAAACTCCTATTGGGTCAGTATAGATTTCACAGTGGTGTCGAAGACCAAGGCAATAATTCGAGAATTGAGGATGTAGAAACGAAAATGCTTCATGGCCTTCACCACTGTGTAAGTGTGCTTCTCCATATTTGAGTATTTCAGCTCATGAGCTTTGAGAGAGCAGCTCATGAAGGAAATGGGAGATTTCATGCCTTCTTTATTTTGTTGAACCAAGATTGCTAAAAGTGTATGTTCTGAAGCATAGCTTTAAATGGTGAATTCTTTGTTATAGTCTAGACAAACTAGAATTGGGGCATGGGCAATGACAGCCTTTATATCTTCAAAAGTTGAATTGCCTTCTTCAGTCTAGCTAAAGGTGGCCTTTCCTTTCATCATGTTTACAATGTGCCTAGTCTTCTTGGCAAATTCAGGGATGAATCTCTGTAAGAAAGACACCTTTTCAAAGAAAGAGTGAACAACAGTCTTGCTTGTGGGTAAAGAAATTTCTTGAATAGACTTGACTCTGTCTGAGTCAATAGTTATGCCTCCTTTGGACACAATGTGTTCAAGAAGTTTCCCCTTCGTTACTCTAAAAATTGACTTCTTGGGGTTTAAGGAAATGCCATTCTGGCGGCAACATTCTAGCACTTGTTGCAAATGGTTCACATGATCTAGGCGATGCTCAAAGAAGAGAGTCAAGTCATCAAGATAAACTATGATGAACTTACCCATCTCATCCTTGAAGGTAAGGTCCATTGCTCTTTGGAAGGTGGCACCAGCGTTTATTAAACCAAAAGGCATCCTTTTATAGGCAAATGTGCCCCAAGGTGTGGTGAAAGCAGTCTTATGTTGGTCTGCTTCACCAACTTCAACTTGATTATATCTTGAGAAGCCATCAAGCACTGATAACATCTCTGACCCTGTCACTATCTATAGCACTTGATCCATGATTGGCAAAGGATAATTATCCTTCAAGGATGCCTGATTCAAATTCCTAAAATCCACACAAAGGTGAATTTCACCATTTTTCTCTCTTATAGGCACTATATTGGCAATTCATGTGGAATGATGGATTGGAAAGATTATCCTGGCATTTAGCATTTTTTTTATCTCAGATAAAATAGTACTTGAGATTTTCAGATTATAATGCTTGGTCTTTTGCCTATAAGGTGTTGAATCAACCTTGAGAGGAATGTTGTGTTAGATTTCACCGAGCCAAAGTGATTTTAGATCAGTATATGAATACGCTAGGACATCCATGTATTCATTGAGCAAAGAGGTGAACTTGGAATGCTCTGTAGGAGAACAGCATTTCCCAATGTTCACCATCTTGGGGTCTTCCTTGGTTCCCAGATTTATTTGATCAAATTCTTGAGATGAGCTTGAATCTATTAGATGTTGTCTGATAAATCTATCATGCTTATCAAATAGTTTTTCAAGGGAAACCAGGCCTTTAGGGATCTTATTCCCTTCTAGTTTCAAGAACTCCTCACCTATGTCTACATTTGATTCAAGAGTTATTTCATACTTTTGAGATTTGCTGCCTTCAAAATGCAGCCGTTTAAAGCTGTCTCTTTGCTCTAGAAAGGCAATGATGTGGCTGTCATTGTTAAATACCTACCAATGACTGGTGTTGTTAGGTACACTTGGCCAAAATACTAGCTCAATCATGTACTTGTCTCCTTTGAAATCTGGGTGGGGGACCAAGAGAGTAGCTGAAATAGCCAATGCATCTGCCCAGTCATTAAACTCTCTAAGAACTATAGAGATGCTGAAAGCATCAAAGTCTTCAAGTTGGTACCAGACTAGATTGCAGTAATGGCACAATCTTTCATTATTGGTTTGATACAGGTTCCTCACCTGACAAACCACTAGTTCAGCATCTCCTTTAGCATGAAGGAGATTGATGCCTTTATCTTGAGCGACTCTCAATCCAAGTAGCAGAGACTCATATTCAACTGTGTTATTCATGTTGCTGAATTGCAATTTATAAGATGAGGGAAAAATATCTCCTTGAGGAGATATTAATACCACCTCAGCTCCTGAACTAGTAGAAGAGCAGTTGCCATCAAATTCAAGAATCCATACCTTATTTGATCTTGATTTCCTTTTGGATTCTTCTTCATCCGGTGGTGGAGAAATTTCCACACTTGCTTAGTGCTCAGCGAATTTCTCTGTTGTTCTAGCTAACTGCATTTCTAGGCTGTTATTAGTAGGAGCTTCATTAGATGTATCATGAACTCCATTCATGTACAAAAAGTAGTTACCCATGCCTAAAGATTCAAACAAAATTTGGGCTTTAGGTGCTGAGGTCTGGGTAACAACATATTTTGCTTCCTTCTCAGGGACTAGTCTCTTCATAACACCCTTGACTGGAATCTTCACCTCAAATAAATCCATGCTTAATTCACCACCGACATCTCTGCAAAAATTCTGCCTGAGAAGGATGCCATATGATGCTAGGACGTCTACTACCAAGACAATCATCTTGACTCTTTTGTCAGGAAATGCAGCAAATGCAAATTGGGCATCTTTAATTTATCCCAGCAAAGGCACTTGCTTTGTCTCCATGGAGAAGCATCTACCAAAAGTTTTGGTCAATGTGAGATCAAGGGATTTGTCCACTTTAGCAGGCATGACATTGTCTGAAGCTCCAGAGTCAATGATGTAATTATTCAACTAATGTCCATTTATCAGCAATAATACATAAAAAGGTTCAGTCCTACCAGGAGCTACAAGGGGAGTAGTGACAAGGTTGTTCCTGGTGGGTGCATTCCTGGCAGCATCATGCGTCATTTTGGTAATTGCTTGCTCAACAGAGATGTCCTCATTTTTAACATAGTGAACTAGTCTATCTAATTGCTTGGGATGGGACTGCAGAAATTCAAATTTTGACATTTGAATTTTGGTTCTCTTTATATGGTCAATGACATCAAATGTCTAGAATGAGCTAGGAATAGAGGATGGGAGTTCATCCTTTTAATTTTTTAAAGGGGAAAAATTGAACTATGAAATTAAAGTGGAAGGTGTAGGGGCATTTGGGGTATTTACCTCTTTTGAAATCGATGGGTCCTTTTTTTGGAAAGGAAGAGTAGATCCCCACTTAGCAATTGAGACTATTGGTTGAGGTTACTCCCCTACTTTCTCCTTATCAGCTTGTTGAGCTGATTGATTTCTGGACCGAGTGAATATAGCATATGACCCTTTAACTGCATTACCTTCATGCTTAGGTTCATCCTGATAATTTAGAAAATCAATATGGGAGTCACCAGCTAATTCTTCTTCTTCCTTAGTGAAGAGATTAGCATCATCTTCAGAATTTAACTCGGGTTGAGATGAGAAATCTGCTTTAGCTTCTAGATATCTGACTGTCGAGTTGTTTGGAGGTGCTTCAAGGGTGAGGTTCCTCTATGGAGGGGGAAGGTAATTTTGTTATCCTTGATTCCTAGTAGAATTGCCTTTGTACACCTGATTCTAAAATGTCCTCCTAGGCATATCTCTGTATGCGAGAGCAGATGACATTCTTTGCACCATTTGCTTTCTAAGAGCCAACATTTCATTTGCTAGCTTTTATACCATCAAGTTGGTGGTGATTACAGGTGAATACTCAGAAGATGAAGAGGATTTACCTTTATTAGGGTCTCTCCTTATCTTTCCAGCCAAGATAAGGTCATCTTCCACTTCAATGGCCAAGTCTTGAGCTTCAGCCAGGTCTATTTGGCCAGCACACCTCAACAAGAAACTCACTTCAAGAAGCTGGGAGTTGATGAAGAAGCATTTGAGGTTTTGAGGTGTTGGTTGGGCAATTACAAGAATCCTATTCCTCAGCCTATCAAACTTGGCAATGAAGTCCCTCATAGGCTCATGGGGCTCCTTCCTCATCTGAGTGAGTTGGGCTAGCAAGGCATGTGCATCCTTTGTAGGCTTAAACCTTACTTTGAATTTGGCTTTGAGAGTGTCCCAGTCAGTCACTAACTTGGCTTGCAAGTGGTAGAACCAGTTAGCAGTAGCACCTTGTAGTGTTTCCACAAATAGCCTGACTGCTATATCTTCATACTCTACTCCAATCAGGTCATAGGCTATGTTGAAGGCCGTGAGATGTTCATCAGGGTGAACTTTCCCATCACCAAGGAATTTGGGGAAGTTCTTCCTTGAGCTGCGTGGAAGCTCATGTAGAGGTGGAGTAAGGTTGAGTGGACCAAATGAGTTACCCCAGGGGCCCCGAGCTACCATGATTGGATTATGGAAAGTGGGGGTAACAAATATGGGTGGAGTATTTATAGGTAGGGCTCTATTAATAGCAGGAAAAGAAGCTCTACCTTATGTTGGTGACCCTATAAGTTTAGGAGGAAGACTCTTAGATCATTGGAAGAAAGGTGGTGGAGGAAAAATATCAAAATTGCTCTATTGTGCCAACTCAAACACAGGGTCAAAAACACCCTTAGATCTCTAGCTTTTTGTGTAGTGTGGAGTTGCCAAATTTAAAACAAAAAAAGGAAAAGGACTGGTCCTGCTTCATCCTGGAGCTTGAGGCTTCAAACTACTTGTCCTTCCCAGTGGATCTGGTTTGCAGACCAAATAATGTAATGGATATGGAGGATGGAGGGAGATAGTAAGGCTATAATGATAGTGGGTAAGGCCCAGATGGGAGTCATCAGACTCTATAATGGATAAGGGTAAGGACTGCTTGTTTAAATCCCTAGCAGAGTCGTCAAAAACTATTGGTTGAATATTTTGTTAGCTAGCTAACTGGTGACCACAATAGTTCTTATCACCACAGCATAGGGAGATCAGTCAGCCAATTGTGTAGCCTTACTACATCACAAGGGGACAAATCTCTCCTCTCATCAAGGGGAGGTTCCCTATAGATATGTAGGAGATGTAAGAGGCTATATATATATATATATATATATATATATATATATATATATATATATATATATATATATATATATATATATGTAGAAAATAAGACACAAGGGATAGGACAAACCATCCATCTCTCTTCTTTCAAAGATGATGCTGACAAACAGAGGAGAAATACTAGGTGATAGGAAAGGTGCTTCTCTTCTTTCAAAAGCAACTTTCAGCCAAGAGCCAGATTCCTTCCTAAATAGTAGAAATCTTGGTAAGGCAACAAAAGGCACTTCTCTTCTTTCAAAAGTACATGTTTTTGAAAATAACAAGACTCTTTTTGGTAGCAAGTAATTGGTAACAGGGGTGCTAAGTGACCAGCAACCCGAGAGAGAAAGACACGAAGAACAATGGGGGCACAAAGTCATCCCAAGGCTCTTTACACATGAAAGGAAAATGCAAACACACTAAAGGTACTTATGGGGGCATAAAGTCTCTCCACAGTGGGCCTTTAGGACACCTTCCTACTCACCTCCACTAGTTTTGCTTACCAAATTAAATGAATAAGGACACCTCCAGATGACACAAGTCAGAACAGCACAAAGTCTAGAAAAACCTACTTTCTCATTCAAATAACAAGGAAAATGAAATTACAACCTGAGCTCAAAGTCTCAGTAACGCCTTTCAAAATGGGCAGAATTTCACTTATTGGTAAGGGGAAGATCTCCCCTATAACAAATGAGAGATTACAATATATAGTGCTTGACGAAAGACTTAGGTGCTTGTTTTCCATAGAATGGCCCATGCTATGCATTCAATGCCTTGAATGCATTTTTAGGTTTGTCAAAGGACTAAATTGAAAACAAGGTAGCTGTCTTAACTATGGCATGCCATTTCATCCCATATGACTTCTCTCGAGTCTGGATCATCTGGTCTGTCCCCTCTGATGTCTGCATAGCTATCCATTCATCTTACTTCATGGAAGAAAATAGGTCGTGTCTTTGGTTTGGTGTGCTTATAAGTCTACTCAATCCATTGTTTCACCTACTTGGAAATAACTCTTTCAAAGATATTTTTGGTCCTTTGGTCTCACTCCTCTCTTCACTGCTTAAGCACTTCTTTGCTCTTTATAGCTCTTCTTGCCTAAGTCTTCGAGGGGGTCCTTTCTGCATCTTTGACAAGTGGCAATTTTTGCTATTATGAAACTCATTAAAAACTCACAAAAAATGGAGTCCACGACATGTTTTGCCTGAGCAACTCCAAAAGGGGAACACAGATGCAAACACTTATCACATTCGCTGCACTTGTCTTTTTCCATCGAGCACTTTTTCACGGGCTTTTCTCTTCAGTCAAACTTTTCCAGCTTTGTCTCTTTCTGTTGTAATTTGAGCTATCAGGCTATCTTTCCAGCCAGTCACTTGGTTGTTCCTTTGAGTTCTATGATTTATTTGAATTTCAATAGATATTCCCTTACCTTAAATTTGACATCTGTGGGGACGTCATTGGTTGACTGTTGCTTGAACCATGTTGAACTTTGAACTCGTTGAACCACTGAAAGTTCATCAGTTCATTGGTTCATTCTGTCTCTTTATTTTATCACTTCCTGGTTCAATCACTTTCACGCTCCTTGGTTGAACCATCGGTTAAACCACTTGTGTGCCACTTTTCCTTTGACTAAGGCCACTTTTGAGCTTTTGAACCAATGTTGAACTTTGAACTTTGAACTCTTTTGGTTCAAAGTTCAATCGGTTCATTGGCTTATTTTGTGTCTCACTCGAACACTGCTTCCTTTATCTTTCCAAGCTTTGGTTGAACCTTTGAACCTTGAACCCATTAAACTTTTCAATTAAACCAACCGATTGAACCAACTTTGGTTCAATGATTCAATGGTTCATTCTTCATTATTTGGCTAAGCCTTTTATTATTTTACACCAAGCGCGTTGAACCAACTTGGTCATTGAACCCATTGAACCTTTGAACCAAAGAGGTTCAAAGTTCAATGGTTCAATCCTAAGTCCTTTATCATTTTCTGATTAAAATGCTTTTGATTAAATCGAGGCATTGAACCCATCCTGGAAATGACTGAGTGTTAGAAGCTTGTTCTTTTGATTGAACTTGCCTGTAGAAGCTTTTTTAACCTGTTGAACCTATGAATCCCCTTTACGAAAAAAAAAGCTTAAAAATGAGGAATTTGAAAGCTCAGAACAAATTTTGAAAGGGGAAGAGAGGATTTTGATCTGTAGGAACAAAATAGTTCATATGTTGTTCCAAAAATGAGTGGCATTTTTCGGGGACAACAATGTGGTTGATGTTGTGTGCTACCTACCTAAATTTGAATGACTGACTCTGTATCCATAGAGGTAACCATGTGAATTGTGTATGCCAAGTGATCTATTTATGGTTGTGAATGTGGAGTATATCTTAAGACTGTAGTGCAAGATGCTAAGAGTGATGTAGGATGTCTAATGAGAGCTCTAGAATCATATTGGTACTTACCTAGGCCAATTAGTGTAAATTTAAACCCACATAAATAATCATTTGTGAGTGTGGGTGTTCATTCATCATCTAAAGAAGCCTAGGAATCTATATCATCATCATGTACATATGGTAACTCAGAATTAATCATAAGAGGTAACTATGATATGGGAGTCTCATCATCTATAGTAGTAAAAGATAATGGTGTTATAAGAGTGCTTGTCATTGATAGAGTAACTATATCTTTAGAATCAACTCATACTACTGGAATTGTTGTTAGTGAATGTATAATTATAACAAGTGTAGGAATTGTTACTGATGGAGTAGTTGGAATGACTGAAGCTGTTGTGATTGGCTAAATATATAGAACTGAGAACACAATTGTAAGTGGAATGTGAGAAGTACTAGTCTCTCCAACCTCATATTTATGTATCTATTTAAGATAAATGTAATAAGGTGGTGGCTGAACTATGACATGAGGTGTCTCATCTAGAAAAATAGTCAAAGATGACTCTATAGTTTAACAATATCTAAATGGCTAGTTATCTATGGAACATGTGTATTAGTATCCTTCATGGAAAAACTTAACACATTGATGAAGAATGAAGCTTTGTATTAACATATGATATACTTCATCATTCACATACATAATAGGACCAAGTATGGTCTCCTTATTATTTACAAGAAATGTAAGAAAAAATTGTTAATAAGTGAGATCCATTTTTGCAATCTGATTATATATGTAAGGTGATACCACAAGAAGTAATGGGACCTAGTGTAGGTAACTAGGTTTGAAAGATAATATTTTGACAAATTACTATGAAATATTTGAAATTGAAAGTGGATTTTTGAGTTAGATATGCAAGTAAAAAATTAGAAATTTATTGGAAAATTAGTGATTTAACAGGACCTAATCAATGCAACTAGGGTTTGGAAAAATAAATATTTTGACAAATTACTATGAAATTTTGAATTTTGAATGAATTATCTAATTTTAATATACGAATAAAAATTTAAAAAATGATTGGAAAATTATTGGGACCTAGTATGTGTAAGTAGGGGTTGAAAGAAATTTATTTTAAAATTACTATGAAATTTTAAAATTTAAAGCTAATTTCTAATTTTATTATGTAGGTAAAAAATCAAAAAAAAAAAAAAAAAAGAGAACTAATTAGGAATTTTACCCTATGGTTTTTAGGGTTTTTATGCATGTTTAAAGTAACTTGGGTTCACCAAATGATTTGAAATTTTTGGAACTATTGGTGTATTATTCTTAATTTAGTTAAAGGGTCTAAGTAGTAAAATAAATAGACAATAATTAAGATCTTGATTTGTGTAAATTAAATGTAATTCAAACTTTTCTAAAAATAGTAATAAGGATAAGAAAACAAAACATAGCTAGAAATTGATTGATCTGATTGAGATAGAGGTTGGAATTCACTATGCAAGACCGAGAGACTATCACAAATTGAGATCTAAACTTCATTTTTTGATTGGATAGGAGAACCAGAATTGGATAGTAGTGGCACTAACACTATAGTCTACCTTTGTTGATTTTGTCCTAAGGATCTAAGCTTTTTGGGTTTTGTTTTATATGTTTATGTGACCCTATCTATGAATTCTTGATAGTTGTAAGTTTGTATAGTTCCCTATAGATCAGATTATTTCTTAAAACCCTATCTTATATTATGATTTGACTAATTTTGAGAAAGAGAGGGGGTTAGTGTGTGTAAGACGCACTAGATGTGTTTCACACCCCATGTGTGGGCACACTACCTACATACTAATACTTTGAAGATGGATCAAGCCATATGTAGTTCTTTCACTTGATGTGCTTTAAGCAATTGTGTATATGAAGATGAAAAATGATAAACTAGATGTGTTTGAGGTGGCTAGGGATTTGTGTAAGGATTTGAATGAGCTTTTCATTATGTTGGTTGCCTGTATGCAGAGAATAGGGAAGATTACTTGAGTAGTCTTGCTTGTATTCTTGCTTGCTTAGTGATAATTTCTAACCCTTTTGAAATTATCTTTAAATGGGATTTATGGGGATCTATTAGTCATGATTTGAATAGGATCACATTAGGCCAACAAGGATAAGGATGGGAAACTAGAAAAAATTGACCGTTGGGGCCAAAAACAGACATGGATAATAGTGCCAACAATAAACAGGAGTGGCAATTGTGTTATAGTCCTAGTGTGTTATTATTATCTTGAGTATATGGGACTTGGGGGGTGGATTAGTCATGGAAAAAGGAGTCTAGCTTAGCTAGGATCAATTTCTAAAGACTACGAATGAGTGTGAATTAGTGAAAATAAGCCTAATAGGGTTAGGAGAGCAAGTAAGAGGGACTTAAGGATTTGATGTCATTAGCCATGCTCAAGTTACCAATTTTTGCATTTTATATGACTACACCTTGCCACTTGGATAATTTTCCATCATAGCTATGTGTTTGGGCATTCTAACCCCATCTTACAATCTTGATTTTATCCCACCCCATGATTTCTATTTGATTGACCATCTAGGTTGGTTTTCCCCACATGCTCCCTCGAGGGGGCATCATATCTTACTAACATCTGATACCATTTAACATTATGATTCTTATTTGAAATACCATTACTCTTTTCACTTCACCCCACTTGTAATGCACTTTCAAAGAGGGCTAAAATGTATGCACTAAATTATGCTCAGCCTACTAATTATATTAATTATGCTAATTCCTGTTAATTTAGTGTAATTCCCAAATTTTCTAGCTAAATTAACTAATAATCTCCATCCCATTCCCATATCCTACAAACCTTACCCAATCTCAAAAATCAATTAATCTCTTTATTAAACCCATAATAGAGACTATTACCCACTAACCTACTTCCTAAGCTAACTACCAATTTAAAAATACAAAATAATCTACCTACCCAACCACCACCCTATTCTAGCCTCTCATAAACCCCTAAACCCTATGGGAGAATTCTAGAATTGGAGGATTCTAGAAATCTCCTCCATTATATCCCTCTTTCTCTAGAATTATCTAATTCTAGAGATATTGATGGAATTAAAAATTCCATGGAAAGTCCCTAGCCATTGATCTCGATGGCTCAAATTCGAATTTGAGCCATTGATATCTCCCTTCATGCATACATAACCAAGATTTCCCTCCTCCTTCAAACCAACTTACAAAGACATCAAATCAATGCTACCTTGCATCCTCTTACCCTTCTTGCATTCATCTAAAGCCATTTTCAAGTTAAATCATCCATTTGGAAGCCATTATCAACATCAAGCAAGCAATCTAACACTCTCAAATTTGGCATCAACAATCTATTTTTCAGCCTTAGAGTGGAGTCATAAAGAGGTAAAGTGATGGTAAGGGTATTGTTATTGTGCTTATTAATTCTTTTATCCATTTATACTTATGTGTTTAGGTTTTAGATTTGTATTACTCAAATTTTTAATATAGATTGAATCTAAAATCTAATGCATATCTCCAAAAAGCAATCACAATACACCAATAGATGAACAAATTGAATCCTTATTGCTTGATGAAAATGACATCACAAATAATAAAAACATCAGGTCAATCAGGAGAGAAATGACATGGAATGATCTCCCAATTACAATCTAAGAAAGAATCTTAACTCCCATGTTGCATACTTAATATGCCAAATTGGTAGAATGGCATTATAATGAGTTGGATCATGATTTTAAGATTAATTTTGAGGCACATCACAACAAGTTCAAACATTCTAAATTTTCCAAAGAATTAAGGATTGTTAATACAAATTTATCCTATTTTGACCTTTATAGTATTTGGTGGTTAGTCAAAAGTGGTTGGGTAAGAGATATTGGTTTTTATACATATGGAGAGCTCATTAGTCCTTGGTTCTTGATACTCTTTAACAATACCACTTATAGCCCATATAGAGAAAGTTGTCTGGATTTTGCAATGATTCGAAGAACTCTTAGAAGGTTTCTAGAGTTTAGATTTACTATTATGGATATTAATGTGGGTCTATTTGATAATTATGTTTTCCTAAGAAAAATCAAAACTACCACATAAATTTATCAAATAAATTTATATCTAGATTTATTTATTCAACAAGGATGTCTCGATAGGGAAAAATACTCAGGATGGTTCTCTAATAACTTTTGATGGGATCAATAACCTCATCCTAGTCAAGTACTATTCAAAGTAAATAATAGAACTAAAATTGAGATTAAAGAGGAAATCCAGTCAGAATGACAGAGATTATCTAGAATTGGCATGGGATGAAAATTGAAAAAAAAAGTATTATGCATCCCATGACTCTCCATTGGGTTCAGATGCCAAACAAGCCAAAAAAATTATAAAATCAAAAATTACAAAAAAAATAAATTATTGTCATAATTACCTTGACACTTGGGGGAAGACCATTTATAATTACATTTCACATTGCCCTCGTTGCATTGCATTTTCCATCATTTACATTTTGTATTGTATATTAGATGTCATGTTTGGTGATTATTTAGTTGTCAATTCACATAACACTAACTTTAAAAGTATAGATTATCATATCTATTGGGCACCTTATTTTGGTATGTAAGGATTCATGCCAACACAATAGACACATCAGAATGAGGCAAACATTTTGAGTAATGATGACATTCTTGACATCTTGGCACCAACTAGAGGAATTAGTGCACACCTTGTGCTAGTTAGCAGGTGGCTAACCAATTCCAAGATTTCTAGGGTATATTCTAGGTTGGACAATACATGGTGACCATAGTGTGAATGGTGTAAGGTGATGGAGTTGGTATGAATAATTATAAAGGCTCCATCTTGGCACCCAGTGTGTGCACTCCACCCTAGCAGAGATGTTCTTAAAAATCTATAAAAGGAACTCAAACTAGGTGATCAAAAGAGATGCAAACATAGTGTAGTAAAGCTTTGGCAATTTGGGAATACTTTATATACATTTTAATGGCCACCAATAAAATTCTAAGTATCTATGATGTCATAAAGGATTTTTTTGTATACGCTCAAGCTCACCTATGAGCCTTTGGGCCATTAAATAATATAAACTTGAACATGTTTCCTATTATGAACTCTATATTCTATAAATCTTGGATTAACAAAAATGAATGTTTAAAGTAAACATGATGTTTCTAGTATATACATCTTTCACATTAATATTTTAATGCAATATTAATTTTACTATTTTAATTTCCATGCATTTTTGTTAAGAGATGTTTATACATACTTCTAATTACACCTTTAATATCATCCCTATAAATATTTATGAAATCAACCATACTTATAGGAAAAGACTAAGTTTAGAGAGGTTCATGCACTGAGTGATTTTACCCTTGCTAAAAAGTGCAAGCTTAGTTTGGGAACTTAACTAAAAGTAACCCCTTGACCCTTCTATCACTGATATGACTCTATACCTAGCTTAACAAGAGATTGCACCCACATGACTAGGAATAATCCACCTAAAGGCTTGTATATATAGACCACTAGGCTTATCCCATGAAAGTCTTGCACCTATGAACCAACTTGAAACCTTGTTATAATTGACCAAGTCCTATAATTAATGACTTAAATCATGGAGCAACTAGCCCAATGTAGGCCCTGATTCTTTCTCTGTTGTACTTCAGGTGAGAACATAAGGTATGTGCCTTATGTGAATCGATGATAATGTAGCCAAATGTAAAATGTTTAGTGTATAAAGATAATCCTATGTTTGCACCTGGTTGTAAGAAGTCAAGACCTGACTAAGACAATATTGTGTACCTAACTTTTCTATTACATTTTGGTTTCATTGTTGGGACCTGTGTTGAATTTTATTATTACAATGATATGGAAGAACAATATACCAAATCTAACTTGAAAAAATCAAGTGCTATTTGTAATAAGTAGAGGATATATTTGTACTAGAGTATATAACCTACAAAGGGTAAAATCCGAGAAAGTGGGTTCAGCACAACCTATATGATGCTCTATATGAGGTCTTTTTATATGAGTTACCTAAACATGTGTACCAATGGTTGTCTGCATATTTAACCCACCAAAGGAGGAGCTATGGCAAACACTTTAAGTTGATAAAGGAGTGCCTATAGAGGCTTGAAACCCTAGATGCCACTTGGATGAGAGCATTAGATAAATGGTGGTAATAAGCATTAAATAGTTATATGCTTGAGTTCAAAGTTTCAACATACTCATGCCCTGAGGAAGTAGAGTAAATTTTTTTGTATGAACCTAGACGCATGTTTGTGAAGGAATTCAGTGTAGAGCTTAAAAATCTAATGGTGGATTTTGAGTTTGAAACTTTGGGGATGAAAGGATAAAGTCCTTTCATGTATGAGAAATGCAAATGGGGAAAAAAGATGTGTATGTGAAGTATAATGGAAGGGGAGAAGTATATTGACACCCAATAGCTTAGAATATTTACCAATAACGAGAGATGGCATAAGCTAATGGAAGATATGGAACCTAAGAGCACTGAGAGAACCTATAGCGAGTGAGAAGGGCATGGGGAAGGATCTCTTGAAATGCAATAGTGCGAAGATGAGAGAAATAATGAAGTGATGGATCAAGCTCAATATTTGATAGGTGTGGAATCCATTGGGTTCCTACAAGACTTAGTGATTAAAGTTACACTTGATGTGCCTACTTATTTTGACCCTATAGTGCATGCTCATGCACTAGATACCCCACTTGAAGAAAGTATAAAAGTGATAATTGACCCTATTATTGACATAGATTTTAGATGTTTTGCAAGATTAGAGTGAAACTTTATGATTGAAAAAATTATTCCCTACCAAGAGGTGAGTAAAACTACCTCTAGATTAGTGGGTGCTAACTCACCATAACATAAATTCAGCACAAACATACCATCTTAACCAATATTAAAAATGCAAAGTAGGCAATATCCTATAGGAAGTGGTTTGACACCATAAGTAATTAGTATAGTGCCATCAACATCAATGATGCCATATGATGGGACTAGTGCCTAACCCAATAGCTGAAGGCATTAAAGGACTACCACAAAGATAGATGCCAAGTAAATAAGTGCCCTAGATCCTAGGTACCCCCCATAATATATCTATTATGAAATGGCCATGCACTTTTTAGAGTATCATAGTGTGGAAAATATTACAGAGCATGTGGTAAAATGTGAACTACAATGGCATGTGTGGGGTATAACCCAATCTGAGTGCAAAGCAACCTAGTTTATGACCACTCTACTTTGCCCATACCTAATATATAAAATTCAAGCTTAACCAGGCTATGGTCAATTATGTTATCCTAAAGGGAACATTTCTTAAGGAATTTAGCATTCTAGAGTTTGAATAGTAGATCATCATTGTGCTTACATAAATTACCTAAGGACTCTAAAAAAACATGCACCTATATGATGTAAGGTTCAAAACTCTCCTTTCTAAGCTATTGTATGACATTCACCCTTCCCAACATGTGAAATGGTTCATTGGAGGGTTTTTAGTTCCAATATAAAGAGTGCTTTCTATGAAGACGTTTATAGACCCTTATGAAGAACTCGAAACCAAACTCAGAGCCAAGGTAGTCAGAAGCACAAATACTGGGTTTAGCCCATTTATGGAGGTGTAAATTTTATCTATGGCCTCCCATCTCTAAAATCTTATCACTATCTCATTGAAAGATACTCAAAGTGGATTATGGTACACTAACTTTAAGGCAGAAGGCCATAATAGGAATAATTGTCTATGAAGGAATGTGTGCACCCTAATCTTAAGTTATATAGTCTATAGAGAGGCGCATGATGTTTACAATTGCCTATACTTAAAACTACCATCTAGGTCAACATAACCATTTATTGTCAATTGTGTGATGCCTACACCCATACCACTACTGACTATCAGGTAATTAATGAGATGCACAAGAACATAGAAAGAGGTGCATGATAAGCCACAACAATAGTCGCTGAGTAGACTAACTAAGGGAATGAAGGCTATGGCTAATAAAATATAGGTTTTAGAATCAAATAAGGCACCATAGGGTGATGTGGAGGACACGGTTGTGGAAGGTTCTGACCCTGCTCATGTTTTAAGTATGGGTCCACAGGAACACTATTAGCATGACTGCCCTACAAATCCCATATGTGGGTATTGTCAAGGTTCCCATGAGGTCGAGGAATGCCCTAACCTATAGAAAAAGTTGACCCAAGGTAGGCTTGATGTAGACAAGGGTGAAATAATGATTAGACAAGAGATGAAAATGGATAAATAGACTACAAAGTCACAACCAACTTGCATAAAGATAATCAAAGTGAAGGTGACTACTCATAGTGGATTCACTACTCAGCTGCTAGTTATGCCAATACTTGAGTTATGCATAGATTATGGGGATAAGGGTTGAAGTGAGAATGTAGCATGGCCTGAACCCAAATTTGTGCCTTACTTAGACCCAACACACTAAAAATATGTATCTAAACAAGCCATGATTTAATTTATATCCTATAAGGGGAGCTCTAGATAGCACAAGACCTAGAAGTGCAGGTTGTTACCTCTTGAATGAAGTAGGATAACTAGGATGTTAAGGTATAAGAGTTAATAAAGACCATATGCCTCTTATAAATATATGGGATGTTTCCCCTATTAAATAACTTGCTCTTAGAGTATGTGGGGAAAGATCTAGTTGAAGTCATTGTTTCATTCATAGAGAGGGTGTGAGAAGTTTGGCACACACAAAATGTAGAGTATGACCAAGAACTCCTCATGGATGCCACTACTGATGGGTGGTCTATTTGTGAGGTCCTTATAGACACAAGCATTGAGGTCAACATCTTGACCAAGAATGCCTAGAAAAAATGGGTAAGCTAGTATTGAGGCCTTCCCCTCATGTGTTTTTCATGGCCAACAAGACCCAAGCACAATCCATCATAATTTTGAAGAGTGTAGTTGAAGATATCATTGGTGCTAAATATTGAATTAAATTTGAAGTAATTGAGTTGGTATAACAAGAAAACTATTTGGTGCTTCTATGAAGGCCATGGTGATATGTAAACAATGTAGATATGCACTTTAAGAAGTGTTACATGACATTTTATAAAGGAAAGGAGAGTGTAGTTATACACCTCTCATAGGAATAAGGACCAAGGATATATAAAATCATGATGCAACACACCAAAACTCTAAACCCTAATGATCAAGGAGTCCTCTCTTGGGAAGATGGATAGTTAGCCTTAGACACCATCGATGTTTCTTGTAATCAATGGGTCAAGGAAGCATATGAGATAACTAGTCAAAGATGCCGCTTTGTACACATAAAAGCACCAAAACTAGTAAAGATAGGCCAGTCTAGATTGAATTTGCTTCTAAAATGTGGGTCCCTTATACCAAGAAGAAGGGAAAGAGAGTGTTTTTCCTTAGTAAGGGAAAACTTGTAGCACTCCCAAGATATGTAGGGAGTAATCTAGTAGAAGACTATGTTTGAAACCTTGAATCATGCATCGCAAAATAAGTGAATAGAACGGGTACACTAGTGTATACATTGAAAAACACTTCCACTTATATGTAGGTAGCGCAAAGGCCTAGCTTAACAACTTGGAAAGTTGTGAAAGCAACCATTTGCACTATATTTAGGAAGAATAATGAGAACCTGGACATTTTAGCCTACTCAGGTGACTCTGACCCCATAGTGCATGTACGCCTTTATGAAGAAACATGGACTATTTACAACAAAAAATCTCCAAGGTAACTATAGGTGCATGCTTTATATAGGACCTTAATACTTGGGCATAAGCATGATACATTGTCAATGAGATGCATTATGAGAAAACCATTTGAGATGCATTTAAGGAGTGGTTTGTCCACATCTTTCCTTTTATTCACAAAACCTTGAATTAACTGAGCCATTAGAGATAGTTCAAAGGTTAGTGTTTGAGGACACTAACATATTAGAGGAGTGTCTGAAATAAATGTTCTATGAAAAGGGGTTGGCACTTCTAACTTTATTTGAATACCAAACCCTCAATAGTGACTCTAATGATGAGGATGATGAAACATGGAAGGTGCATAACTAGACACTTTTGATAGGAAAGAGGAAGTTAGTATGCCAAATTAAGGATAACACCCTAGAAGAAGAAGACCCTAACCATCTTTGCATATAAATAACTAAGGTAAATGGACAAGTCAAGGATTCACATTAGGAAAAGAATGAGCCCTACAGTGCACTATTAAAAATGACAAATGTAGTTATCAGCTTAGAAGGTGAACAAAATATTACTACTCTAGGCACCTATTAGTTTGGCATGGAGTTGGTGCATATTGTGGACCTCTTAAAATAATTCTAAGACTTATTCCCTTATAATTACTGAGGTATGAAATTCACACACTAATCCCTCGGGAAGGTGAACATGAATCTATTTGATGGTGCAAGACCTGTCAAGAAGCGACCTTATAGGATGAACCATAATCTTCGCACCAAGTTCAAAATAGAGATTGATGGTATGATAGCTATAGGAATCATCTACCCTATGTAAGAATCGAAATGGGTTATCTCCATGGTCATTATCATCAAAAAGGATGGGTGAATCCAAATTTGTGTCAACTATAAACTATTGAATGCCACTTTCATAATCAACCCATTTCTGACTTTGTTCGTTAACAAAGTTGTGGATAGCATCACAAGTTTTGATATATACACTATCACTGATGGGTTCTCAAGATACCATCAAGTCTAGATTAAAGACGATGACAAACCCAAAATGACCTTTGTGGTAGAATGGGGTTATTTCCCATACAACATGATGCCCTTTGGACTAAAGAATATGCTACCCATATTTTCTCAAGTGGTGATCACCAATTTTAAGGACTTCATTCACAAGTTACTCCAAGTGTACTTAGATGATTAGACTACGTATGTATTATTAAAAGATCACTATGAAAAATTGCACCTAATGTTTGAGAGGTGTTGTCAATTACATATTTCTTTGAACCTTAATAAACGTGTTTTTGTAATTCCATTTGGCACTATGCATAGGTACATTATCTACAAAGATGGTTTGCTTGTTGATCCTGTGAAGACTGCCATCATCATTCAACTCCAGACCCCATCAATGAAAAATGATGTTCATGCCTTTCTTGGCCATTATAGGTACTATAGGAATTTTATAAGGAACTATGCTAAGATTGTAGTGCCACTAGAAGAGCTCTTATGAAAGGATGGCCCATTCTATTAGGCCAGGTGTAGGAAGATGCATTTGAAACCTTAAAAACTCAACGTAGCTAGCTTATTAATATTATAATTTCTTGACTAGATGATTCCATTCCATGTCCATGTCGATGCACCTAGTACTATGATTGGCACAATTATAGTGTAACTATACGAGGGCAAAATGGACCATCCCATTTCTTTTGCAAGTAGAAATTTGACCAAAGTAGAACAAAACTACACCACAACTGAGTGTGAGGCATTTTCCATGGTATATGCCCTATAAAAGTTATGATAGTACCTATTGGCAACCTCATTCATCTTCTTCACTAATCATGAGGTACTTAAGTACTTTGTGAATAATCTCATTCTCCATGGGTGCATTTGTCAATGGATTATTTTGTTTCAAGAGTTCTAGTTCTAGTTATTAGTTGTAGCAAAACCTAGAAAATAAAACTTGGGCCCAAACTATATATCCTGTATCAAATTTGGTGATGTGATAATACCTATAAAAGATGATATGTCTGATGCATAGCTCTATAGGGTCTAGCATGTCCTAAAATACTTGATAGAGATTGATACATTTTTGACATCTAGATTTTTGCCCTAGACTATGATGACCAAGGGGAAGAAACAACTCATAGTTTATGTTACCCATTTTCAACTTATTAATGGGGAACTGTATAAGTTAATCCAAAATGAAGTCATGTACTGATGTGTCCTAGATCACAAATGGGACTCAATATTTCAAGATGCACATGAGGGGATTGCTAAAAGACATTACACTAGAGATGATACAACACGTAAGGTTTTACAATCAGGCTTTTAGTGGCCAAATTTATTCCAAGATGCTAAAGATTACACCAAATCATGTGACATATGATAGCATAAAGGAAATCCCAATCACTAAGATGAGATGCTTCTGATCCCTATCTTTGCCCAGGCACCATTTGAAAAATGGGCCATTAACTTTGTTGGGCTTATTACTCCCACTACAAGGTGTATAGGTACATGATAAATTCTGGTGGCCAAAAATTAATTCACCAAATGGGTTGAGGTAGCACCAACCAAATATTGCATAGCCACCACTATATCAAGGTTTATCTAAGAGAACATCATCTATCACTATAGATGCTTGCTTAGTTTGATGAATGACCATGGCATGCACTTCATCAATGAAACTATTCAAATCTTTCTAATTGAATACATGGTGGTGTAACATAAGACACCACCTTATCATCCCCAAATAAATGGCACCACTGAGGCATTAAATAATATATTGAGAACATGCTTCACAAAGATATGTGATATTGGTCACAAAGATTGGGATGACCATGTGTCAACAATATTATGGGTCTATCATACCACATAAAAGTGCCGAAATAAGGCTATACCATTTCAACTAGTGTTTGGTATAGAGGTATTTTTATTGATGGAATTCATAGTTTCCTCATTTTTCATTATGCATATCGGTCAGTTGGATGACCAAGAGTCTTTGAGTGCATAACTAGAAGACCTAGATCGCTTGGATGAGGCACATGTCTAAGAAATATGGAGCTATAAAATAGAAAAGGTATACCAAAAGTGATGGCATGAGAAACATATCAAGTGCAAGGTGCTTACTAAAGGAGCACTAGTCTTGCTTTATGACTCAAAGTACCTTAAGCACCCAGGCAAGATATAAATTAGGTGGATGGGTTCATATGTCATCCATAGTTTATTGAAAACTAACACATGTAAGTTTCACATGTTGATAGGTGAAATTATCCCTAGGCATTTCAATGGTAATAGATTGAATACCTATAGTCAATAAGACAGTGCTTGCACCATCATATAATGACTTCCTAGTCATAGGTTAGTTGTGTTGTGCTAGCCAAAATAAAATTTGTTGCAAGTTAAATATTTTATTATGTTTATTTAATTTATGTTAGGTGAATAAGCATGGTGCTTTCAGGCCCATAGGATAAATCTTATGGTGCTTGCACAAATAAATCTAGTCTTTGATTTGAGCATAGATGTCATCTAAAGCACCTAAGGCCAAACACCTAAGTTTTGGGGTGTATGGAGATTACCAAATTTTAAAATATGTGAGGATGAGTTGATAAATGGAGGTGTATAAGATGATCATATGCAATAAATCAAGAGAGAGAAGAAAGCATTGGAGGACCACTATAGGAATTTGTATGGGGTAAGAGAAGGCTGAAGTAAGAACATAAAATCATAGAGAAATCAACCAAGATAAAGAAGCATGCTTGAAAGGAATCACAACACTAAGGAGAGATGGAATCAAGGAGGCTGAATCATGCACATGTGAATTACTACAACCAAATTACCATAAGAAAGGTGAAGGTCATGCCAAGGTAAATGAAGTGCAAGAAATAAATCATCAAGATAGCTGGCATCCACCCAATGGTTGGTGGGAAGTGACTATTGGAATCACTGATCACTTCACTAAATACACCATTAATAAAATTTAATGTGATGATGGTGAAGGCATAAAGATATACAATAAATGAGAATGTGGTGGTGGATTTCATGGGTTTTGTAGGTTTAACAAATTTCAAGAAATCCACACATTGCCATGGAATTACTCACCACCCATTAATGAGGTAGATGAAACTAAAGAATAAAGAGATAAAAAACAAACTTTGATAGGTTACACACCTTGAGAGAATTTAAACCCAAACATAGAGCCAAACCAAATTCAAACCAAAAAAACTCTACCACAAGTGAAAACCTGAGCATCCACAGCCCCAAGTGAGAATGGTTAAACTAAGATAAATATTATGTTCCATTTAGAATTATCAAAGAGGTGAGTGGAGAGTTTGAGAGAGAAACTAAGTAGTAGGAATTTTATAGAATGCATAGGTTACCATGAATGGCATATGAAGCTCAAGAGCTGAAGTCACAATTGCAGACCCCATGACTATGAAGAAGTGCTAATCAACATTAAGGGCTTCGATAAGATTAACCAACCATAATTTAATAGTATCTAATTTAGAATGGGAAGGAAAAGGCTAAGTTTAGGTCTACCATAGGCATAGAAGGATGCCAAGAAGGTATGGACTATAAAAGAAGTATTTACTATGAAGAAAGAGGTGTAGCTAGTAGAAGGTGTTAGTTTTGTAGTGGTAAACCTAGAAGTAAATGCAAAGCTTGTGTATAGGGAAATGTAGTTTCCCCCTAAGGTCATAGTGGCAGAGAAATGGGTGTCTTTTACATACATGTGTATATTAAAGGAGTACAACCATCATATGTTGAATAATGCACATGAACTCAACCAGTATTGGATGGTTGATATAGGAAGGAAGACCAAGGTAGGAGTGACACCCTTTGATGTTTCCATCTAAGACAAGCTAGACACCACTAGCATGACCCAATTTTATGGGTTGCCAAGTTTTGGTAAGCTAGAGGAATTATTAAAAAATTTCCTCTCACACATCCATGGTAATCAATTTTATTTTATAGAGAGGTGCATGTAGAACTTAGTGTGCCTCATCATCAAGATCATAAGACTCTCAAACATGGGATTAGATATCTGCTAGATGATGGAGGATGATGTAGAGGTGGAGAGGGTTAAAAACCTCCTAGGCTACTACAAGGTAGGGTTTGCATTCAATATTAAGGGCATTTAAGACCCTTAGATGAGGTAAATTGTGCACCTCATGAGCTTTAAGCTTTTCCTTGGTAGATGATGGTCTGAAATCAGTAAGACTTACTTGTGCATCACCCACCACATGGCACAAGGAAAAAAATTCAACATCTCCAAGTTTATTGCTGAGGAGATTATGAAGAATGTGTTGAAATGCCATAAGGCATGTGAGACCTTCAGGTGGGGGTCCATGCTAATATTTATTGTAATATAAGAGATTGGCATGCCTAGTGGTGAATATGACAACCTTTGGTTATCCCCACTACACAATGACTCCATGGTTCTGGAGTATCAAGACTTCATCTACCCTCCCAACTTTTCCCAAAAGTATAAGATGAGAGTACAAGGGCGGTATGACCAATACATCAAAGCATTTGGGATATAATGGTGCATCTCATAGGAGATGCCCCATCATATGGTAGGAATGGTGACCTTCACCATAATGCAACATTTATGTGTAGTGCACTTAGCACTCATAGATAAAAACCTACTCAATTGGCTAAAGTTGCCTTATGTGTTTTTTACTAAATTTTTCATAGTGGCACTAAGGAGGATTTCCAATGCACAATAACTAAATATCCTAGTGAAGAACATGGCCCAAAAAAGGATCAGGTTGAGGCACTAGTATGTGCACCTAAGAGTAAAGGCCATGAAGGATGAGGATGACTCTAATTAAATGTATCTTCATCCCCTCAAAAGGGAAATAATCATCAAGTGCATCTTCAACTTGTATTATGAAATGTATCCTTGCAAAAAGGGCACCATTATAGAAAAAGATGATGATCACCCCCTCTTAATAGGTAATGAAGGGAAGCCAGTGTTGAATACATAAGAGAAGACCCCCCAAAAGAAGTGAGGAGAGACCCTTGAGGATATCAAGGAGCACATTAGGTTGAAGATTGCCTCTGGAGAACAAGCTAGACCTATAACTCCTAAGAAGCATGTAAACTTCATGCTAGAGACTATTTCTTACAAGAAGTATAAAAATAAGAAGTATAAGGGACTAATCGTTCTCCTAACTATAACTCTAGTGGAAATGGAGAAGGAAGATACGCTTGTGTATGGGATGGAGGAAGAGACTAAGGAAGAAGAAAGCACAAGAAAATATATATTGCAATAAGAAAAAGAGGAAGAGGAGATAAGAACCAAATATGTATAGGAGGCCCTCCAAAGCAACATAACCACCATAATTGAAGAAGTAGAGGAGGTGAAAATATCCTCATCTAGTGAGGAACCCTCCACACCACCTTTGCAAATAGAAGAGGAGAAAAGAAATAAATGGAAGAAAATGGGGTTGATTGAGGTAGATATGCATAAGGCATTGGTGCTTGAATAAAATCATAGAATAGCCTAAGAAAAAGCATAGGTTAAGAAGAGAAGGGTATGGAAGAAAATGGGCCATAATGAGGAAGAAATTGAGATGGCATTAGCACTTAAAAAGAGCCATAGATATGTAAAGGAAAAGGAAGTGACCAAGGTAGAGAAGGCCAAGAAGGTTCCCACAAGTGTAGGACCAACTATTGAAGTAGCCAAGAAAGTGCTCAACACCTCCACCAATCAAGTAGAAAATGCTACACAAGAGGTGCACCTGAGTACTAAAGGGATACCTCAAGAAAAAGAAGGTGATACTGGTACCTTAGAAAAAAAAGGAGACTATATATGAACCCCAATAAGAGCAAGGTGGTTCTATCACTAAAGGAATAAACCTAGAGGTAAACATTGAAAAACCCTAGGAGGAATAAATGACTGAAAGGAAAAGGTCCATGAAAGAACCCCTTAGGGAATAAGTAGATAAGACCTCTGAAGAGAATGCTGAAGAAAATAGTGGCTCTAGTGAAGAGGAGGAAGAAAAAATAGAGATTCCATCATCGAGAAAGATGACATGGAATTGAGCATAAGAGAGAAGGTGTTTAAGGGGTGGAAGGATGAATATTTTTACATGTTTGACACCATGCTCCCTAAAGTCACCACAACCAAGATGTGCAAACAACTTGTGTTTGCATTTGATCACTACATGTATGAGCCTCACTTTGAGACAACTCAGAAGGCTATATTGGGTGTAGAAGATCCCAAGGATGGGCAAGACTCCCTCCTCATAAACCCTCATGCTATGAACCCAGTCTAGTCTAGGAATGTGCTTATTAAAATGGCCACTAAAGTTGTGTGTATAAATACCATCAATGATGGTAGGGAAATAATATGGAAGAAACTCTAAAAATAAGATAAAGATGAAGTGTAGGCCATAAAATTTAAATTTTAGTAGCTATGTGAGCACATAAAAATGGTTGAACTATCCCTTCTAGTTAGAGTGGATACTTCAAACCTCTCTGAGGTTGATAAAATGTGTATGCTAGTGGAGCAGATTCTCCCAAGGATGAAACTGGAGCCAATGCAAGAAAAATAATAATATCCCTATACCATGATACAAAAGGAGCTTGTTACTAAGATCAAATATGTAAAAGACCTCTTTATAAATCTATAGGAGGGCACAGATGTAGTTGATGCCATCTTTGTGAGCTTCTCTAGCCATGCATCAGTCATAGGCATGTGCCTCAAGCAGGTAAAGGAAGAGAAGGAAAATTTGATGGCATATGTGTACTCTACAAGTAGGTTAGAGTACATGCAAATCATGTAGAGCATTAATGTACTAATCACCTAGATAAAGGACCAAGAACATAACTTAGAAACACTCTTTTATGATTTATAGACTAAGGCCTATGAATAAGGAGTAATCCTAGATGGGAATATGATAAAGACTAAGGTAAATTTTGATGCCTTGAAGAAGAAGCTAAGCAAGTCTAATGTGCTTGCACTTAGTGTGACCTCTACCAAAATAAATAATTCTATTGAAGAAATCAAGCTCTCTATAAAGGGCTTTGAGGACTTTAGAATTGAGCTTAAGGAGAGAGTACCCAAGACTTTGACAGCCTAGTCTAAGGACAGACTAGAAATTTTATATGGGGTAATATTGAGCCCCTTATTTTAGTATGTAAGGATTTACACTAGCATGATAGACACATCGGTGCAAGGCAATCATTTTGAGTAATGATGACATTCTTGACATTTTGGTACCATTAAGAGGAATCAGCACACACCTTACACCAATTGGTAGGAAGCTAACCAATTCTAAGATTTTTGGGTCATCTTCTAGGTTGGATGATACATGGAGACCCCAGTGTGAAGGGTGTAAGGTGATGGTGTTGGTGGAAATGATTAAAAAGGCTCTCAATCAGCACTCGATGTGTGCACTCCACCTTGGTAGAGATGTTATTAAAAATCTATAAAAGGAACTCAAACCAAGTGATTAGAAGAGATGCAAACTCAGTGTGACAAGGCTCTTATCAATTTGGAAATGCTTTGTATACATTGTAATGGCTGCCAATAGAATTAGAAGTATCTCTAACACCATGAAGGCTCCATTTACACCCAAGCTTGCCTGTGAGCCTTTGGGCCATTAAGTAGTATAAAATTGAACATGTTTCCTATTATGAACTATATATTCTTCAAAACTTGGATTAATAGTGACGAATTTTTTAAATAAACATGATGTTTTTAGTCTATGTGTCCTTTACATCAATATTTGAATATGATATTAATTATAGTGTTGTAATTTCCATATGTTTATGTTAAGAGATGCTTATACATGTTTATAGTTACACCATTAATGGTATCCCTATAAATATTGATGATGTCATCCATACTTATAGGAAAATACTAAGTGTAGATAGGGTCATGCATTGAGTGTTCCTACCCTTGCTAAGAAGTGCAAGCCTAGTTTAGACACTTAATTGAAAGTAGCCTTTTAACCCTTCTAGTATTGATATGACTCTAGACTTATCTTAACAATAGTTTTCACCTATATGAATAGGAATAATCCACCTAAAGACTTGTGCCTTTAGACCACTAGGTTTAGCTTATGAAAGGCTTACACCTATGAACCTACTTAATAACCTTCTTGGATTTGACCAAGTGCGATAATTCATGACTTGACCATGGCACAACTATCCTTCTTTCTCTATTTCACTTTGGGTGAGTGCATAAGTATGTGCATTATGTGAATTGATGTCATCATAGTCAAGTGTAAAATATTGATTGCAGAGAGATAATCCCATGTTTGTCCTTAGTTTTAAGAAGTCAAGACCCGACTAAGACAATCCTATATGATTAAATTTTCTACTATAATATCTTTTCACTTTTTCATATCACCATAATATCCCATGGAAAACATTTTAAAAATTAGCATTACATTAGTTCTTTCCTTTATTCTTATGAGTAAAGTACATCTATTTTCCCTACATCTTCTTTTAAGACTTAGAAAATACTATCCTATAGCTTAGTCTAGAAGTTTTTCCATGATAGAGTCTCCTCTTACAGTTCCCTCTATGAAAAAAAACATTAGCATTCTACCCAAAAAAAATGGTAACTTTACTCGCCTATCTTGGTCTTAGGTGATGATCCCTTGTATCTTACTAGTTTCACAGGGCTAAGACTTGGGGGTAAATTCCTTCCAAATAAAGTGACACCCTTATCTAAATCTTATGCAACATCAAATTAAAATTTCACATATCTTTCCCTTGATTAATCTTCAGCGATGAGCCCTCGCATCTCACTAGTTACATGGGATTAACATTGGGGAGAGATGTCATTACTTGCCTATGTATAGTCTTTAGTGATTAGCCCATGTGTCTTCTTAGTCACATGAGATTACATGTAGGGGGTCATAAAAAAATGTATTGTATATTAAATCGAAATGTGTCCAAAGAAAAAGTTCTTAAAAAACATGTCTATATGTCTATGTTGAAAAGGGTAACTTTATCCCATTTATTGATTATGTCAGGGCTAGTTATCTCTAGATGCAACTATTAAAGGTAGTATTTTGTGAGTTTAGCAAGAATTAAAATTTTCCCCCTTTTCTTGTAATGATTAGGTCACCTTATTTTTCTATGCAAAATTTTAATTTTTGGTTTTCATCTTCACCAATTCATACTTATCCTATTCCCCCTTTCATTGCTATACTATAAATTGAAAGTTATATGTTGTAAAAAAAAAAATTGGGTCATCACTTATAGAACAAATATTATCATATTCACAAAGTTTCATGCATATCAATCATGTTACATCCATTTGATACATTTTTGTTCTCACATATATAATCATTTTCCATAACATTACCATAAAAACATAGAGATACATGGTATATCATCAATGTCTGGTCCTCTAATTTTGAGTTTGTATAATAAGTCTCTAGTAAAATACATCTCTATAGAGGGCATGTGAGTCAAACATCTCAAAACAAAAATTAAAAAAAAAATCAACAAAATGAAAAAAAAACAAAAAAATAGTTCATCCATGAGTGAAAACTAGTTTATTGGTGCTTTGGGAAAGTGTCATGTTGAAAAGAGTTTTTTTTTCACCATTAATCCCATAATTACCTCTCTTTTCCACCCATCCATATCCAATCCATGTTATGATTAATCATCATTAATCTATGCCATCAATTAACTTCTTTATTTGTGTTTGCACATCAATTATCCATAATCATTTCGTACTACTTCCACTCAATCTCTGACACCTACCAATTATAAATTACAACATCACAATATCCATCATTTCTCTATCAATCCATCATATCAACCAATCACAGTATGCAATCATTGTGATCTAATAATTTGACTCAAGATAGGATGGTTAGTATCATGTTAGTTTTAAAATGAAAACAAAATGAAAGAAACACACTAACTAGCATAACATTTCTAATCCTAGACACTAGCGAGAGCTTAGTTTAAATACATGAATAAAACACACAACTAAAATTCAAAATAAATCCTCTTTTACCTTCTTTGGATGCTCAAAAATGCTTGTTGTAGTAGTGGTTTGCGCAGCTTTGTGCTCATGAAGTCCTTGGCAATGGAAGCTTAGCTTCCTCCATCTCTGTTTGGCACTTTGTGGCTTTGACTCGGCTTGGAATAAATTTAGCATGGTAACACTAATTTCAATGGATTCTTGAAGACATTTATGAATTATAAATTTGCACCAAAATATCTTAGAAATGATGTGGTAAGGCCTCCTATTTATAATTTTTTGTAAATGTCTAAAATCAACCTAAACCATCTATCCTGAGATTGAGATGTGTGGTTGAGGATTAATTCAATTTTTAGAATTAAGTTTATAATTATCCTCATCATGACATTGGAAGAAGGGGAAATTAATAGGCATGAAGGTAATCATGGAAGACATTGATGAGGCATGGAGGGCATGAATCCTAATTTTTATGGCATTTATGGCCTAAAGATCTCTTCCTAAGAAATGAGGTCACCTGATGATGAAAATATTCAATATTCATTTCCAAAAATAAGTATTCAATAAGTTTCTATGAAATTATTGATTAAGCTCTAATTTGGTGTTTCCAAACAAGATTTTTCTTTTCACATTCAAAAAGGAAATGAGAAACTAAGAAGAATGGACGAGGGTTTGTACGTACCTGAATATAGTCTTGCGCACCAGATTTAGACGATGGAAGGAACCCCTCTTTGGTTGTGGAGGATGACACCTATAGAAGAAAGAGACTAGAACACAAAAATTGTTAGATGACTAGGAAGTGGACTGCCAAGTGAAAACTTGGTCCTAAAAGTGCAAAAGACTTATTGGAGGATGACAGTCCACTGATAAAAAGCAGAATATAATCAAAAACAGAAATGATGAAGACAAAATAAAATCACTAAAAGGAAATGTGTACCTGTTAAGCAGCAATCTACTTTGCATAGTCACCGACATTGGTGGTTCTACCGGTGTCGATCAAGGAAGGTCACCGACATTGGTTATTATGCCGACGTCGGTAAGGGAAATGGTCGAGGTCGATCAGGGTCGGGGCAATGGCCTGGGACAGGGTCTAGACCGGTTTTAGGATTTGCAGAATGGCCTAAAGATTTGTCTGGATGATTTAAGAGCTATTTAAGGGTTTGAGAACTTGTGTGGATAGTCTGTGTAGTGCTGTGAGGCAAGAGGTATGGTCAGAATAGGGGAACAGAGAGAGGACAGGGTGATAGGGAGATAGGTATTAGAGAAGGCTTTTTAGCCTCTTAGGGAAGGGCAGGTTGAGTCTGAGTAGTGGGCTGGTTAACAGATGAATTAAAAAGAAATAATGAAATGAAAAAGATAGTAAAAATACTTATCTCTTTACTTGCTGAAGAGGGAGTACAGAAGACCTATCACTGATGCTATTGACAGACCTACAATGCCAAGAGCCTAGAGTTGTTCCTGTAGAGTACCTGTAGCTGGTGATGTTTATTGTGTGAGAGGGAGAGAGAGAGAATTTGAATGCTGGGATGCCAAAGAGTTCACATTCATGGGGGGGAGAATAGAGGTCAGAACATAGTTTTAAGGGTAATCGATGCTGGTAGAACTACTGATGTTGGCTGCATACTGACCAACGTCAGTGGCAGAAGAATGGGGACAGAGGCTAAAATTAGCCTCTGTCTATTCTTACACACTGCCAGGGTCAAATGGTCATGGGAAAATGGTCGTGAGAGGCTTAAATGGATGTGATAGGAAGGGTTAAGAGGGGATTTGGGTCATTAAGGCATGGCATGAGGTGAGGGGATCTAAGGGAAGGAATCTGAGGTGGCATGGGTGAGGTGGCAAGGGGGCCACCAAATTAAAATATTTGATTTATTTTGATTTAAAATTGAGGGGGCTTAAGACAAGTGTTAGGAAATGGACCAAGGGGACCAAGGGGGAAGATGACCAAGGGGTAGACATAATTTTGATGTCTACATTTGCCCCTTTTTGTCTTATTGGTTGTTCTTGACAAACTGCAAGACAAAAATAGGAGTTGGTTGCCCTAGGTATGGGATGAGGTGTTCCCCCCTCAAAGTGAGAGTCGAGGGAAGGGAACCTGAGATCGAGTGTCAATTTGATAGAGAGATGGATAGAGAGGGTGAGTGTGAATGTTGCAATAGTCATGATTGCGCGTATACCACTTCATGAGATGGTCAAGTCAAATTGTCGCAGGTCAAGGTCGAGGAGTGCCAAAATTGAAGTAACCAGGCCCTAGCATTTAGTCATAGCTGATCGAGTTATTCAATCTAAGCTAAAGCTCCAATGGTCATCATGTTCCAAGTATCTCAAGCTCAAGAAGTACTCCTGGAAACACGAAAAAAGTCACAAGTAGTGGGGATCAACTTGCTCGCGATCTTATACTTGTGAGGGTCAAAATATGGGCTGCACACAATTTTGCTAACCAGTCGTGAGGTAGCATACATGCAAAAACAACCAAGGAAAAGTTGTCTTGGAAGTGGTCACAGTCATAGGAGATGGGCATGCTCTCCAAGGTCTAGTGGTCGAGGGACGGAGGCAAAAGTGATCTCACGTGTGCCCCAGGGGGCTAAGAGGACTTCTACTATGGAGGCAGGTTAATTGGGGGCATGATTTTGGGGCAATGTGAAGAAATTGGAGGGTTGAAGTTTTTCGATGTTGGTGATAAAACCAATGTCAGTGGCACTGACGTTGGAAGAAATCGACCAACGTCAGTTACCTAAGGCACACCGATGCCGATGTCAGTGGCCTACCAAATCTGACAAAATTGGATTGGCGACCCACCAAAAGTCATTTGTGCTTTATGTGACTGAGAGAAAAAAGGGCTTTGGATTTTTTGTTGGAAAGGGATTAAAAGTTGATTAAGTTAGCGATGTGAGGTGGCAGAGCGAGATTGGTGGAGAGAGGGAGTGGGTTGGAGAGTGATTGGATGTTGCAGTAGCCTTTGTGGGCCGACAGGAGTATAGAGAGAGAGTGACGTAGAGGCAACGATAGAGGGAAGTAGAGGGCCTGCAAGAGGTCCACCACCAGTGGCACCCATCGTGCCACCATGCCGGCATTGATGGGATGAGGTAGGAGGTGTTGTGAACCTTGTTTTGAGTTGATTTAGTTTTGTTTTGGTTTTTTGAATTTTTTGTTGTTTTAGGCAAAAATTGAGGGGGAAATGTAGCTAAGAAGGTGGGTAGGGGGTCTAGGATAGGTTAGGAGGCATTTGGGAGGGAAAAGGGTGGTTAAATGGGGAAGCCCTAATTTTTAGGGCTCGCCCCATTCGGCCTTGGGGCCGAACCAGTCGTCAATGTCGGTGGATTTGTCAGCGTCGGTCAACAAGCGACTGACATTGATCACTTTTCTACTGATGTCAGTCACTATGTGATCGATGTCAGTTAGGAAAGTGCCGTCATCAGCATGCAAACTGATGTCAATGGCTACCTGGTCAGAAGGATGGTGAATTTGGTCAAGTTTAAGGGTCAAGGTTACACCAAGGGCTTCTTGAGTGTTAGGATAGGCATAGACAGCTAGGTAGATCGGTCAAATAGGAAGAGGAGAGAATGTTTTAACATGAGATTGATTTTGGGTGGATGTAGGTGAGGCAGACTCTTATGCTATGAGATCACCTCCTGACTTTTCTAACGCAAATGCACAGAGGCGTGATGATCGAGGAGTGGGCACAAATGAGTGTAGTGGGACTAGGCAGACTGCAATGCTATTATAGAGTGGTGAGGGACGTGAGCCTAATGGTGGCACTGATCGAGCAGTGGGACCATTCCACCAACACCTTCCACCTGCCCATGGGAGAGATGATGGTCATGGTCGAGGATGTGTACCAAATTTTGTAGCTGTCAGTGCACAGAGCTAATATTTATGCATGCTTGAGAGAGGTGCACGACATACATATGGTCACGCTGTTTGCAGAGCACATCACTAAGATGAGCTACCATTCAACTAGTTTTGTGTATGAGCCCCTCTACGCTATTGATGAGGATGCACATTAGCTAGCGATCCTGATGATGATAGGCATCACAGTCTATGCGCTGCCAGATGCAGAGGGAGGCAGGTTTCTGGTTGCTATGACTAGAGTGTTGATAGACATGATATAGCAGTAGATAGTGTTTGCCTGGGCACTGATCTTTTTGGCTCAGGTCTATAGAGAGTTGTGGGGGATCAGTCAATAGCGGTGGTATAGCTTATGCATGGGCCACCTTCTGCACTGTTGGGCCTATGAGCACATTGTGGTCACATGTCCTCTTGGCCTCCCAGTGGCTATCTAGGCCAGGTTCAGAGTGGGATTCAGGTGATGGCATGAGGTCATGGCACAGATGCGGGTAGACAGAGTAGTTAGGGACATCGACTACTACAGAGGGGTACTAAAGGCCCTGATCCTAGCAGATATCATCTAGAGACCATATCTGGTATATCTAACTTTTAGAGACCAGGGAGAGTAGCTTGTCAGGATTTAGAGCCTAAGATGGGTTAGGGGTAGGTGAGCCGATGAGCTCGAGAGGATACCAGTAGAGAGAGTGTGGTGCCAGTATGGGCTGCTACAGGATGTGTCGCCTGCCTTCCCATAGTACAGGCAGGATGACATTGAGGCACTGCTCCCATTGCCAGAGGAGACAAAGGGGCCTAATTTTGAGGAGCTACCAGCAGGCCCTGGGATAGTAGATCTAGGATGCACAGAGGCCTACTTAGCATGGTGGGCAAGAGAGTACACAGGGATACAAGCATGACCATAGCTTGATCTATAGGTAGTGACCAGGGATAGGGATACGGTAAGGCAGGAGAGGGATGCTGCCAAATAGGAGAGGGACACTACTATCCAAGAGAGGGATGCAACACGAGGATGAGTGACCATTTTTGAGAGCCAGGTCATAGGATTATAGGGGGAGATGGCAGGGTTGATAGGTCAAGTGGCTGCTTTGACAGGATAGGTGACTATTTTACAGGGTCAGTTGGCCGTAGCCCAGGCACATGCATTGGTAGGATAGGGTCTAATTCAGCATCCACCTCAGTAGCTAGTTTAGCAGCTAGCATAGTCAGCATCAGTGCAACCAGCTCAGCCACAGCCACAGGGGTCAATGCAGGGCATGGCATCAAGATTGATGGGTCTGCCACAGACTGTGCCTGTATCTAGATACAAGACTACTTTGGCTGAGATTGCCTACTATAAGGGTGTTATTATGGAGTTCCCTCAGATATAGTGATATTCAAAGATGAGAGAGTAGAGTCATCAGAGATCGATGTCCCATGCGACTACTTTGGGATCCCGCAGACGACACAAGTTAGAGAGTGGAGATGACATAGCCTCATCATGACCACTGCCTCCACCACCACAGCCACAGCTTTGAGGCTCAGATTTTGATTATTTTGATGTATATACCAGCCTGCGAGCCGATGATGCGAGATGTATGGTATTTTTTGAGAGAGAGAGAGACAGACACGATTGTGTTTATTGTATAAAAGATTTTGATATATATATGATGATGGTTTTGGATCATTGATGTGTTATGGATGTTTAATGTTTAATGTATTTAGCATTTTTGATTGTGATGATGATGCATGTTTTGATATTATGTTTATGATTATAATGTTATGATGATTAAATGTGATGATGATAATGTTATGGCCTATGATTATAATGATGATGATTAATATAATGATGCATTGTGATAATGTTAATGATGAGAATGGTCATGACTTTTAGATTAGATGATGATGCGTAAAGATTATGGATAGTGATATTTATGTTATGACTTGTGGATTATATGATGTGAATGCTTAATTGTGTGATGATGATAATGTGGTTGTGATTGATGATTATGATGTAAATGATGAAAATGATTATGCTAAAGATTGTGAAAATATGTGATTGGTTGTGATGTGATTAGCAGGTGACGAGAGAAGGAGACAGAAGAAAGTGACGAAGAGAATGGCTGAGTTAACCCCAGAAGATCCCATGTCAACTGAGTGTTACCTACATGGCCCTTATTGATAGGGCCTCAGGCCAATGTAGTTCTGCCAAAAGAGGGAGGAAGATTCAAAGTTATGGATTGGTCTGGTTGAGGTCAAGTCATGGTCAAAGGAAGAAAGGTTTGTTCATCAGGTAGATGAACAAATGGGGGTGGTCGAGCTAACCTCAGAGGACGTCATGTCAACTGAGTGTTGCCTACATAGCCCTTGTTGTTAGCGCTTCAAACCAATGTAGTTCAGATGAAGAGACAAAGTGGTTGATGTGATTGGTCATGAAAATGATTTAGCACGTCCCAATATGTCTGAGGGAACATGCTTGAAATGATGAGGAGAAGAAGATGTTACAGCCTTTTCCAAATGGTGTATTTTGTAACAATGGTCGGAGATTTTCATCCCTAGCAACTGTCCATATTAGGTGATGGATGTTTGCTAAAAATGAAATGAGTCTATTTATGCTTCAGCAAGTACAGGTTTATGCTTGACATAAATTGTGTCTAGTCGATAGTTTCAATGTGTATTGGTGTCCATAGAAACTATTGTGAATAGGCTATGTGAGTGGTCTAAAAAGAGTCAGGTTGAGTTGGTTAAGTTAAATGTGACCAAAATGTAAAGAAAGTGAAAATCATATTCGCCTTTTCATTGACAAAGACCAAAAGGATAGCATAGATAGGGGTTTTTAGAACCAAGAGCCCCCATTCATGCATTACATCATTGACCATGGGTTGTGTTAGAGTGGTAATCGAATCACTTTGACATTAAAGTGAGCTTGAAGTCCCTTGAGCAGGTAACAAGATAGGAGAGGATAGGGTAACCCATTTTTAGAGCAGAGAGAACCTTGCCCCTTTTTATAGGAGACCCTAAGAAAACTACAAGCCAAGTCCATGACCCATTGTTTTTTTTTTTTTGGTGCAGACTGATCAATGTAAGAAGTCTACATAGAGATGTCATTTTACTTTGTGGTCATTTGTAAAGCTGATCAATGCGGGAAGCTTCTAAGAAAGTGTTATTTGTAGCAAGATTTAGTCATAGCCATCCTTAGAAGGAGTGGTCTATATGTTTGCTTTATATATATTTGAATAGCTGTCCTTCGAGGGAGCAGTCTACTTTTTGATTTGATTTTGTGACCTTGGATATTTTGACATCTTGATTTATTTTTGTCAGAATTTGGAGTCATGTACAAGACTATAAAAGTTTAAGGGCTCCCTTTTATTAGGACAAAGCATCCATACTGTATAAAAGGGTTATAGAGGATTTGTTAAGGGGAATAGGGTTGAAAGGAATGAGGATTAAGAGGATGAGGATTGCTCAAGGGACGAGTTCAAGTTAAATGTCAAATGGATGAGTACTCGACTAATAGTAGAATGGTCATAGATGTAATGCATTAAGAGGCTCAGGTTCTGGCTGTCTGTCGAGAGAGGATAGACGATAAGTCCCTGACCCATACTTGCGCATGATGAAGAAAGGTCTGAGCCAATTAGGGGAAAACTTGCCTCGTTTACCTCACTCCATATTGGTCACATGCTAATTGATGTTGGACAAGGTATGGTTGAATGTTGTCGGATTGTTTGACTGGTTGATGTTTGGTCATTGTTTGGTTGATGTTGGTCAAGGTCGGTTAATGGTCGGTTGAATGTTTGGTCGAAGACTGATTGAGGTCATGATTAAAAGGTTGGTTGATGTTTGGTCGCAGCTTGGTCAATGCTTGGTCAAAGATTATTTGAGGTCATGATAGGTGCTTGGTCAATGTTTGGTCGAGGTTGTGATAGTCGATATAAAGTCGAACTCCCCCCAGTCATTTTGTGGTAGGAAGAATGTCTAACACCCAGTGTGGATGATTAATGGGTTAGATAAATGAGATGGAGAGAAGATGAGAAGGAGATACCTGGGTAACCTACTAGTTGATAGGTCAGAGATTCCAAGTAGATGGCATTTAGGTAGTGAAAAAGCTAGGAGGGATGGAAACCACCGACTTCATAGGTGAAGAGGGAGGAATAGGCGAGCTTGGAGGAGATTGGTCAATGGTGGGCTTGGGGCAAAGGTCTGTAGGAGCCTGAGTAGGGTCTTGGAAACCCAAGCCATACTATTTCTTGGCATTGTTGTCATTGAGTGGTTCGATGGGCTGATGGGAGCCTTGCTCATAGCGCCCAAAGCCAAAACCCTTCCATGCTCACTTGTAAAGGTAGGTGTGTGCAAAGGCAAGGTTGCCAAGAAATGAGAAGTCTGATGTGAATGGTTGAGGTGAAGAGAGAGGATTCCCATCAATAAGAGCTTGATTGAGCCCCCCATAGACGAGATTGGTTCAAAGGTGAGGAGGACCATAAAGAATGACCATTCTGATCTGATGGTCATAATTTAGGCTATGGTGAAGCTATCCATACTCTTACAGAGTTTGGAACATGTCTAAGGTAAGCAAGCAATATTCCCCAAGTGAAAGTCATTGAAAGATGTCTTCCATGGGGTCTTTGGTTGTCGCTTGAAGAGGAAGTGTGAGGGCGATCACCATTTATGAACTGGTCAAAGCTTTTGCAGATGGAGGCAGTGTTGGGGTTGATGGCTTGATAGGAATGAGAACATCATTTGGCCAATAGGTCATGTTACAAGTTTTGAAAGGTGATGGGTCGACAGGAATGGTGTGGACTTGGCTCTCATGTTTGAATTTCACACAATGGTGTAGGGTAGAGGGAACAAAAGCCATGGCATGAATCCAGGGTCGGCCTAGCAACATGTTATATTGGAACTCTCCTTTGATGATATAGAAGAGCTTCAGGATAGTGCACAGGGTAACGTGAATGTGGAGGATGACGGTGCCAATGGTTGTGGCAGTGGTGTCATTGAAGGATCGCAAGATTACATCAGTTTTGGATACGTAATTCTTGGGGAGGGCCAATTGATCAAAGGCATGGGTAGAAATGATGTTAATGCTGGCACCTCTATCAATCATAACTCACTTGATGCAGGTTCGATCAACATAGGTAGTGATGAAGAGAGCAGCGTCTTGATCTTTCGTGTTAGATGTAGGAATTTCAGAATCGCTGAAAGTGATAGAGGTAACAAGGGATAATGAATGGACAAGGGCAGTGAGTGGTTGGGGGTCCTTAGGTTGAACCTCCACTACTTGTAAGGCCCTGATGAGAGCTTGACAATGCTGGGGTGAGGTTTGGATGAGGTCATATAGGGTCATCTTCACAGGCATCTAGTGAAGCTGTTTTAACATGGAGTCATGGATTGCCCCTGAAGAAGAAGAAGAAGAGGGTTGAGATGCGCCAAGGATAGAAATTTTAGGCTTTGGCGGTTGAGGTGGCTTGACAAAAGGATAGGTCTAAGGAATGGCAGCTTTTTCTTTCACCTTGTTCCTTTGTGATCTAGTGGTTATGTGAATGGCATTGATTTGGAAGATAGGGGTGAAGGAGATGAAGGGGTCATGGCCTGCTGATGAGATGTCAATGTGGTTGAAGAGGTTGGAGGGATATGGGAAGGTGTGGGAGGTCTATCGACAGTGTCCTCAAGAAGAAGAGTGTATTTCTCCATATAGCGGCAAATGACGGCCTTGAGGGCACAGCAATTCTCGGTGTCATATCCTGGCGTATGATGATATTAGCAAATCTTAGTATCATCGAACTAGGAAGACTTTGACCCGAGGGGTTGGAAGGGCTTGATGGGCAGAAGGGTTATGCTAGAGGTCTACAAAAGTTGGTGCAATATCAAAGCATATGAACCCACTAAAGGGTCTGTGCTTGTTGATGTGTGAGATGCTAGCGACTTTTGCTTAGGCGGTGTTGGAGGAGGCTTTCATAACACCTTTTGGGTTGATGGTGCGGCCACCTATGAAGATGACACTTTCTTCGTGAGAGGTGCCAAATTTTTGAGAGAGGGTAGGTTGGTGGTAGGTAAGGGTAGTAGTGGAGGCAACTTGTTTTGATTAGAGGTTGGAGTGGGAAGGACTCTGATTATGGTTGAAAGATGAGGGCCCAAAATGGAGGGCAATGGTGATGGAGGAGGAGGGGTTTGCCACTGTGGTTTAGCAGTCTTCTTTGGTTTGGTTTGAAGACTACTATTGGTTGAGGTCTGGTCCAAGTCTACCTTCACTTACGGGTGAGTGAGGTTAGGGACAACGCAAACACTGAGTGACTTGGATGGTTGTGGTTTAGAAGGTTTAGAGGTAAAAGTTTGGTCTTTATTGAGAGTTTCTAGAGATTTTGTCATGGGAGGGTTGGCAATATGAGATGAGACGACACGGGCATGCTGAAGAGCTTTAAGTCATTCCCATAATACCTGATGTTCCACTTTCCTTGAAGGGAAAAGTCCTAGTTTCTCCACTAGTCAGGAAAATGGTTGGGAAGATGTCGGATGAGGCTCGGGTCCTTGAGAAGATGTGGACAGTTGCGGGGCTGAAGATGAGATTGGTGTAGCAGTCTCGGACCCAAGGCATGATGATGTGATAACAGGTTCATTTATGGTTGGAGACGAAGGAGAGACAGGTTCTTCCCTGGGTGGAGAATGAACCGGAGAATGAGGCTGCTCAATAGGGTAGAGGGCAGGGATGATTGCACCCTCCACTTGCAGTTGAGGAGTAGGAAGGGTCGGGTCCTCCATAGGTAGCAAGAAGGAGGACGGTGAGACTGATGGTGTCGGTATAGTTGAGGCGTCCTCCAGTATAAAGGAAGTCAATGGAGAACTAACCAGAGAAGAAGGTTCATCCACGTGTGATGGACTGATGGATTGACCAACCTCCTGAGTCTGTGTGAGAGGTTGATCAAGGATGAGAGGCAAGACTATATTGATTGTGTGTATATTATGTTTGTGAGTGTCATCAGTCATAGTCTACACATTGTTTTGGGTAGGAGGATGATTGGGAAATGGTTGCTTGAAGATGTTTATGCCTTGATTGGGTGGCACATTAGGATTGTCCAGGATGAGGTCACCCTTTTCTAGCATGTCTTGGATGATGTTTTTAAGAGTCTTGCATTTGCTCATGTCATGGCCCTTAACACAGTGATAGTTATAGAAATCATTTTCCCTATACCACGTAGGCATGGCGCATGAGGGATCAAACTGAGGAGGCAATCAGATTTGGGGGAGATTGAGAACCCCCTGTTTGACAAGTTTATCCAGTACAGATGTGTATGACTCTCTGAGTGGAGTATACTGTCATTGTACATACCTTTACTAGAACTGGCAGGTGATGCTTTGGGACGTGGATGGCTCAGGCTAGTTGGTTGAAGGTGAAGATGAAGGTCTAATGACTATAGCATTTGCTGATGCCTTAGATTTGGGATTAGATGAAGAAGGCTTAGAAGAAGAGTCATTGGACTTGGATTTGGGGTTCTTACTCTGCAACTTGACTTTGTTCTCCTCGATGGCACGTAATTCAAGCTTTCGGGCCATCATGAAGGCTTCATCAAAGGTGTGGAATGTCTGAACCCACAAGGTGAAGGAAATATGCTTGGCACAGGCCTAAGAGAAAAGTTTGATAAGCTCGAGTTGGGGCAAAGAAAAGGAGAGTTGATTGATGAGGCCTCTCGAGCGAGCAACAAAAATAGCTATGTATTCATCCTCAAACTGTCAGATAGAATAGAGATCTGTGATTGAGACCTTTTTGGTGATATTGATGGAGAAGTGGTCGAGGAAGAGTTGGGCTAGCTGGGTGACTGTGAAAAGAGAATGGCTGGCAAGAGAGCTGTGACCATCAAGAGTAGCACCAACAAGTGACATGGGGAATGTGCATATAAGTAATGCATCATCATGGGCTATAAGATAACAGGCATGTCTGAATGCCTATAGCTGTTGTTGCGGGTCTTCCTTACTTTGAAAATGAGAAAATTTAGGAAGCTCCCACTGACTGGGATACGGCCTGATCGGGACAGAGGGATGAATGGGTTTGTTGCAAATTTGCTCATATGAAAGAGCATTGCGTGAACCAAAAATAGAGGTCTCGAGACTAGATATTTTGTCTATCAGCATTTTTATTATGTCTGTTGACGGATTGGTGGGTGGAGCACCCCTTAGGTTGTAGGGTGCTTGAAAGGTGCTAGAAGGGGCATACGACGTAGTTGGTTGTGCCTATAGGGGTGCAACGTATTGATAACTAGTCATTGGGATAGAAGTGGAGGCTAAGGGTGGTTACATTGTGAAGGTAGAAGGCATGGCTAGGCTCGATGTTGCCACAGGAGGTTGGATAGTGGTAACATTGGCCAACGAATGAGTAGCCACCCTGGTGTTGATAGGGGTGAGGGTAGGCGGAATAGAGACAACTAAATTTTGGAAAGGGGTAAAAGTTGGTTGAATATGTTGTGGTTGATAGAGGGCTGAAACCCTGATGGAAGTGGGCTCAGAGATAGAAGGAGAGCCCACACCTAGAAAGTTGGTCATGATCTGGTCATTAGTCGAGGTGACAGCCTGGGTGTCTATGGGTTGAACCACAAATGCTGTCGATACGACCATTGTCTCGACTAAAGAGGTTGGCAACCCATAAATTAGGTTGCCTAAGGAGTCTCACATTCAGCTTCATGCGAGATAATGTTGTAGGGCTTTGACATTGAGGTCTAAGAATCTTTCAAAATCTTGGTTCCCTTTAGGAACAATGGGAGTCTGGGTCAGGGTCGGTCGAGTAGGAGTTCTTTTGGTCTCCAAGTGGAACTCCATTATGGGACTGGTTATGGATGAGGAAGGCAGAAGCGGTTGATGCCTCACGTGGTCGACAAGAGCCTTGGTTTGACTGCGAGTCAAAACCATTCAAGGCAAGATAAAATGTTCTCATAAGCTCAAACAAGTAGATAAGAACAGAAAAGAAAAAGAACACAAGCAGACCCTAAGCGTTAAATCCCTAGGAATAAATTATTAGGATTGTGTTGGCTTATGCCTTAGAATGTGTTTAGAAAGATTGGCTTTTGAGCAGGTCCTAGAAGTAGTCTAGAGCTGGTTTCAGGTTTGTTTCAGTGCTTAAGAGTTTGTGTTAGGTTCCGTACTTGGCTTGGTGCTAAGGAGCAAGCTCCCCTCACTTCACGAGCCCAGTGATAAGCTAGTCTTGCTTAGCCAAAATATACTTCCCCTAGAGATTATCCTCTGCCAGAGAACAAAGTGAGCTTTCCCCTTGGTAGTGAAGTCCAAGTGGGATTGTTGGGACCGGTAAGGTATTCGCTGGATGATGAAATCCCAGTCGGGCCTTGTCTCAGGTAAGTTTTGATGTTTGATTTGTGTAAGTGATTTGGTTGTGTAACATAAGTGATCTATGATTAATTCATGATGTGGTTATTAATTACTAGATGTGGACTAAGTATGCAGTCAAGAAGAAATGAAATGCAACGTGTTTTAAGCCCAAGTCGAAATGTGAGTTTGAATGTAGACAAATAGAGAAGAGGTTGAAGAGTATGACTTTGACTAGTCTAAGATGCAAGAAAAGAAAGAACAAGAATGATTCTTTTTAATTTTTTACTGATAGTGTCTTTTGGAAGAGATAGAAGAAATAGGTGAAAAGGAGAAACCTAATGCACCTATATGAAAAGAAATGAAAAAGAACCCAAGGAAGACCCTAGGGTCCCACCAGGTGTGCCAAAATGTTTCCAAACAAGATTTCGCTTTTCACATTCAAAAAGGAAATGACAAACTAAGAAGAATGGATGAGGGTTTGTACGAACCCGGATATAGTCTTGCGCACCAGATTCAAACGATGGAAGGAACCCCTCTTTGGTTGTGGAGGATGACACCTGTAGAAGAAAGAGACTAGAACAGGAAAATTGTTAGATGACTAAGAAGTGGACTGCCAAGCGAAATCTTGGTCCTAAAAGTGTAAAAGACTTCTTGGAGGATGACAGTCCACTGATAAAAAGCAAAATATAATCAAAAATATAAATGATGAAGACAAAATAAAAGCACTGAAAGGACATGCATACCTGTTAAGCATCAATCTACTTTACACAGTCACCGACATCAGTGGTTCTATCGGCATCGGTCAAGGAAGGTTGCCAATGCCAGTTATTATGCTGACGTCGGTAGGGGAAATGGTCGAGGTCGATCGAGGTCAGGGCAATGGCCTGGGACAGGATCTAGACGGGTTTTTAGATTTGCAGAATGGCTTAAAGATTTGTCTAGATGATCTGAGAGCTATTTAAGCGTTTAAGAACTTGTTTGGATAGTCTATGTAGCACTGTGAGGCAAGAGGTATGGTCAGAATAGGGGATCAGAGAGAGGATAGGGTGACAGGGAGACAGGTATTAGAGAAGGCCTTTCAGCCTCTCAGGGAAGGGCAGGTTGAGTCTGAGCAGTGGGCTGGTTAACAGATGAATTAAAAAGAAATACTAAAATGAAAAATACAGTAAAAATACTTATCTCTTTGCTTGCTAAAGAGGGACTACAGAAGACCTATTGCTGATGCTGTTGATAGACCTGCAATGCCAAGAGCCTGGAGTTATTCTTGTAGAGTACCTGTAGCTAGTGATGTTTGTTGTGCGAGAGGGAGAGAGAGAGAATTTGAATGTTGGGATGCCAAAGAGTTCACATTCGCAAGGGGGAGAATAGAGGTCAGAACACAGTTTTAAGGGTAATCGATGCTGGCAGAACTGCCAACGTCGGCCGCATACTGACTGACGTCAGCGGCAGAAGAATGGGGATAGAGGCTAAAATTAGCCTATGTCCATTCTTACATGCTGCCAGGGACAAATGGTCATGGGAAAATGGTCGTGAGGGGCTTAAATGGATGCAAGAGGAAGGGTTAAGAGGGGATTTGGGTCATTAAGGCATGGCATGAGGTGAGGGGATCCAAGGGAAGGAATCCGAGGTGGCATGGGTGAGGTGGCAAGGGGGCCACCAAATTAAAATATTTGATTTATTTGGATTTAAAATTGAGGGGGCTTAAGACAAGTGTTAGGAAATGGACCAAGGGGACCAACGGGGGAGGATGACCAAGGGGTAGACATGATTTCGGTGTCTACATTTGGTTTAATTACCTCTTAAGCATGTTTAAGCACTTTGTGCACACATTACTCAAATTGATTAGAATGTCTTGTTATTAGTTCAAAATTTTATTGGATTCAAATTGGAAGTCAATGTCAGATGCATTGGATCCATTATTTGATTTAGGATGTTACCAACAATAAATAATGAAGGCACATGTCTCGTATAATAGATTTGATAGGAAAGAGCAATCTAGAGCACCCAGGTGCAAAATTAGCATTTTGACTCAAAATGATCTGATCAAAATTAGTTGGCCCATAAATTGCATTACCCCATTTAAGGATACCCTAGCTAGAATCAGAACTTGAATATATAAGGTTTAAAGCTTTTAATGTGTTTTAATATTTTTACACCAAATTATGTATTTTAAGTGGAAATCAGCTAAAATCCTAGTTGGAGGTTATTGGTGGTCAAATTTAGATGTATATAGTTTACCCCTATTTGGGAAGGAGTTGCAAGCTAGAAGCACAATAACATATTCTCAAATAATGAAAAGGTCTAGTATGCTTATGATTGCAATAATGATAAACTAATTATATGATGCCCCTTTGAGGGAATGTTTGGCACAAGTAGGTCAGCAAATGATCCCTCAAAAATAAAGAAGTGAAACGAGGGGACCAAAGAAAGGAAATATGATGGGGTGAAAACATAATGATATTGAAAAAGTAGTCAAAATAATTGAGACTACAAGTGGGATGGTGTATAATGGTTTTCCCAAAGGTGGTTATAAGTATTGTACCCTAATAGTGGCAATGTGGTATGATAACACAATAGGTGACTATAATCATTGAGAAGATGTAGCTACCCCAATTAGGACAGACAAACAAGATAACAACATGCCCCTATATGGGTATAAAAAGTAAAGTGGTGACAACATAATGATTTACCCAAAGGTAGCTATAATCATTGAGAAATGTAGGTGAGACGGTGTGCAATGATTTGTCCATAGGTGGTTATAATCATTGGACCCTAATTATGGCAAACATGATAAACGTGGTCGAGGATGATGATAACTTAACATAGAGGGTAATGATGAATTGGAACAACCTACTATTAGGGAGATGCTCATCTGAACTAATAAAGGTTAAAATTATTTTGTGGTTAATTACTATGTTTGGGATATGAATGGAATTGAACTAGGATGTTGGTGTCGAAGAGATGTTGCCATTACTGAATAGACTTCTTGAAGCTTAGGTTTGTTGTAGCATGTGTCAGTAGGCATCATGGTATAACATCATGAGGACTTGGCCAAAATATGCATAAATATTGACTCTCATAATCCAATACTCAATAGAAAATAATGCACCAATGATAAAAACCATGATGACAATGTAAACATATGAATATGGATGGATTCAAGTGTAAGTGTGGGCAAGGAATCACCCAATGAACACATATAAACCAAATCAAGGTAACAGTATTGAAAGTAAACAAATAGGTAGACAAATAAGTAGAAACAAATAATACACTAGGCAAGTGGATGTTGACTACATAGTTCCATGGATGTAATATCCAATAAAAAACTTCAAGCCAAATGTAGTTCTCCTAGGGAATGGGAAGAATGTGATAACTGAGGAAAACAAACAAAATGGATGTGATAGAAGAAGAGGAAAGGTCTTTAAAAATGGAAAGTGCTTGAGAGAAAAGGCAAAAAAGGATGGGGAAACTAAGCGATAATTGGTTTAATTGTAACTTAGTAAGGATTCCCAGAATCCTTAAGGAAAAGAAGTCGTCAATGTTTTGTGTTCTTTTCTAACAAATTTTCAAATGTTTTTAGAATTTTTTGAAGTATATCAACTTGATCAAGAATGATGAGACACTAAATGGTTCAAGCTCACAAAATAGTGAGAGCATTTAAACTAAGGTTGCTCACAAAATGTTGAGAGCATTCAAAATTAGGTTGCTCGCATAATGGTGAGAGTGTTCAAACTTAGGTTGATCACAAAACGGTGAGAGCATGATGGAAAGGTTGATTGAGCTAACCTCAACAAGTATCAAGCACTACCTATAGTGTCTTAGAGTAGGAACTCAAGTCACTATATTTCTACCCTACAATGGAGAAATTTGACTAGTGTAGCAGTAAATTCAAGCAAAATAAGCACAGTTGGTAAAAAGGCACAACATGGCATAGGGAGTGGCAAGTTGGTATGTCAAGGCTTAATAAATAAATGATGCCCCTAGTTTTCCTAGAGGTAGTTATAACTAGGATGCAATTCCATAGATCAATGGTACTAATTTTTCTAAAGGTAGTTATAATTAGTAGCAAGACCAGTGATAAGAAAATAATAACAAATGAAGGATGCAACTACCAAAACTTTTGTCACACTATTCCAAAATATGATCTCTATTTGAAGTACTTAAATGACCTAATGAAACTAATCAGATTCCTCAATGTTAAGAATGCATAAAAAATGCTAAAAAACCAAGCTCAAATTGGCTAGGCTTTAGAATATACTGGGTTGATAAAATGGAATGGTAAAATAGATATGGCTAATAGAATCATTAAGAATGATATTTTTACAAAGAAGAATAGTTATAAAATGGCATAAATAAAACTATCTTTACAAATAATATACCTTAGCACCCAAGCATAGTATCACTTGAGATGAATAATATTCATCAACTCAAGAAGTTCATCTCTATCTGGTGTGGCAAGCCTGTATGCTCCTGATCCATAATCTATGGTAATGATGAAAGGCCCTATCTAGTTTGGTTTGAATTTTCCTTTATGCTTTTTCTCAACGGTGGTATTCTTTTAGTTTTCTTTAATAAAAAGATCACCAAGTTCAAGTTTTCTATATTTAACACACTAATTATAGTATACTTTGAGTCAGTTCTAATATTCCTAAATATTTTTGAGTGTAGTTGTGTGTTTCTCATCAAGTAGGTTTAGTTCTTGCAGGCGAGCTACATGATAGTCATGATCATCCAAGACATGCTTGAAAGAGATGCATAGTGAAGTCAATTTGAGATCAATGGGAAGGATGGCTTTAGTACCATAAATAAGTGAGTATGAAGTGGATCTTGTGAGGGTATGATAATTGGTATGGTATGTGCAAAGGGTAGGGAATATCTTTAGGTGTCAATCATGATCGGCATCAGTGACAATCTTTTGAGAATATTGGCAATGATTTTATTTGATGCTTCGACTTGGCCATTACCTTGAGGGTAATATGCTATACAAAAATGTTATGTGATATTATATTTGATACATAGTTGGTCTACATCTTTATTATTAAATGATCCTCCATTATCAGATATAATGTCAGAGGGGATAATGTAGCGACAAATGAGATGGTTGAAGAAGAATTTGGAAATTTGTTTTCCAGTCACATAAGTGAGGTCTATAGCTTCAACCCACTTATTAAAATACTTGGTGGTGGTATGGATATGTTTATGGTCATTAGATGAAGTGGGATTGATCTTCCTAATGAGGTCAAGTCCCCATGTAGAAAATGGCCATGGTGTCAACACTAGTTTCAGAGTTTTGGCTGGAGCATGAATCAAATTAGCATGCGAATGACATTTATCACACTTATTTATATATACAGCATTGTCTGCATCCATCATGGGCCAATAATAACTAGTACGTAAGATATTTTTGGATAGGACTACCCTGTTATAATGAGCTCCACATACTCCATGAACTCTTAACGCTAGTGTAGACTCTATCAAAGTTAAACAATGAAGCAAAGTTCTATCAAAACTATGATCATAAAGGGTGGATACAAGTAGAGTATAATGATTGAAATTATGAGTGAAGGCTTTGGTTTGTTTTTGAGATAGGTTAGGTGGTATAACTTGGTCATGAAGGTAGTTATAAAGGTCTGAGTACCCGATAGAATTAGGACCAACAATATCACAAATCATTGTAATGGTTGAAGGTTCATGAGTTGGTGCTAACAAATTCTTGATGAGGAACTAATACTCTCTAGATTTATCTATTTGTCAAATTAGAGAACCAATAGTATTTATGGCTTCTACAATTTTATTACTATCCCTTGTTATGTGCTCAAACTGAATGTTGGCAATTTGTTGCTTAAGAGTGTCAACCATGGCTTTATATAGAACTAGTTTATCATCTTTGGTCTGAAAATGATTTGTGACCTGATTGATGATTAACTAAGAATCACCATAAACTTGGAGATGAGATATGTTCTAATGCATTGCATGTCAAAGTCCTATAACAAGTTCTTCATACTCAACTATGTTGTTTTTACAAGGAAAGCTGATTTTGAATGATTTAGGGATTAGATCTCCTTATGGTGTAATACATAATAGGCCTACCCCTTATCCATGTGTAGTAAATGAACCATCAAAATATAGCTTGTAGGTCTGCTCCTCAAGGGGTGTGTCAATGACGGTCATTATGGATTCATCAAAAAATTAAAATGTGAATGGTTGTGTGTTTGTGAGAGGTGCTTCAACAAGTTGATCTGTAAGAACTTATCCCTTGATTGCCTTTTGATTGACCTACTATATCTAAAACTCACTAAGAAGCATGATCCATTTAGCCATTCTACCTTACAAAGATATTTTAGATAGTAGATACTTGAGTGGATCTACTTTTAAAATGACCATGATCTTATTATTCAACATGTAATGATTCAGTTTCTAAGCTGTAAAGACCATGGCCAAACAAGCTTTTTCAATAGGTGCATAGTTATGGTCATATGTGACCAAGGTATGACTTAGGTAGTATGCAACATCTAATTTTCCATTTTCATTATGTTGAGCCAAGAGTACCCCCAGAGCATGGTCGATAGCTAATAGGTATAACAAGAATGGCTTTCCCATCATAAAAGGTAATAAAATAGGCATATTAATAAGATAGTCTTTAATTTGTTGAAAAGTTGTTTGCCAGTGATCATCCCAGTGAAATGCAACTCCCTTCTTTAGAAGTGTGTAAATAGATGACACTTGTCTGCTAACTAAGAGATGAAGCATCGGATTTATTGGATCTTACCCTATAAACTATGAAATTGCTTTATATTGGTTAGTGGTGGCATCTCGATATAACATGGACTTTAGCCAGATCAACTTCAATACCTCTATGAGACACAATGAAGCCAAGTAATTTACCTAAGGTTACATTAAACACACATTTCTTTGGATTGAGTCTAACTTTGTACTCTTTTAATCTTTCAAATATCTTATGTAGCATTATTGAATGGTCAACATTGGTTTTGAATTTTCCTAATATGTCATCGACATAGACTTCAACAATATCACGCATCACATCATGGAATATGACAATCATGGCCCTTTGATATATAGCTCTAGCATTCTTAAGACCAAATGACATTATCTGATAACAAAATGTTCCCCACAAAGTGGTGAACATTATTTTATGTTGGTCTTCTGGTGTTATTCTAATTTGGTTGTATCTTGAAAAGTCATCCATGAGTGAAAGCATTTCATAAAATATAATGGATTCATTGATCATGTCAATATTAGGCAATGGAAAATCATCTTTAGGACAAGCTTTGTTGATGTCTTGAAAATCAGTATAGATTTTGATGCCTTCAGGGTTTTTACTAATAGGTACCACATTAGAGATCCATTCTAAGTAGTCAATGGATCAGATACATTCTAGTTCTAAGATTTTTTCTAAATCTTTTTTTACCAATATGACAATGTGAAGATGCATCTCACGTAGCTTTTATTTTACCAGTTTGGCATTAGGATTGAGTAAAAGGTGGTGTAGAACCAAGGTGGGGTCTAAACCTGGCATGTCAGAATAGGTCCATGTAAATATATCTACAAATTATCTTAATAGAGTTGTAAAGACTTCATGTTCCTCCTCAGTGAGGGATGTGCCTAATTTTATCCATTTTGAGTCTGATGGAGTCCTAATGTTTACCTCTATTATATCTTCAACTAGAAGGGTCAAACCATCTTCTAGGATAGTAGGCAATAACTTGAACTATTGGACTATGTTAGGGTCCTCTACTAGGACTTTCTCTTCAACTTCTCCTATGCATGGTGAATCTGAGTCTCTTAATGGAAGATCTGACCATGTGACAAAAATAGTCATAATTTTTTGAATAATTTAATTAAATACTTGTTGTTTCTCAAAACTGAACTCAGATCCATAGGCATGTTCATCATTGGTGGTCTCTTGGTCTAAATTTGAAAAATAATGAACACCCCCATCTAATGGTGCCTGAAATAGGTTTTCACCACTAGACTAGCCTTTATCTTTACTTTTTTCCTAGTCAAAAATCACCTCAAAGAGTTTTTCACTTTGGGACCTCGATGTTTTACTTGTTTGTTTTTGGCTAAGGGTGTTCACCCACTCTCCAAAATAGGCTTCAAGATCTAATGTAATTGAGAATCCTGACTTGTGATCTCCCAATGGAATGTTATCTCTAAGGCCTAAGAAGTCACAAAATGCCTCATCATTATGGAACACATCAATCAATAGATTAAATTCTTGTTAGTCCCAATCTATCAGTTGGAGATAATATAATGGTAATGGGTTACGATGAATGACCAAGGTAAGGGTACAAATGGCATTGTTATCAAATAGGTTGGTTTCATCTAAGTCATCAAAGGTGAGGCTATGATCAAAATTTGCTTCACTGTCGACATCATCATCACTAGTCACTAGTGATGGAGTTTGAATAATATATGTGGGGTCACCCCTAGGTAGTTTAAATCTAAGTCCATAAAGTCTTTCATACTTAGTCATGGAAATTAGCTCGATGGTTCCTTGTTGATTTGATTCAAGGCCTCTTCTTTCATAATTATGATTATCCATGATCCTATTATGAATATGATACTTTGCACTTTTATAACAATCATCTTGGGCATCATTGTATAACCATGATTTATCCCTTTAATAGGGTCAGGTTCTAGGCCATATGTTGGTACAAATGTGATAGGTCCCTTATCTTTATTCTTTCATTTCCAATACATATGTGGAGTGACGTTAGGTCACCCAAAGGTTTTTGGATTTTAAGGAATATTAGAAATATGAAATGTATCATGGGTCACATACTCTCCTGATCTATTATCTAAAATGGTGAAATGATTAAAAGCTTTAGGTGGTGGCATGTGGGAAAGGGAATCCAAGGTATTAGGATATATGAAATTATTTGATGAAGGATCAATAAGTATGGCCTTGCCTTTATCCTATTTGGAACTTGGATTCATGTCGTACTGATAATTGTAGCTCTGGAATTTGACCTCAAGATGTTTTTAGTGTTTATATGGGTGTAAATCTCTTAAAATATTCACTTCCATCCCTGAGTGGGAAAACTTGATACAATGGTATAGTGTTGATGAGACTACATGAATCTCATGTAACTAAGCCCTAATTAGAAGCATATTGTATGACAACTCAAGATCAAGAACATGTAAAGTGTATCATGGGTCAAAGGCCTAATGATAACTGGCAAGCTAATGGTGCCTTATGATTCTCTTTCCTAATTATCATAGGCTTTAATGGTTATTATTTTTGGCTGGAGATCTACTATTGCGTACCCAATAAGCTTGATGAGCTTTAGAGACACTATGTTGAGGCTTAATCCATTATCTATAATGACACATTTCAATTTATTCTAATTTATATAAACTTCTATATACAATGGGTTATTATGGATTGGATCAAGGGAAGACATATTGCTTTGGTTGAATGTGACTTGTTGGGAAGAGCTGGGTGTCCAACTAAAGCTTTAAATTTATTAGGGGGTATGTCACTAGAAATAGTTGATTGGGTCAAAAACTCATTCAAGATGTTATTATGGATTATTGACATTCACAACAAATCTAAAATATAAATTTGTGATAGTGTCTTCTATAATTGTTCCACAATATCAAACTTCTTATCTTGGTCGATAGTAAATGGTTTATTTTGAGGCTAAACAGTTGGTTAGATGATAGGAAAAGTGGCAGATGGTTGTGGGCATAGGATATTGATCTTTGAATTTTAAGTTATGATTACATAATCAGGATTAAATATTGGACCATTATTACTAACAAACATTGGGAATGGTGTGGGACTAGATAGGATAAGTTTTGATTGCTGGTGCACTCATATGTGGTCAAATGTCAAGGATGAGTTATTGATATAAGGAAAAGGGGAAGTACTAGTTTGTTGGTTTGCCTATATGCACTCCCAGGTCAAAAAAGGATTATTTATTTAATATGGCTAAATGTTGTTGTTTAGCAATAGTCTAGGTTGATTAGTGCTTGGTCTAAGATTAATGGAGATGGTATTAACACTACCCCCTACAATATGACCTAAAACCTCATTGTGGTCATGTGCAACTACATGGTAGGTTTATTGGTTTTTACCATTCTAACCTTGGTTTTATTTATTATTCTATCATTTTAGGTTTTGATACTGATTTTATTGATTCGGCCTTTGATTTTGATACTATTGATTCTGTTACTGCATTGGCCATTGTTATTGTTGTTGCTAATTGCTCTACTATTTTTTATTGTTATTTTGGGGAAAGGGGTTTTGATAAATCCCAAGAGTTTGATTAGAAGTGGAAGAATCATTATCCAATGTTCTCTCCCCATTATTTAACATATTCTTAATTAAATGCTTGATTTGAACACATCTTCATAGATTATGCCTATTGAATTGATGATATTCATAGAATTCATTTTCATGGTACCAATAAAGATACGGAATGCTTTACAGATAATGCTTTAGTATAGGCTAACTAATTAGATTAATAACAACAAGCTTATGAAATATAAACTCAATAAGTTATCTTAGGTCACTAAAGACACAACGTGTAAGAACGGTTCTCCCAAGAGGAGGGGTTTGCAATAATAAAGTTTGTTTTAATTTTTTTGCAAGTCTTGGTTTTTGTGCTTTCAGTAATGGTTTGAGAGATTATTGGGTAGGATTAAGCTAAAAAATTGGTGCAAATGACATTTTCACCATTTGGACATGACGTGATTTGGTTACTCCATTTCCCATAACATTCCTATTATGGTTGAATTGCTTCAGTCTTTCTTGGTTATTGGCTTGTGCCAATTGTGATACTTGCACTTGAATGGGATGTTGATGATGGCTATTTTCTTGATTGGTACCTTGATTTTGATTAGTTAAATTAAGCTTAATGACTCCTTTATTGATGAGCACTCACTCGATCAATAAACATTTATCAATGATCTCTTTGAAAGTATGTGTATATTGTAGTTCCAGATGATAAGGTATCTCACTATGAAAATTTTTAGTAAACACAATAGCTAATTGTTTATCTAGTAAACTATGGGTGAAATATCTTACAAGGGCTCTCCATCATTGTAGATAACTTGCAAAACTCTCACCAGCTTTTTTCTTTACTTATGTTAAATCTAATAATAAAATCTCATGTTCGAGATTATAGGAAAAGTTTTGTACAAACTTATCAAAAAGGTCATCAAAATTTGTTACTAAATTTTTGGGCAACTTTAAAAACCACTCCAAGGCTTGTCCAGCCAAGCTCCTAGGAAACAACAATAAAATAAATATGTCGTTATATGTCACTGGTTGACATGCAACAAAGAACTCAGTCAAATGAGCCTTAGGATCACCTTTCCCTTTATATTTATTGGATTTAGGTGGTTTGTATCCTAGATAAAATGGTATCCAAAAATACTCCATGTTGAATGGATATGAATACACATCATCCAACTTAAAAAATTTAGTCTGTTTCCTAGTTTGAATGGCAAAAATTACATCCTTCATCTATTATAATTTTTGGAATAGGAAACTGGAAGGAACATTGGTTTGAGAGAGAATATTGGTTTCGGTAGATGGTTAGGAGGTCACAAGTGGGACACTTTGACTAGGGTATAATGGAGATATATGTTGGGGTATATTGATTTGTTTGGGAAATGGATCAGGAATATGCATATGTGGACTAGGATGTACTTGAAATTACATATTTGGTTGTGTGATATATTGGTTTGGGTTGGAGATAAAGGTTTAACTTGGATAATTTTGTTGTTGGGATGGAGGGATATAAATATATTATGCCTACTATGGTTGAAAAGGGACATGTTGCTGACTAATCAAACCTTGCTATTGAGTGAGAACTTGTGGACCAAGACTCTATGTCTTAATTTGTGGCACATTTTAAACTAATGGTTGTCTAGTAGGTACTTGAGAAATACAAAAGCCTCCTTGTTGCATGAATCCCTATGGGGAAGTGAAAATAGGTTGCAGATTTGGCATCTATTGCTGACCAATATTTATACATTGTTGACTAGTCATTACTTGGTTTTAGATTGACATATTACTCTGTGACTAAAGAGGTATGCTTGTCATTACCTGGTGAGGTATAACATTAGTTTCCCTTGATTGAGGTGGCAATGTATCTGTCCTCTATTACATTGGTATACTAGATTGTGTAGACACTTAAAATTGGCCATTGATAACCTCCAATTAGGCTTTTGGCTAATTTCCACCCAAAATGCACACTTTGGCCTAAAAATACTAAAACACATTAAATGATGTGAAAATTACATATTCAAGTGCTGATTTTGGCTAAGGTATTCCTAAATGGGGCAATGTAATTTATGAGCTAGCTAACTTTAACCAGATCATTTCGAGTCAAAATGCCAATTTTACACCTAGGTGGTTTGGATTGCTCTTTCCTATCTAATCTTCTACACAAGACATCTACCTTTGTTATTTTTTATTGGTAACATCTTAAATGGTAATACAGTTCTAACACATCTGACATCACCTTTTAATTCTAATCTAGTCAAATTTTGGACCAATAATAAGACATTTTGATCAATTTGAGTAATTTGTGCACAAAGTGATTAATCATGCTTAAGAGCTAATTAACCCAAATCAAGGCCTAATTAATAATTCCATGGAAAATTGTTGAATACTTATTTTTAGAAATGAATATTGAATATTTTCATCATCAAGTGACCTCATTTCTTGGAAAGACATCCCTAGGCCATAAATGCCACAAATATTAGGATTCATGCCTCCCATGACTCATCAATGCCTTCCATGATGCCCTCCATGCCTCTTAATTTCCCATTTTTCCAATTCCATGATGAGGATAATTAAAAACATAATTCTAAAAATTAAATTAATCTTCAACCACACATCTCAATCTTAAGATGGATGGTTCAGGTTGATTCTAATCAAATCCAAAAATCTATAAATAGGAGGACTCACAACATCATTTATAAGGCTTGATAATGAAAAGTTATAATGAAAAAATGGTTCCAAAAGCTTCAATAAATTAGTGTTACCATTCCAAATTGATGCCAAGCCAAGCCACAAGCCAAAAGTGCCAAGGAAAGATGGAGGTACACAAGCTTCCATTGCTAAGGACTTCATGAGCACAAGCCAAGCAAGTCACCACTACAAAGGCATTTGGAGCATTCAAGGAAGATGAAGAAATTTTTGTGTTTGATTCCTTGTTATTTAGTTGTGTTTATCATTTGCTTTTCTTAACTAAGCTCTGCCTAGTGTCTAGGTCTAGAGATGTTATGTTATAAGTGTGTTTATTTCATTTTGTTTTCATTCTAGAACTAACACCATACTAACCATCCTATCTTGAGTCAAATTCCTAGATCACATATTATGCCTACTATTGTGTAATATTACTCATTACTTATTGAGGAGTAGGATTCATCACACTCTATCATTGAGGAGTGACATTGGCCATTATTTGACTACCTAATCTCATAGGTTGTACACTTGAAGAAGCAGTCAATTGAGGTTGGAATGTAGAAACTCCTATTCCCTGGTATGATGATCCACTCATGGAATTAACTACAGACACATGTTGTTGGCTAGTTTTTTGTGCATTAGTACCACTTTCATTGGGATTGGACATTGCCTGCACATTGTCCACTATGTTTTGCTCACTATTCTACATAGAGGTCAAAAACACTTCTTCAATAACAGACATATGCATCAAGTTATCTACTAAATAAATTTCTATGAATGGGTCAAAACTCAGATTCTCTTGTCCAATCAACTCCATCAACAATGTTGTTGAAGGAACTAAGTCAATAAGAGGTTTGTTCATCATGTTCATCTAATTGAAATTACATTCTAGATTTAGGTAGGTTTGATATGCTTTCTGCATTTGGTTAAAGTGGTCTTCCATGATGTTATTTCCTAGATTAGATATATTAGGGCCTTGATACGTTGTTTGGACTAGAGCCATAGGATTGTTAGAAGAATCCTATTGATCATAAATGATATTGTGGGGCACTCCTACTAGGCTTGGTAAATTTTCATGAGGGAAGTCTATTGGAAACTTGGCCCCTACCTCTATGGCTCTAACAAAAATCTTGTCTTTGTTCTCTAACAAATGTCACTCAAATCAAAATGGATCATATGTGGAAGCTATATTAATAGAATATAATTGTTCAAGAACTGGCTCATCCACTGTGGGTATTATAGCTAGGTATTATGCAATTTATTTTTGGTCATGTTTTAAATAAGGTGGTGTATTAACCAGATAATTAGCCAATGGATCTTGGCTTTGTACCCCTAATTGAATATTATAATAGAGATAAGAATCCATATCATAAGTAATATTATCTGTATAGGGGTCTTGAGCCATTTCTTCTTACTCAACTACATTCCTAATCCCCGGATTGTACATGAGTCTACTACGAGTGTAGGAATACATGTTGGGATCTATAGACAATGCTTTTCAATAAAAGGTTAAAGAGTTCTACAAACTCTAAAAAGGACAATATCTAAAATAGATGATGTTCCAACTTGGTCTAGATTCATCAAAAGGATCAAAAGGTTTATGCAAAGAATTGTGAGGAAACAAGATAGCGTGAAGTATCTAACATTTCACTGTTCACATAAAGATAAGCAAGTAAATGGAATAAAAATCAAAATGACAAATTTTAAGGTCAAAGTCTTTCAAATCAATCTAATCTAGGAATTTAAAATTTGCTTGGTCTTTTGGCCAAACATGGCATCAAAAGCTAGGCTCAATCAAGGCATGTGCTAGGACTTTTGGCCAAATGGCATCACAAGCTAGAATTTGAAAATAGATGAAAGATTTAATCTAACAAATTTGAAACACTTCTAAAAAACACTAGGCATTTGATTTTTAGACATGAACTCAATCAACTAGGTATAAGGTATGAAACAAAAGGCTCTTTTAGAGATGTTTATTTTCTCACAAATAATGGTATAAAACTTGGTTCTTTTGACAAATAATTTAGATAAAAGAGAATGATATAACTATGCTAGAGAAAAGATCACAAAAGTACACTCGGATTGGTCTGAAAATGTAGAAACAAATTTGAACTCTATGAAAGAGGGTATATGAAACAATATTTGAAATGTTTTGGGCAGTGTAACAATGCTACACTACCCAAAAGGTATGATAAAAAAGTTTTTTTCAAAAACTCTCTGAGGCAAAGATAGTTTCCCATAATTTTAAAATCATAACACTATCTTTCTTGACTCCAAATGTTTATGGTGCATAGACTCAAGTGCAAGTGTTTAGCACAAAATGGCTTAAGTCAATCAAGTGGTGATAATGATTATGAGTCTTAAACAATCTTCAACCCAAATTGGAAATTAAACCTAAGTTCCCTCAAGTTTAGTGAAAATGGCAAATCCACTTAACACATCAATCCTATAAAATTATAAAGGTGCAATTTCAAATTTAGATTATAAATAAAGGACTTTAAATAACTTTGGTAAAGGTCTAGACTCCATTGGGTAACATAACTGCACCAAAGTGGATGATATGACTCCCAAGATTTTGATGAACTTTAAACAAGGCAAATTGATGATTTCACATAGGCAACATAATGTCTTTTGTTCAAAGGAAAATTAGGACTATGTGTTTAGTTTGAATTATTTGTTTACACCAAGTTTTGACTCCAAATAAGACTTTAATGTAGGACAAGACTCCACTGATTAATCATTTTTAGACTCTAAATTGACAAGGTTGCTTGGTATTATTAGAATCTATCAATATACATTATTTGAGAGGATTTTAAGTGTTCATCCAAAATTAAATGTGCATTATATGTAGGGTTTTTACACACCCCCTTCTCTCAAATTATAGTACTACGACATGGACATTGAGGCACACCTTACACCAATAATACTTCCATAGTAAGTGGGGATTTATCTAAGATATAACAAGTTTTTAAATGTTCTAGGGGAATCAATTACATAATGACTTTCACACCAAACAATATAAAATAAAATCACGTATTCTAGGTTTGTATCACTTGGCTTATTACAAAAAGGTCTAGTCATTTTTACAACTACTACATCTTGTTGTTCGCTTAGTGTAGTGCGATGTCTAAATTTATACTACATCTCATGTGCAACTCTAATTAGGAGCCAAATGATGGCAATGCTAGGAGGTGTAACCTCAGGTCAAAGTTTCACTAAAGAACTTGTGAGAGGTGATGAAGTCCTCCTCGCAAGCCAAGTTTGTATAAAAATAAAGAAAGCATGAAAATAAAAATACTTTAGGATCATTTTCAATGTCACCAAAACTTTGATGAGTTTTTGGGGAGTGATTTAGATGATTTTCTTTCTAAGCCTTGGACTAGGCTACTTGTAATAGGAATGGAGCTTTTGATTCCAAAATTTCTCTAAAGGGGATAAATGGAAGAGCATACACACAACACCTCTCTTTTTTCCAAACAAAAATTTAATTGAAACAACTAAGTGAATACAAAAAGCTTGGAAAGGTGAGTTTATTTTTTAGCCCAAATTCAAAAAATGAGGTGGTGTTCATTTGACCCCTTGGTCTTAGTTGTAACTTTAAAAAGTAATGCTAAAAACACTTATTTAAGAACCTTAAATGTTACTTTAAGCACCAAAATAATGTTCTTAATTCATTTTTAAGCATGAAAAAGGTGATCTAAACATGTTTTTAGCAAATGTCAAGCTTGGTCTTGCAACAAAAATTATTAGCATGTCCTTTATCCTTGAAGCGATTTTGGGTTTGAAACAATGAACTTCAAAAAAAGAGCTCTTGGGTTTGTGTTTTCAGAAAAACATAGTGACCGATGTCAGTTCTATAACTAATGATGGTTATCTAACCGACATCGATTATACCAATAGTGACCAATGACATCTATCTAATCGATGATGGTTTTACTAACTGACATCGATTACTGTGTAAACCTGTGACAAAGAAAAATGGCAAAACAAAGTTAAAAAATCAAATTATAAGAGTTTTAATGATCCAAATGAAGATTTTAAAGCTGCATAATGATCTTCTTCATGTGTTGGATGCATCTGGTCCCATAAAGTGTGCATATGTGATCTAATAATTTGACTCAAGAGAGGATGGTTAGTATCATGTTAGTTTCAAAATGAAAATAAAATGAAAGAAACACACTAACTAGCATACCATTTCTAAGCCTAGACACTAAGGAGATCTTAGTAGATAAACATGAATAAAACACACAACTAATATGAAAAATAAACCCTCTTTTACCTTCCTTAGATGCTCTGAAATACTTTTTCTAGTAGTGGTTTGCTCAGCTTTGTGCTCATGAAGTCTTTGGCAATGGAAGATTGGCTACCTCCATCTCTCCTTGGCACCTTGTGGCTTTAGCTTCGCATGAAATCAATTTGGCATGGTAACACTAATTATAATTTCTTCTTGAAGATATTTTTTCATTATAACATTGTACCAAAATAGCTTAGAAATGATGTGCTAAAGCCTCTTATTTATAGATTTTTGTAATGTCTAGAATCACCCTGAACCGTCCATCCTGAGATTGAGATGTGTAGTTGAGGATTAATTTAATTTTTGGAATTAATTTTATAATTATCCTCATCATGACATTGGAAGAAGGGGAAATTAAGATTCATGGAGTGCATCATGGAAGGCATTGATGAGGCATGAAGGGCATGAATCTTGATATTTGTGGCATTTATGGCTTAGGGATGTCTTCTCAAGAAATGAGGTCCCTTGATGATGCAGATATTTAATATTCATTTCCAAAAATAACTATTCAACAAGTTTTCATGGAATTCTTGAGTAGGCTCTATTTTTGTTCAATTAGCTCTTAAGCATGTTTAAGCACTTTGTGCACAAATTACTCAAATTGATCAGAATGCCTTGTTATTGGTCCAAAATTTGACTGGATTAGAATTATAAGTCAATGTCAGATGTATTAGATCTATTATCCCATTTAGGATGTTACCAATAATAAATAATGAAGACACGTGTCTCATGTAATATATTTCATAGGAAAGAGCAATCCAGAGAACCTAGGTGCAAAATTGGCATTTTGACTTGAAATGATCTAATCAAAGTTAGTTGGCCCATGAATTACATTGCCCCATTTAAGGATACCCTAGCCAGAAGTGGCACTTGAATATATTAGGTTAAAATCTTTTAATATGTTTTATTATTTTTAGGCCAAATTATGTATTTAAGTGGAAATTGCCCAAAATGTTGGTTAGAGGTTATTGGTGGCCATATTTAGGTGTTTACAATCATTAGCTTAAGTGGGTTAATAACATCCATGGGTAAATCTTAACACTTCATCCATCAATGTATTTCCTCATCACTTTCTTTGTGTGTAGAACAACATATGGCCTAAATTTTATCCCTATTATCATGGGTGTTCACACCATTTTCATTAGTAAGAGTATTTAGACTATGTAAGTAATGCTTGAGGGTATGGGGCCCCTAGGGATAGTTCAGACATGATCTCCATCATCTCCATTCATCCAAAATGTGGCTTCACTTGTTCTCATTTCTATGTGAAACCACATGATTATCTCATGGATTCCTCATCCATCATTCAATCTTATCATAAATTTTGGTTACCCAAAGTCTCAACCCTAGCCTAGGATGTTCGTCATGTGCTTTGTTTCATTTTTGGTGTCAATTGCTTTTGTTTTTATTTTCACCTATGTTTTGTCATGATTCTACTAAACTTATCTTTGTTAAATTTATTTACTCTTGATTGTCTTGAGATTTACTTCTTTTATCTTACACTCATTATTTTTATTGGTGTATATTTTTATTTTTTCTTTTTGTTTGCATTCATCTTCTTTCCACTTTTTTGTTTTTATTTCTTTTTATCATGTTTTGCATCAAGATTCTTTTTTGTATTACAATCTAGTGTGACTATGATTTTTCCGTATCATGATGCACTCTATTTTGCACAAAATACAATATCTTCAGTCCTTATGTATCAAACACATATATTCATCATGGTTATTTTATATCATTGGTGATTATTATTTTATGCTAAATTAAAACTTAGGTTGCTCAACTCTTACTCACCTATTAATGTTGGAATTCCAAAGTAAGACAAAAATAACAACAAGGCAACTATCTAACCATCCATACAATATCCATCCATTTACACTTTCCAATTCATCTTCTCTCTATAACCTATCCCCTCCCATTCCAACCCATCATTTTCATATTTTACCACCATTTTTATACACCATTTTAGGGCCCAATTAATTTAAATGCTATCATTCTTTATAAATTGCTTTCAACTATTAATTTTGTAAAATCTTCCTCTCAACTTGGAAAATCTATATTTTTTGTTTTTAAGCCCACAACTTACTGGGATATATCATTCCCACCTCTACACATGTGACCCTTGAGTCCTAAGCACCATCCAATCATGCATCTTGTGAGCAAGAAATATTCTTTTTTCCTATCTATTCTCTATTTTTTAGCTAAGGGTAAATAATTTTACACCTACTTTATTCTTGCAAGTATGATATTAATTTCTAGTGCTTTAATTTGTTGATGACCTTCATTATCACCACTTCATCATTTTTTTCTCCTACATCATTTTGAGTGTTCCTCTACTTTATCGCATGAACACTTGAGGGGCATCATCATGGGTACCTCATTTTATTCCCCTCATTATCTTATTCTTGTGTCCAAACTCCTTCACTTATCGATAAGAAATGATAAATCACAACATCCATTTTTTTGTCATCTATTTTTTATTCACACCTTTTCATCAACTTTTTCATTCTTTGAAAAGTCATTACTTCAATAATGTCTCGCAACAACTTATTAAAGAGATAAAATATATATACAATTAAAATTAGACACTTTGTGTTGATTTTAACCTTCTTTGCACTAAATATCTAATCATCTCTAATCCTCTTTAATCATCCTTAATTCTCCATAATCACTATTCATTATCACTATTCACTATTCATCATCAGTATTCACTACTTTATTATCCTTAAAATAATCCAAAGTTAATTAAATAATCTTTCTCTAATTAAAAATTACATGGATTTTAGAAATTCATAATTTTTATAAATCTAAAAAATCAAAATTATCCTCACATCCACCTTTATTCCCATTGTCTTCCATGATCTGATTTAATAATCTACCTTTATTTTCATTATCATCCATGATCCAATTTAATAATCTACCTTTATTCCTAATGTCTTCCATGATCCTATTTTCTCTAATTTAATAATCCACCTCACATCCACTTACTAATTTTATATCATATCTTCCTCTTAAATGTATTTTATATTCATTTTTGAGTCATGTATGTTTCCACTCCAATTTTTAATTCAAAATTCCTATTATGAATTAAACTTTACCTTTTATTCTCATCCCTTGATCTTCATATCAAGATGGATGGTTCACATCCATTTCCAAATTCTATATATTAGAGGTTCTTCCTCCAATTTAGAAAAATCTTCTTCATTCTAAAGTCATTCTACTATTATATCTCCAAGATCTTCATTACAGGTTTATCATGTTGAGATTATAAGAGATTTCATACCACGACACTACCCATTTTCCCTTGTGTCGGAAGAGTTAATATATCTCTATTATACTCATATGATTTTTTTCATTGTAACAAAGTTGTGTTTTTGATATTCAAGTATTCGATCTTGGACATCTCATTAATGGATGACCCTAACATGGTATCAAAGCATTAAGACTAATAAATGAACATCATTTTATTTTGTTGTTTTAAACCATGAGTATATTTTAAAGCTTGTTATATAATATGACCTAAATCAATTTTTTTGATATAAAATCTCTCTCTTATTTCAAGGATTAATCAATATCATAGTTTTTTTAATTCATATTAGATTTAACATTTGACATGCTCAAAGGTACATAGCTCAAATATAAATATCCACAACTGGCTTCTTCATAGTCCCTTAGCAAATTGATTGGTTATTGATCATATCCATGTATTTTTTATAGTCATAACTTTTTGCTCATCACATCATATATTTGTGTATATTTTTATAATAAAAAAAAATTGCATGGATGGTGTAGGCCAGATTATCTCATAGCCTTACAAGATGCCCATGCATTCCATGCAACCTTACACGTAGCCCACGTCCTCTAAAGTCAATTTTTGAATAATTTAAATATCATTTAGTGTGTTTTAATACATTAAGTTTTAATAGGAAACTTGGTGGGGCTCATTTTGTAAGAACAAAGTGTGGTGGGAGGTCAAAGGTTCAACTCCCACTCACATAATTATTTTGTTTGAATTAATTTTTTTATTGGTTTTTATAAAAATGGTATATTATATTCTCAGATGCATTTTTGGTGGTATCCAATGTCCATTTTGAGAGGTCATTTTTTGACAAAAAAAAATTAGCTTATTAGTCTTAGCCCTAGTAATTTTGACACACTTCATGACTACTTCACCAAGTTCAAATCATTGAGATTGTAAATAAAATAAATTAAAATTGGTAAAAAATATTCACAACTCATATTTTCCATTCTTGCAACACTTGGTCCTGACTATTCTATTTTTGTCTCCACTTTCCATGCAACTAAGAAAGCAATTGGTACTTCATGGAATATTCCCTCCTTTGATGAGTTTGTTGTTGACTTGAGTCAAGAATAAGATAAACTAATAAATATAGGTGCAGTAAAGTCCACTAAACCACATGCTCTACTTTTAGGACATGACATTAAAAATCCTTTAAAAGAAAAGGAATAGAATAAAAAGGATCATGAGAGCAAGAAGGATCAACCCACCACCAAACCAAACTTTGACACTTCATCTTCTCGTTTTAAATCCAAAAAAGAGAGGATCAAATGTGGATATTTTATGGGAAACCATGATGAAAGCAAGTGTTTTAAGAATCATATTGATCACCCCTTGATACTTCTTGAGAAGAATAACATAGGTGTTCTTGAGCCTATCAAACCATATTCATCAACCCAAAAATCTGAGGAAAATGATAGTGGAAAAAGGAAAGGGAAAGAATCAAGAAAAGAGAAAACAAATGGGAGAGACTTAGTTGTAGTGGTACCTCTAGCTCTTACATGGGTTATTTATTTTGGTGCATCACATCATATGAATTATTCATATGTGGAGTTCACTTCGTTGGATCCATGTGACATGTCATCTATTTGACTAGGTGATAATACTTATTCACCAGTTTTTTGAAGAGGGTATGTTGAAGTGAGTGGTAGAATTTTTTAAAATGTTTTAAGTATTCCCTCACTGTCAACTAATCTCCTATCAGTCTATCAAATTACTCACTTTATTCAAGGCATGTGAGTTGAGCTCACTCCAAATTTAGTGTATGTCAAAGAGTTTCATAGTGACAATATCATTGCAGTGGGTTTAGTCAATCATGAGATTCATTTGTATTCTTTCTCCCACTTTATCCCTCTTTCAGATTCATCATCATATTCACCTATAGTTGATGACACTTTAGAGCCTGAGCATATTTTTTATGTTGATGAGTTATCTTATACCAAATAACTATAGTAGTGATGGAGACCCACTTCTTCCATATCCTTGTCATCTTCCATGACTTGAAGAGTTATTTATTGATCCACCTACTTCTAATCCACCAAAAAAAATTACAGATTTGGGTATTTGATTTAGAACACATTAGACATTGGTTAGTCTTCTACATAGTTATAGGGCCTTCCACACTCCTTTGCTTCTATTTTAGATGCACTATCCCTACATGGAGCAGTTGCCATTTCTATTTTTCATGAAGAGCATAGTTCTTTGTATAGGAACCACACCTTGGTTGGAGATCCATCAGATACTTGGTAGATTAATTCATTTTTTCATGGTGATAAACTATTCACTACATCTAATTCTAACCCATGGTCATTTTATATCTTTTCTTTGTAGGATACAGGGTGGTTGTAGGTAGTTAGATATTTGAGTGGGGCTTTCTAGTCCTACCTTCTATTATTTGTCTCTCTTTTTGGGGCAAGTTGTTTTTTCCTTTTACTCCACTTTTTGAGAGTTACATTGTACTTGGGTACCTCATCAGGCCTAGTTCTTGGTACCCAATTTTAATACCCACCTAAACTATGCTTAAAGGGAGGTGTTAGTGTAAGATTTTCACCTCATATAAGGTTTTACCTTCACTTGTATTATTCACCTTTCTTGTATGGATATTATATCATTTAGGGTGATTTATGAGGTCATTTAGTTGCACACCCACATGTGTAAATTATGGTTAAATGGGTTGGTAAGGATGCCTTGTCATTCACCAACCAATGTTGACTTATTTCTAGTACATGGGTTTAATATTCATTTGGCAACTGACCTATGTTCTCATTTTCAAATGGATGTGACTTTATGCCTCTCCTCAACCTATTTAAGGACATGCCCTCCTTTGTATTTTATGTGGAGTGAGACCTATAACTCTCACTCCACACAAAATACAAAGGACATTTTCTTAAATAGGCTGAGAAGAGGCATAAATCCATATCCAATTGGCAATGAGAACATGGGTCAGTTTCCAAATGAATAGTAAACCCATCTGATATAAATAAGTCAACATTGATTGGTGAGTGACAAGGCATCCATACCAACCCATTTGACCATAATTTACACATGTGGGTGTGCAACTAAATGACCTCATAAATCACCCTAAATGACATAATATCCACCTAAGCAAGGTGAATAATACAAGTGAAGGTAAAACCTTATATGAGGTGAAAATCCTACACTAAAAATTTAAATAGGCTAGTGGTATTATTCAAATGTCACTTTTGGGAAAAGCGGAAATTACAAATCCTCCCTTCCCAAAAATTATTTGTCCTCAAGTAATCAGATTCACTTCAAGAATCCAAACACTAAGATCCCAAACAAATATATGTAACTTGGTATCATGCGATGGAATCCCTATACCAAGTGGTGCTATAAAAAATACTCTCTCCATAGCATCCCAATAGATATTTGAATTAGCTACTTGTTCATAGGGCATGGCTATAACATCAAACTTTTTTCAATCTCTTCTACTAAATTCTTTGAGAAGTCCAATTGGTGTCTAACATGTATGGTAAATTTCCACTCAAAATATGGATTATCATTACTAAGATGATGTGGATGCTCCATGTCAAGATTTGCATTAGCTAGTTGATCTTATACATCTATTACTACTATTTGAGTATTTTCTAACATGCCCTTCATTGAATCAAGCTCAAAAGTAAGCTTATCATCCACTCTCTCCTCTTCTTCAAACAAACTAGTGGAATACTTTACAAAGTTGATGGCATGATCTTCAAAATCAGCATCCTCATCACCATCACTTTCATCAAGAGTTATTTTATGACCATACTCAAATAATGAGTCATCACTGAATGTTGATTTGGAAACTTCAACGGACTCCATTTCATCATGATATTCATAATTGAGCCCCTCCTCTCTAGTTTACAAATCATCCCTATGGATAAAAGAATCTAGAATATATTTTTTATCTTCAAAATTATCTTCTCTATCAATTTGATCAAAAGTTATGGAAATGTCATACTCAAACAATGAATCATCAAGAATTTCCATACCTTTATGGGGCTCATCAACACTTGCTAATTTAGCAAACTCTAAATTAACATACCCTTCAATCTCAACACTAGAATATACCTCATGTGATTCTTATTCTTAATTCTGACCACATGTGTGACTAGACTCCCAATATTCCTTTCAAATAAAGCAAATATTATTTCTTTTTATCTCATTTCTGCTATAATCTTTCTTCTTGACCACTTCAGGACTCTCCTCTTCATTTGCATAAATTTATTTCAATCCTTGTTCTTTCACCATCTTCTCCAATTTCTTGGAGATATTTGTCTTATCTTTGATCCTCCTTGTCCTCCTTATGTATTTTATGAGACCCCTTTTTCTATGAACCTCACTTGTTATGATGTCCAATTACCCATCAAAGGAGACTAGGTTTTTGAACTCATCAAGAAGTGCTCAGTACTGGTCCAATATTTTGATGGCATCTTGCTCATAATTTTGAATCCACATCAACACATCTTGTATTTGATCTATGTATTTTATCTTAGGTAATAACCTTGAAATTTTAATCCACTCCATGTTATTTGTATCAACAAACAAATCTAGAACACAAACCTGCACAAGTTGAATAGATACATAGCTATAATACCACTGAAATATCCATTTTCAGGATATTTACTAAAAATAAATAAAACTATAAAATCCCAAATATTAATACTTATGCTAAGGAATCAAATCTTAAATTCTTTTCCTAAATTCCACACTTAAATTGACATGTACATACTCTCATTAAAAAAGATAATGCAACTTTCACACCACATAGTTGCATGAAATAAAACACTACCAAACATAACCTATATTATGACATTGTTAATTATTGATTAAAGTAATTATGATCAACAAATAAACAAGATAACATTACAAGAAAAATTATATGTTGAAAAAATACATATAAATTTAATAAAATAACTACTTACAAAAATTTGATACAAATGTCTCATGACAACTCACAGGAGCTAAGTTGTTTCAACCCAAGGAGAATGATGTAGCACAAAAACACTATTCATGCTACACTATTCATGGGTACTATTCATTGATGATGTGACAGATGCTATTTATCTTGGTGAGGTGTAAAAACACTATTTTTTAGTACTTAGGTGGCATGGGTCAAATTTCTCATGTGAGGAAAAGAAAGTGTGGTCAAAAGGCAAACCTACCCCTTTTAGCTTATGCTAAGTGGGGAGACATGAATCACTATTTCAGATTGGCATCTTGCTTTTCCATGTGACCTTGCTTGAAGGTGATGCTAACTTCACCATGTGACCTTTTTCCTTAGCTATGATGACTCCATGTGAATCATGTGTCTTGGGGTGCACTTTGTCTCATGTCAAGATTCCATCCATGTGAAAGAGTGGGATGAATTTTGGGCCCCCTTTGTCCCTTTGTTGTTTTTTACTCATATTTTTTTATATATGGTTGTAATTATTGCTTAGTTAGGTAGGATAGGTTGGGAATGGGGTGAATTTGTGATAATAATATTTGGGGATAAGCTTGAAAGCCTTCTTGGCTTGTGAATGCCAAGTTATGTATGTGGTGAGAGATAGCTTGTTTAAGCTTTTGTAATTATCAGGATTATTTGATGAATGTAATGAGAATTATGTGATGAATTTATAAAAGAAATTATGAGATTGTTTATGTCATTGAGAGGAATATGGATTTGTGACTTAATGTGGCCTATAACCACAACACACACTTCTCACATAAAAAATTTCATCAACACATGAATTTAATTCACAAATTCAATAAATATCTAATTAATCTTCACTCTCAATTGCATAGCTTTTTCAACAAAGCATTACAAACTCAAAGGCCATGCCATCAATGCATGACATACACAAGCTTAATCAAGATTATCATCCCACATCACAAATGTGATCTCAACACCAAAGAGGCTACCCAGGCTTCTCACCAAGCTTAACCCTTCTACCTCTATCCTAACTAAACAAGCAAAGGATACAAGCATTTAAATAATTTCCATTGAGGAAAACAACAAAGGGGGAATAAGATGGTGCCAACCCTTCACATGGGGTAATCTCCCATCAAGCACACATTATCTTTCCAAAAAATCCATGCAACATTTCATATGGGATGAATTATAGCAAAAGACAAAGGTTCTACCAAGAAAAATGTACCAACCACACATGCTTGTCACATGGCTAGTTAAAAGAGAAAGGAGCTTCCAATTTATAATAGTAAAATTTATCTCCTTATCTTCATAAACATCCAAAGGATGATTGATTCTCCTTTTGACCATTCTCTCTTGTCCTCTCATGAAAATGACACCCTATGCCACATATGAAATCTATAATAGTGATTAGATGCCAATCATGAATAGTGCCAATTAGGAATAGTTCCAAATAGTAGTAAATAGTAGCAATCAAGAATAGTGTCCTTAACACCTCGCTAATGTGACTAGTGCCTCCACATCATCAAGAATCATCATCACCATCCTACATCATCATGAATAGTACCTATGAATAGCGTTGCATGAATAGTGTAGCATAAATAGTGTTTCACCACCATATCAAGGAGGGATGGAGAAATGATGGTGACTACATGAGTGGCTCCACCAATGTCTGCATGCTAATGGTGGAGAGATCTATGGTGGATGATCTTCGGGGGTATGACTCATAACACAAGGAAAACTCCCCTAGTGGTTAAGTAGCTCTTGTACATGCCTAAGTTCCATAGCCATTTTTTTAAATTGGGCTTGAATTTGCATAAAGGCCAAAGATATCACATACATTGTTATTGGTAAAATAATAATATGTTTTTTCATTGTTAAACAAAGGAAAGTTTTTAGCTTTCCATAATTGAAACAAAATAATAAAATTGAAAAAAAGTCAATAAAAAAATAATATATGCTAGTGAATTAATAGAGAAAGATGCAAGGGTACTATGATAAAGGCTCGGGATGAAAGGGTTGAAAGAGACTATGTATCCATTGCCAAGTAGATTGAGCTTTGAGACATTTTTATAAGATATGCTTGAAGGAATATAATTTGGAACATGTCAAGTACTTGGGTTGAGCAAGTCCAAGATGATAAAGATGATATCTAAGAAGAAAGCCTTGACAAACTACACACTAGAGAAAATCAATGAGAATGGATTCAAGCTTAGCAGTCCATATTCTATTGAATTAGACATGCCAAATCCTAGGTGAGGAATTAAGATTATAAAACCTACTGAACATACCCAGAGCTAGAGAGAATGGACTCATGACTTATTATAGAATCCCTGGAGAGTTTTTCTTGAAATTAGTATCACTATTCCATCTCTAATATTTCCATCAAGCACATAGAGATTGTAGACCCAATTTGTGAAGCATAACATCCACAATTAAATTTTTCATACAGAGAATTGCATGTAATTTAATAGCCATAAGTTTAAGTATCTATGTTTTATATATTTCTAAATAAATTTAATATAATTCTAATCAAGTAACTCCCCTTTAAAGAAAGGGGTTTTTGTGGGGTCCTGTCGAAGACTATGTACAACATATCATATTTATGGTTTATATGTACATGTAGTAGTTAATTTTTTTAATTATTAGTATGGTTGAGTATAGTAAATTTTTAAAATTATAAAATGTTAATGGTTCAAAAGTATTTCAAATGTCATTAAATCCAAGGTGTTTCTCTAATTAAAATCCATGTTTGATATGATGGTTGAACCAGAAATATTTATTTCACTTTAATCTATAGATCCAATAAAATGGTTACATATATCAAATACATATTAAAATATAACATTCATATATAATATATAACATGAAACATATATATTACTATCAATTCCCTCTCAAGTGTAATAATGCACCATATTCATAGTTTGAAAGTAGAGGTCATGACATTGGAGAGAAAAGTAAAGTTTTGTCATAATGGTAACACATGCTATCAAAATGCTTGAAATGTTAGAATGTCATAATGGTATGGAGAGAAAATACATTTTTTTTTTCTTCATACCTTGAAAACCTTGAAACTCTAAATATGTAAATCCAAAATAATAATCCTTGAAACTTCTAAATTTCAAAACTCAAAATATGACACCTAAAACATGAAACCTAAAAACCTCAAAAACATGAAAAATATATTGATATAAAAGTGACAATAATGTTCAAATAAGATGATCAATTTTATATCAATCTATTGGAGCCATAGATGACAATGCAATAAACATTATTGGTTTAAATATTGAGAACCTTGAGCCAAAAAAAATCAAAAACATGAAAAATATCTTGATATAAAACGTGACTATCATATTCAAAACCCAAAACCATGAAACTTGAAAACCTTAAAACCCATCCTTTGAAGTTGGAAACCTAAAAACAAAAACTAGAATCTTAAAAGATATGAAATTTGAAACCTATAAAATTGAAAGTTAAAACTTGAAAAAAAACTAAACTAAAAATAGGGAAAATTTTAGTAGTGATTTTTCATTAATTCACGAATATTATGGTTTTAGGAATTTCTATTTGGCAATTTTTTGAGGTATTGAATTATGTGAAATCACCTAAATTTTTGGGATAAAATTTAATTTTAGGGTTATTTCACCTACTATTTAAAATAAATTACATTCATATAAATGTTTTTCATCGATACCTTGAAAGGTAATCTGGGTACATTCACCTCACATGCTAGTCTAGCACCTACATCTAGTGTCAATCATCTACATCTCCTATTAACTATCTGTATCTACTGAGTTGACATTGCACATGCAGATGGCCACTACATATGATGGTAGTTGTATGCATATCTATCTAACTATTTACATATGTTGATGGTCATTTGCATATATTAGCGATTGTCTGCATATACAGGCAGTTGTCTACATATATGGACATGCATATGTATATGTAGATGATCATGTGTATTTTGATGTCAGTTATTTGCAACCTAAAAAAACATTTAAAAATCCAAAAACCTAAATATTATTCCATATTTGGATTCCTCTTGAAAAGGTATGTAATTTTAAAAAAATCATCACAATCCAAGTTCATATGTAAAATTTACAACCTCAAAAAGATGGCAAGATGATAATTCACTTGCAGATGACTATCAACATGTGTAGACAATCATCTACAAGTGCACTATCACCTCACCATCTTATTTATGTCATAAATTTTACATACATACTCAGATTGTGATGATGTTTTTTGAAATTACAAAGTATTTTGAGAGTAAAACAAATATGCAATAATATTTATGTTTAAGAAAAAAATTATGCAAAAAACATTGATTCACATGTTCCATAACGTGATTCACCTGTATAAAAAACTTGAAAACTAAAATTCAAAACCCTAAAACTAGAAACCTATAGATCACCAAAAAATCCCAAAACTAGAATCTTAAAATATCGTCATCTAAAAACTCTAAAACCCAAAACACATAACATGGAAAATCCAAAACCATAAAAACTCATTCTTCAAAATTTTTAACTAAAAACATGAAAGTAGATTGATATAAAAATCCCCTGAACCCAAACTTGGAAAGCCTTAACTAGGAAACCATGAAAACATGAAAAATCTTAAGACCCTAAAACTTAAAACCAAAAGGTTTGGAACATGAAATCTTAATAAACATGAAACTTGAAAATCCTTAAAACATGAAATTAGATTGATATATAACACTTCTAAAATGAAAACCTTGAAATCCAAAACCAAAAGGTAAAAAATTGAAAATAAGAAATTGAAAACCTAAAAATCCTAAACCTAAAAAATCTTTTAAACATGAAAAATCCCTAAAACTCAAAACCTAAAATTTGAAAACCCCAAACCTAAAAACCCTTACCCTAATAACACTGATTATGTTTAAGATGTTTTAGAAATTAATATAAATGTTTTAGTAATTTACTTCTAGATCTTTCATGTTCAAATAAATAAATTATAACATTTCAAGTAATATAATTATAACCATATTTTGGGAGAAAATAAGAAATACTTTTTCTCTGGGAAGATAACCATTAGGGTAAGTGCACAAAGTTGGGGGATAAAAAGTGGTCTACCCGTGGACATGATTTTTATGAAATTTCATAAATCTGAACTTCTATAGATAATTTGAGATATCTACACTCCAAATTTGAAGATGGTGTAAGAACATGAAATGTAAAATTTTGAGTCTAGTTTTCAAAACATTATTTTTTTTTTAAATGGATAAGTATAACTAGGTAAAACATCTAAAATTTTAAGAGGAACTTCTATTTTTTAGAAAACATAGTAGATAGATGGCCATGACATGCACCATTCTTTTAGCAGTGTTTAATATTATTTAAAACCTTTTGGTGAAAATTTAGATAAGATCTTATAGTACGTCACCTATATTTTTTCAATGAATACTTTATCTTTATGAATTTTTCAAGTAAATAGATCCTAAAAATTGACAAAGAAATGGATAGCCGTCTGTGTGACATGCCTAACTACCTCAAAAAAAAATGAAAAACAATTTTTTTTAATATGTGTAGAATTAGGCCTACTTGGTCACCATATAATTTTTTTTCACTTGGATCAATTAAAGATAAATTACATGAACATGTATAGGCATGTATGTTTGCGGCATGTAGTGGCCTAAAAAAGGCATAGTTAGAAATCAACATAGTTTGGAACCTTAAATTAGTCCAAAATTTATAAAAATAATATTTTTGGAAAGAGGAGAGCATGCTCGTCACGATGGCATCAAGTTTTTGAATTTTCATGTTGAAATTCTTAGTGTCTTTGCCAATCAAAGCTGAAATTTTTTATTTATTTTCATACCTTTTAAAACTTGGTTGTACATTGATAGTCTAAACCTTTGGCTTGGGAATCCAAGCCATTCCCAAGCCAAAAGGTGTGGGTATTGAATTCAAATTCAAATATTGTGATCATGTTAATAATGTGATCACATTATTAGCTACGATATTAATATGATTGTGGTATTTAATAAAATAATCACATTAATAACATGATTTAATTACATATTATTAACACCCTAAAACCCAAATAGGAGCCATTAGGCCTAGTAGTCTTAAGATAAAATATTGGTTGATTAAGATTATTGTTTGGGACCAATGTTCTTTTCAAGAATTGATAGCATTAAATTATAATTGGAGATGTATTAACCTATGAGTTAATTTATTGTTCCTTTGATCCCAATATGGTGTGCAATCAGGCCAATAGATCCCAAATTGACATTAGATAGACATATTCCCTTGGATGGAGCTTGGTTGGCCCTAATTACGTATCAAACCAAACTAAATAATTTCTTTTTTATAATATGGCGTGCAATTAGAGACCCAATTGACATCATATGGACATAATTCCTTACTCAAGGCTCATTTCACCTCGATTATGTTATTTAAACTAAATATTTGATTAGTTTAATATGGTGTGCTATCAAAGCCTTAATTGACATTATATTGAAGGAATTCCTTGTAGAGGTACCAATTAATATTAATTATAGATTATACTAAATAAAATAATTGATTAGTTAAATATGAGGTGTAATTAGGGAAAAATATTCACAATGGACATTTGATGGACATAATTCATTGCATGGGGTGAAAAATGCCTTGATTGATATTCTAGGTGGAAGTAGTTAATTACATAGGACTTGGTTGTCCTTAATTATGTATAGTATTAAAAATATATATATATATCAATTAATTTAACATATGTTGTAATTAGAGCCCTAAATGACATTAGATGGATGTAATTCCTTACTTGGGGATTGAGTGGCACCAATTGCATATTATATTGAACCTAAATACTCAGTTGGTTCAATATGGTGTGTAATCGGGGCTAATGGAACCCAACTGAAACATTATATGGATAAAATTACTTTCATGGGGCTTAGTTGGCCCTAATTATGTATAAGATAAAACCAAATACATGATTAGCTGAATATAGTTTACAATCGGGGCCAACAAATTTGTAATTGACATTATATGTATTTAGTCACTTGCATGAGACTTGGTTGGCCATAATTGCATATTCAACTAAACTAAATACTTGGTTGACTCAATATGTTATGTATTTGGGACCAATAGAGCCCACTGTTGACATTATAAGGATGAAATTTCTTACACAAGGCTTGTTTAGACTAAATTTCATAGATCATATTGAACTAATTATTCTTTTAGTTAAATTTGGTGCACAATCAGAATCCCAATTATTATTAGATAGATGTAATTCCTTAAAAAGTGTTCAATTGGTCTTGAATCCATATTAGATTCAATAAAACACTCAATTATTTAAATAAGCTATGCAATTAGGGCCCTAATTAAAATTATGTTGACACAATTCCTTAGACAAGCCTCGATTGGCCCTAATTATGTATAATCTAAAACCAAATACTCAATTGGTTTAATATGACATGAAATCAAGGCCAATAAGCCTCAATTTCCATTATATATGAATGTAATTCCTGGCACATGGCTCCTTTAGGACGAATTGCATATCAAATTGAAAAAATAATTATTTTTTTAATATGGTGAGCACTTAGATCCCCAATTTATATCATATGGATGAAATTCCTTACATTGAGGCTCAGTAGGCCCCTAGGATCAATTTAGCCCCAATTAACATCCTTTATATATAGTAAGAATTAGGTTCACAAGGATGAGCTTGGTTAAAATTGCATCAGTCATTACCATAATTAATTCATAAGCTCAATCTATGCTGATGTGGGGGATAATTGATCCCAAATTCACATTCTTTAATACTCATATATCTACATTCAAGGAGCTCAAATTTTCCCCAATCACCATCACAATTGTACCTTATATACCTTAAAACCTATACCCTAAGCCCTAATCCCTAAACTCTAAACCATAAATATAAATTCTTTAAACCTTGAACCAATCATTTTAGCCAAAATTAGCATCATTTAGACTAAGAATTAATTTCATAGTGCTCAGTTTGGCCTAAATCACATGACTAATTACCCCATTTGACTAATTTACTCAATCTACACAATGACATCCATGGTATAATGACAATCCAAAAACACATTTTATAGTCACAAATAGGTCCAAGTGATTCAAATTGTCCTCAATTATCTTTGTGATTGACCCTATGTACCCTAAACCATGTATATACATTAAAACCTATAAGTCATAAGCCACAAACCCTAACATTATACCCTAGATTGTAAACCATAAACTTTCCCTATTTACCAAATCCATTTTTTTCCCAATTAACATCCTTTGTATTAAGAATCAGGTTTAAACACATGGCATATATAGTGATTAGACATTAATATGCAGGTCCTTAAACCTAAACCCTATGCCCTAATCCCTAAAACATAAATTGTGAGACCTATGCCCTAATGCCCACTACATGCCACAAACATACATGTCTTACGATATAACTAAGTTTATCACGAGATGTCATAAAATTTAGTTTTTAAACCTATTGCTAAATCCTTTGAAGTACCACTCTAGTTGTGCATTTGTTTAGTAAATTGGGGCTATTTCGAGCCCCTTTAACGTAATTAACCAAAGAGGAGGATATAGTTAATTATTTTAATTAAGGAAGCTTTTGAGGCTAATTTGAACCCCTTCAATAGTATGATATGATTTGGGGCAAAATCAAAAGATCAATCTTCTATCATGAATTGATCTAATTAGTTAATTTGTGTAATTCCCTATGTGATCTGGGAAAAATTAATCCCCTAAACCAAATTTATGGATCAATAAATTGTATAACATGTATGCAACATGTACATGGCATAATTAACTCTACTTTTATTAGAAATGCAAACATGAAGGTAATCAAGTCATAAATAGGTGTCATAAGTAGCTCAAATGTTCTTTAATTACCTTATTGATTGGATGCTATATCTGATATCTTAAACCCTAAGTTCCCTTGTACCATTTAACTTTAACCCTAAACCATGTACCATTTACATTGAACCCTAAGCCACAAGACCTAAACCCCAAAACCTTTAAATTATAGACCTTAAACCAATAAATTTATCCCTAAATAACATCATTTATATATATAATAAGAATTAGGTTCACAAGGATGAGCTTGGCTGAAATTTCATCACTCATTACCACAATTAACTTTGTAGACTCAATTTGTGATGATGTGGGGGATAATTGATCCCAAATTCACATTTAACCTAGTTGTGCATCTAAAGTAAATTGGATCCTTCAACCTAATTACATGACTATAAAATGTGATTTGGGGGACAATCATCTCTAATTTTCCCCACTCACCATCATGATTTTACCTTATATACCCTAGAAACTATACCCCAAGCCCTACTACTTAAAGTTCATAATCCCTTATCTCTAAACCATAAATATAAACTCATTAAATTTTGAACCAATCATTTTAGCCTAAATTAAAATCATTTATACTAAGAATTATATCTTTAAAATTGACCCTGTGTACCCTAAAACTAAGCCCTAAACACTAAACCCTAAATTGTAAACCAAAAACTATCCATATTTCCCAATCGATTTAGTCCCAATTAACATCCTTTGTAGTAAAAATTAGTTTGCACATGGCATATAGCAATTATACCTTACATACACCCTTAAACCTAAACCCTACATACCCTAATCCCTAATCCCTAAACCCTAAAACATAAATTGTAATCCATAATCCATAAACCTTATGTACTAATGCCTTAATCCCTAATCCATAATTCCTTATCTATATTAAGTATAACATGATCATGTTATTTAATAATGTGATCACATTATTCTTAACATAGGCAACACTCATTTCTCATTTTTAATTATCAACCTCAAAGCTTATATTGATAATAATGTGATCATATTATTACATAATGTGATCATGTTATTATCGATATAAACTTCTCAATGGGTTGGATGGGCCAAAACCTTATACAAAACATAACATGATCATGTTACATAATAACATGATCACGCTATATAATGAGATCACATTATTATTATTTTATATTAAACACACTTATCAACAACTATTTTTAACCCAAATTGAGACTTATATCCCCACAAACATTCTTTGTGTACTTTTATGAGATCTACGTACCTATGTACTTGACCCCACCTTTGAAAAGTTATCAATTACCCCTTCTGATGGGTTTTAGATCATGTTCAAAGAGGAAGAGAAATTTGTTGAAGAATAAAACACTAGAGAAATTATAATATTTTAGAGAGAAACACAAGCCACAAATGCAAGAAATTCATGGTAGACAAGGTTCAAACCTTAATCTTGATGAACCAAATGCCATAGATAATGAGCTAATTGATGATAATGAATTAAACAATAATGAAATTGACTATAATCAATTGAATAATGTTGAAATTGACCATAATGAAATGAATAATAATAAAATTAACCATAATGAAATGAATAATAATGAATTAGTTAATGTTGGAAGTTCACATTCAAAGTTCTATGTTTTTTTATTTTGTTGACGATGAGTCTATGTATGATGCTTCACCCCCCATGAATGAATAGAATTTGATGGAAATAAATAATGTTGAAATTAACCATCAATAGAATTTCATGGAAACATATAATGAATAAATTAACAATGAAGAAAATGTCATCCAACCTCTAAATAATGAAAGTAATAATGGTTTTGAAACACCCTCTCAACAAATTCCACCATTACCAACATATCCAAGAATTGTGCTTAAAAAAGACAAGTACTTAATTGAATTTAATAAAAATATTTTAAAACCAATGCATAATAAAATGTCTGATCACCATCTAAGAAGATTGGCTCGACAAATTTAGGATACTTTCTTTCATAATTTGAAGTATGATAGTCAAAGATGTCAATGATTTGTTTCATTGATAAAATAAATTAATATGAGACCTATAATTTATACATTAGGACTAAGAATATCTAAAATGGATGATGAAAATTATGAAATTATTGAAAATCTACATGATTTATATCATACTTTAGGCTCGAGATCATGCAAAAAAGATTGTAATGTTGCCTAATTTATAATAATAACTTGTGTAGAAAGTGATAAAATAGAGAAAAAATGATTGATTTCAAAAACAAGCCAAACACTTGATATAAATAGAAAAAACATTAATGAAAGTGATTACAAGACATGAAAGACATAATAAACCTTATACCAATGAGCTCAGGGTATTCTTTGGTATACTTCCATGAAAGGACAAGGCTATAGCTAATACTCTCAAAGAGTTACTTGATCAATTTTGGAAAGATACTACAAGATTTTTGCCCAAGGCAAGAGATGTTATGAAAAGAAGATTTGGTTCTCATAACCATGAACCGCATCCAAAACATTTATTAAATATGACTCAAACATAATTGTACTCTTGGAAAAACATCCACAAATTTCTATTTATCAAAGACATTTTGAGATGGAAAATTCTTTTTATGTTAAAGTAAATCACACACACACACCACTTATTGTTGTAGGCAACATGTTGAATTTTCAATACACTATGATATTTTTTGCCATATTTTTTATACTTTTCATACTAACATTTTTAAAGAGTTTGGCATTGAATTTCCACCAAAATTAGCTAGGGAATTTATTTCAACTATCTTCTGAAAAAGACTAGATGGGAAATTATTTTACAACAAATCATGTTTAAATGAAAATTGCAGCATTTGTGGTGGATTTCCAAATTTAAAAAATGTATCCATGAAGAGATTACAAGTGCAATTGGTTAGGAATTAGTTGGTTTAAGCAAATATGAATCAGTGACTTATCAAGTAAAAGATGGAAAAGAATCTAAAAGGTGTGAGCTTGTTACAAAAAAGATTTATGTTTATAATTTTTTGGTCAAATTTATGGAGAAGATTATTTATGAGTATGCAAGGCACACAAATAGGGCTAGATGGTTAGATGATCATATCAATATATTTAAATACATTCCCACTTGGTTCCATTGTTTCAGTAGTTGATTTTGCTAAAAATTACACATTCAAACCCCAAATATAAGTTCAATAGCAGTATTACAAATCACATTGTTTAGAGTATGTGCAAGATTATTTTCAAAAGTTCTATGAATAGTTGAGTCAAAGGAACATTAATTTCAATCAACATTACATTTGTTTAGAAAATTACACATCGTAAATAAAAAATGAATGGATATTTTACTGGTTGAACAAGATGCACATAATCACTAGTGTAGAACACATTTAGAGTTTCACTAAGGTTGGCCATGGAAAAGGGGAGCATAATGGTGATGGAGTATTGTAAAAATAGATATTGCAAGGGAGGAGCTAAAACTTGAAGAGGGTGTTCATTTTATAAATGCAAAAACTATTGTTGAATGGTGTCATGAGAACATGTGTCATGGTGCTCAACCAAATTCTACTATTTCTAGACATTTTTGGTTAATGGAGGAAGAACACTTGGCAAATTATAAGGATTGTATGACTCTAATGAGTTCAAGTGACCTCCCCTCATTTCATAGCTCAAATGTAAGTTCTTAGACTATTCATATGAGAAACTTGGCATGTTTCTATTTTGCATGCATGGACTCTATTTGGAATGAGTGTGAATCACAAGAGTGGGTGGATGATTGGAGTTCCAAACCTTTAATTATAATCAATACATATCAAGATCCAATAGCATTGTAATCTACAAATATGACATCATCAAATGACTTTGACCATGTATTTGATCTAGTGCAGCTAGGTAGAATATTTTTAATTATGTTTAATTTATTATCATTAAATATATCTTTATGTTGTCACTAAAAAAGATTTTTTATGATATAGGGCATGTTTTTGTAGTTATTACAGATGAAGATAATGAAGAAGGCACTGATTATTACTTATGTTGGTGTGTAGAGAGAGAAAAAATTGACTTCCCCAATTATAGATGGAGAAAACATTGACTATCCTACTGGGTCAATGGTAGTCACTGAAACTTGGTTTTGATGATATCCTATAAAAAATTTAGATCAATACTTGTTTGAAGATTTTGAAATGCATAGGAAGATACTACATTATTCAAATTTGATTATTACAATGAATATTTAATTACAAAAATACCATAAGAGGCCATTAAATAGAAAACTATGGAAAGTTTGGGAGTCAGACCATGAAGCTATTCTTGATACTATCAAGGTTAGATAAGATCTTAGGGGTTTACTGGATTGAAATACGGAGGCATGTTAACTTTTCAAATGTAAATGTAATTAATTTTACTAAATGTTTTTTATTTTCTAGGTAGTACATATATAAATTTCATTTTTAATTATTTACTAATAATTTCTTTTAGGTTAGTGGTGCCAAATAAGCTTTCACCTTAATGTGGTTGACACTGTTGGTAAAGAATTCTATATTCTTGAAGCTACGAGAAGCTTAGGTTTTACGGGTATTTGAACTTAGGCTAAAAAATGCATTTTTCTTATATTGGTGAGGGTGTTCTTGAGGCCATAATGGGCGGTGGGTTTATCAATCGGGCCTGACTTGAGGCCGAAAACATGGTATTAGACGTTATCTACCCCCCCAAGATGTGTTGGTGGTGTCATTTTTCACTCAAAAAGCATCTGAATGAGAGTTTTGTAACCACAACTTGAACTTTGACAACATTTGTTATCAATGTTTTTGCTCTCTGGAACAGTAGTGAAAATGCACTTCTAGGTGAATTTGAATATCATAATAGTGTGATAACATGTTATTTTCCTATCTAGACATGATCAAAGTGATAGATTTGTAGGTGGAGGTCCCAAAGGTAGAAATTCTATTTGGAGCGCAAGAAGTTGCTTGTTCATTGACAAAAACTTGCATTTTTGGACCCATCACTACAACTTGCCTAATGAACTGATCTCAAAGCTTCCACCTAAGTGCTATGGGGTGTAATTAGAGGGATTAAAGAGGTATAGGGGGGATTTGATAGTTCATGAAAATGACTTACAATTTTCATTTTATGCATGTTTGAACTTGGGTTAAAAAATTGCATTTTTATTATATTGGGAAGGGTGTTCTTGAGGCCAAAATGGGTGGTGGGTTTGTCGATTGGGCCTGATGGAAGGACAATAACCTAGTAATAGACATTATATATCCCCCTAAATGTGTTAACAATGTTAGTTTTCACTCAAGAAGCATCAAAATTAGAGTTCTACAATCATAACTTAAATTTTGACAGCATTTGTTGTTAGTATTTGTACTTTCTAGAATGGTAGTGAAAATGCAATTTTGGGTGGATTCAAACATCATGGTAATGTGATAACATGTAATTTGCCTATTTAGATGTGATCAAAGTGATATATTTGTAGGTGCATGTCTAGGAGGTATAAATGCCAGTTGGAGCTTAAGAAATTACTTGTTCACTAACAAAAACATGCATTTAGACCCATCACAGTAACTTATCTAATGGATTAATATCAAATATTCAACTTGAGTGATTTAGGGTGAGATTAGAGGGATTAAATAGGTATAATAAGGATCTGACAATTCATGTAAATGACTTACAATGTTTATTTTATGCATGTTTGAACTTAGGTTAAAAATTGCATTTTTCTTGTATTGGGAAGGGTGTACTTGAGGCTAGAAATTATCTATGCCCCCGGACATGTTGGCAGTGCATTTTTCACTCAAGTAGCATTGAAACTAGATTTTTTCAACCATAACTTGAACTTTGACAATTTTGACAACTTTGAAAACTTAAACTGGAGACCTAGAAACTTAATGAGTAATTGACCTATTGACCTATTGACAACTTTAACAAATTTGACAACTTTGACAATTTTGACAACTTTGACCTATTAAATTATTGACCCATTGACCTATTACGTGGTAATTGACTTGTTGAGATATTGAACTATTAGATGGTATTGATTAATTGACCTATTGAGCTATTGACATCTTTGACAACTTTGACCTAATGACATATTGAGCTATTACGTGGTAATGAGTAATTAACCTATTGACCTATTGACAACTTTGATAACTTTGACAACTTTGACCTATTGACCCATTAGGTGATAATTGACCTACTAGCCTATTATGTGGTATTGAGTAATTGACTTATTGACCTAGAAAGTGACTTGTTGTGGATTATCCATTTAGTGTATGTGATTGCATTAGTTTCATGGTATCCTAGAACATCCTTGAGGCCATGAATATGTTATCATTTATTTAAGGTTTCAAGTGGATGAATGGATGTAGGTGGTAACCAAGAAGTGAATGTAGGTCACAATCAAGGAAGGGAACTTGGATTGATTCCACCAAGTTGGTAGGTTATGATTCATCATGATATTAGTTTTGAACATGTTGAACATATACAAACCTATAGAGAAATGAGTAAGACATATACCCATATACCTTATTTTGCCTATGACAGTTCAATATGAAAGTAAATGGTTATTTCTCATGAAGAGAGTATGACTTTTATGTAGATAATGATAGATAGATTGAGAATGGTCATTTATGTGGAAGGTTAATTATTGTTTATATAAAATATAATGGTAAATAATCAACATACAATCCTCTAGAACAAAGAAACCATGTCTATACCCTTTTTTGGGTTAACAGTCACATTCTAAAGGGAAGTAAGAGTTAATTCTTAATCTTGTCAAGTATATCATTGAATCTATAGACTTAGAAGATGGTCCCATCATCAAAGGAGGTTTTTCATCTCTTAGAATAAGCATGAGATATTTGAAATTGAACTAATACTCCATGTTACTATCACGGGCCTATATGGTGCCTTGTTGTGTAGGGTGCCTTGTTGTGCCTTATTGTGCCCTATATTTGGAATTAAATGTTGAAGTGTGTTTGATCACTTGTAATAGGTTAAGGCAGGTGTGATTTGACCATGTAATAACATCTATGATAGAATACTGACTCCTTGAGACCTATGTCAAGTTTTGGTACTTGAAACCTAAGAGGATTGCTTAATGAGAAGATAGTGAAAGAGTGAGAGGATGTTTGTGAATGGAATGTATGAAATGATTTAGAGAATGAATTTGAGAGGTATTTAAGAGGTCTAATAACACCAATAAGTGTCTCTAAAGTGTACAAAAAGTAGGTAAAAAGATAAGAAGGCCATTAAGCCTAAGTGATAAGAGTGTCATTAGTCATTTCTACTACACACAATGAAATAAAAACTTTAGTTTAAAAAAAAGGGAACTCCAAGATTTATAGAATTGAAAAGAATAATTTTTTAATCCTTATTTTTGTGTACAACATTAAATACAAGATTCAATAGATAATAATTTAGAAGATCAAAATAACATTGTATAATAACACATAATGAAAAAAAAACTGAATATAAATTAGATAGATTATCATGATAGGCATACAATATAGGCACATGTGTCAAATGTCAATAATACATAGATTTTCATGATAGGCATACAAAAAATTACATCTACCAACATAATATCTAATGTTGGTTGAATGTCATATGTACATATACAATGCCAAAAATGCATCAATTGCCATATAGGCATACAAAAATTTAAATTTCATGTGTAAGACATCCTATTCATATAATAGCTTCCCTCTCTTTGCCTTCCTAAAAAAAGACTCTTCCTGGGATGCCCTGCTAGTAGATAGAGACCCCTCTAATTCCTTGGATTGATCTAAGGTCTGACTATGGGTCCTACACTCATAGCTAGCTTGCAACTGAGCTTGTTCAAATACAAGAATTATTAAAAAATTAACATAAAATACATTCAAACAATTATTAAGAAATTAATTTTAAACTAAAATAAAAAATCATTTAAACATGTGGACTTAATGCAAGCTCACATTCCTACTCAATCTATTTTTCACACTCAAACAAGTCAATGACAAGCTCAACTATCTGAATAAGTGTCTCAAATATGGGAAGAACATGAAAAGTTGCCCCAATCACCATCTGATTGGGACTATCAGCTACCATAGGAAAACCCTACATACATAATACATTTACATAAGTTATATTTGCCCCAAGTACATGTACTAAAATTATTAAAACAATTCTATTTTTACAATTTAAAATTACAAGAACTAATATATATATATATATATATATATATATATATATATATATATATGTCATTTCCTGTGCAAATGAAATTGCAGAAGCAATGCCTATGTTTGTCTCAACTTTTAGAGAGGGAGGAGTGTCTACTATAGCCATCAATTGTTCATGTAAACAAGATCTCACTTAGTTGTATATAAAGTATCAAATCTTATATATGGAAATCAAAATGATCAATAAAATCACTTGTAAATAAAAGATTTATCTATATAAGTACATGAATGTAATGACACATTATAGGAAAGAAGAGGACAAGCATGCATGTGAAAATACACTTAGATCTGAATTGATAATCCATCTATTGAAGTTTTAGAGTAGTATCCTTGTACCAAAACCAAAATTAGAGGATTAGTAAAAGGTAATATATTGTTAGGTTGTGGAGCTAAAAGCTTCACTCGGATGTAAACATGGAGGTTGCTGAGTGTCACAGTCACCAACGTCAGTCAGGCCAATTGACATCGGTCAGGTGGAGATAGGAAGCTGTCGACATTGGTTAGGGATCAGCCGATGTCGATCATCCCTAGATAGATAGGGACCGATGTCGGTCGCCTGTGTAGTTCCAAAACTATCGGTTTCATGAATAGTTTGTTAACGAACCGGTTGTTTGCATGTTAAGGACTAATTTTAGTCTTGAGCTACAGTTTCTAATTATTGTAATTGGAAAGTCTAATTATTATTTGTATGGGATCTATTTAATAGACTTATGGGTTGTAGTGTAAAGTGTGTTAATAGAGAGAGAAAGGTTAGCTTCTTCAGAGGGAAGAGAGCAAGGTTAGCTCCTCATAGTGCCATAGTGCCAAGTGTGTATGATCAGGTAGATCTGCGAGAGAGTAAGATCTGGTAGAAGATTCACAGGGGTGTTGGTTTGGAGAATCATAAAGACTTGGTGAGGTAAGGACAAGGGTTCTTCATGGTAAGTATGATCGATTTGATTTGTAGGTTGTTGCAAGTTCATGAGAGATCTACTTGGAGTGCATTGTGTACTCAAACTTGAAGTACGTGGAGTACTTATTGGACTGGTAGTATTGTTACTGACTGGTGGACTGGCAGTATTGTTACTGACTGGTGGAGGTGAACAACTCTGTGTTTGAGTTGTTTGTTGTGACCGTAATTAAGAGAGAGAACTCTTGAAGAGATTTACTTTGTACGCCCTAGAGGTGTGGCAGCCCTAGAGGAGTGTGAAGAAGATTGTGCATCTTCTTTGTTGTATTTCCTTCTGGAAGAGTATTAATATAATTGGGTATTGTCTCTCATATTCTGTGTTATTTTTGAATTTCTAGTTACTTGTTACTTCTAGTTAAATTCTGGGTTTAGTTGCTTATACAAAGGCAATCAACTGTGCTCTTTGAGAGCAGGGGATCCTGACATATATAATATACTAGTTTCTTTTTTTTCATTGATAAATATAAATATACTTGGGTCAAGATCTTCAATTTATACTATATTACATGTTGGACTATATTGGTTGTTTATTTATTACTTGTCTAAAAATAGGGGTTTGACTTAGGTAGGACCCTCATAACTACTTCCTTTTTGTATGGTCTTACAATGTCATTTGATCTTATTATCACTTTTCAAGGAAGGAGAATAAAGAGTAGGCATGCTTGACAATCATCTTCCCTTTTTGATAAATGATTTTGGCAACCAGTGGGTGGGTTTTGACACACATGTTAAATCTTAGCCTAATCACAAGGATGTATGTGTTGGGCATGACATTGATGATTATAGTAGTTCCTAAATATTTATTGGAGATGGTTATTTAAGTGGATTGGTGTGGGATATTTATTGTACACACATACCATAAAATGTATATATGCATGGATCTTATATAAATGTTGGGTGCACAAATATAGATAGGAACAAGAGAAAAGGGATTATTTGTGTTTAACCATATCAAAGATGAGGAAGTATTTATGATACATGTGAAGGCATGTCAAGTTTGTGTCCTTATGGTTTTAGATGTAATATAGTCATAGGAATTTTAGTTTTCATTATTAAGAAAGTCTTTGGGAAATAGGTTTATGAACGAGACTCCCATTTAATAGGATATTATCACTTCTAAGCTAACTTCCACTAGGAAAATGGGTGTATATTCATAAGGAAGCTTAAAATATTTTATGGTAAAATGTGCTTCATGTTTCCTTCATAAATAATGTCCTATCCTTGGAAGCATATAATAGATTTATTATAAAATAGTGTATTGACCTTGGGTAATAAAAAGATAAAATACACCATATGGGTAATGGGTAGAAGATATGAATACAACATCTATATCCTTAATCAGTGACCCTGTAAGAGCATTATAGGATGTTACTACTAAGGAAACATGGTCCAACATAAAACCATTCATGAATTTTATGTTTCCAATGGTGTTATTTTTGAATTATTTCTTGAGAAGATAAGTAAATTACATACAAAGGGAAAAACATATATGCAAATAACAACAGTCCTACCAGATGCAAAGAGAAAAACATATATGTAAATAATTTTTACCTCTATATAGGTAAATGGTGTCATCCTAATAGAGACCAATGTAGTCATGGATGGCCTAGTAGATGGATTATAATATGTAAACAACGGTCATGACAAATTAGATGATGTAAATGTTGGTTTTGATGATGAAGGAACCGTTACCTCCTACAACATAAAAAATGACATATATATTATATTAAATTTCTATGTAAATTAATTTTTAGCTTAGAAATTAATTTTTCAAATATAAATTAAATTTAACATGACATTTATATAAAATATACCTGCATCTGTGTGATGACTAATTTTTGCATGCCAAATGTGCATGCCAAAAACTCATCACTCATAAGAATATGATCTAAGCCATCTGAACCACTAATGCCATCATCAGTAGAAGGTCTTATGCACATAGTTTTATATAAACTAAAATGGTGGGGTTAGGGTCAAGTAGCTTATGGCATATTTATAACATTACTCTATGAAAGCTTACTCGTATGTTGAATGAATGTATCGATGAGTGAACTAAGAGCATAAGGAGTGTCTATCTCTATGACCTACTAAACCATGGAGGGGATCTTAATCTTAAGAGGATTATAGATATGGATACACATAGGTTAATTAGGCACATAATGTACACCTAGTCGATCCTATATAGAACCTTTTCCTTGGCCTTAAAACTCATTAAAAATCAAAATAAGTGGGAATCTCATTGAAGATAAACTCAGATTAGAGTTTCCTAAAAAAATATAATGGGACTAATGGTTGTTAAATGGTGTATAGTTAAATACCATCGATCCCAAAAATTGGTCATGACTAAGCCATGTACATAGTGATGGATAGGAAAATGTTTATAAGATACAAGAAATGGGGCATTAGTGGTTAGGTCAATGAATAAGGAACAAATATTAGATTTTTAAATATCTTTATTCTTAACCTAAAGGGATGATAACTTGTTAGCATAATATGCCTACAAGTATCCTTATATGAGGTCCATCAGTCAACTTGACTCGATATAGAGTCAATTTGACCTAATAAGTTCTATAGGGAATCATTTAGTTGGGTACACTGGGGGTTGGTTAAATTTGGATCCCTAATTCTGTAAATTAACTCTTTAATTTCAAGTTTGTTTCCCAGAAGGTTGTCAATCAAAACCTCTTGATTGCCAGGGGTATTGAGGAACTATAAGAGGGGAAGGTGGAGGGATAAGAGGACTAATAGGGTTTTGTTGAGGTTTAGGAGGAGGAGAAACTAGAGGGTTTTATGGAGGGTTAGGAGGGTTAGCAGGATGGGCTATTAAAAAAACAAATTATAATTAAAAACCAGGGTTAAACAATGAAAATTATGAAAAATTAGGGTTAAATAGGGAAGATTTCAATCACTTACCTATCCTATGAGGCAACATCATTGACCAATAGGTCAATGGGATGAATCTGGCAACTTCTTGGTACTCTCTAGAGTATTCTAAGTAAAACGTGATCGTAGAAGCTATGGGAGAGCGAGGGAACTTGAATGCAAAATGAGTATTTTTGTTTGGGTTTCCCTTTTTATTTTTTTGACATACAGGTAACACAATCTTATTATTAACATGAGCATGTTATTTTAAATGAAAATAATGCAATTGCATTAATAATTTGATCACATTATTATTCAATATAATGTGATTGCATTATTATATAATGTAATCACGTTATGGATCGACAATCCCAAGCCTAGATTTAAATAATGTGATTTTGTTAATTAAATAACAGTATCTTGTTATTAATTAATGTGATCACATTATATTAATTTCCAAATAATTATCCCCAACTCTATGCACTTACCCATTAGAGGGTTTCTCATTAATAATTATATCATCAATGCAAATGAAAAAATAAAATAGTTAACTATCAAAAGCAAAGACAAGACCTAGTTTAAAATAAATGTAAAGAAATAATTAATTAATTATTCAAAATGCGTAATTAAAAATTTTAATAATTGATAAAATAATAAATTTTTATCTTGAAAATAAACTTGTTAATTAATCTCGTATCAAATATCTACCTGAATGACCATTTGATTCAAGCATAAACTGAAAAATTGAAACACTAAATAAATAAACCAATAGTTAATTTTAATTATTTTTTGAATTTTATAACTTGATGGAATTAATTAATTAAAAATTTATCTCAATCAATGTAAAAAAAAAAAAAAACTATTTAAGTATAAATCAGCTATGTAACTCTAACTTACCAATTGTATTGTTCATCCTCATAATATGTCTAATTAATCATTTTTAAGGTCTTCCTATACCAAGTCCATTATCCATGTAAATATTTTCCTAATTATTCTTAATATCAATAGTATCTCTCACTTTCCTTCCCCAGTAATGATCTTATTTTATAGTAAACTATGATTTCTCTATACAAATTTAGTACTTCGTTTTGTGTGCATGCTCTACTAGAGCCAAGTCATTTAGGAAATATCCGATAATATGATTTGTGTGTTTTTTAGCTTCATTTTCATATTCCATCATGTTGTCCCAACATATGTCTTACTATAGGAACATGGGATCAAGTAAACTCTTTATGTAGTCTTGGATTAGTAGGGTCCTTTCCCTAGTCTAGAGTTGTGCATAAGGTATTATGAGGTATAAATACAGTTTTGGATGTCTACCTTCCTCATAATATTAGAAAATTTATCTATCACTCCTTTTACATAAGGTATTTAAATTATGTACCCTCCTTTGTCATAATTTTATTTAATCCTCCTATATCTCCTTATTCTTTAGAAAACATTCTCAATGTCCCTACCCTTATATCATGAGCAACAGTAACATCGCAAGCAACATAAACCAAGGGGATAGAATAATTTCAATTTAAACAAAGGGAAGATCATATATGTCAAACCTATAAAAAGTAAGAGGCAAGGAGAAATCTCAAGTGAGGAAGGTAATGATGAGCTATCAAAAGCATCATATAGCCCAAAAGTTAGATATGAATCTAGAAGAAAGTACATGGAAGGCACAACATAGAGGAAAAGAGAAAAAAGAGTCTATGTACAATATATTATAACACTAAGGTATGTGAAATATGTTATCAAGTATAACTTATATTCCCATATATTTTTTTATAAAGTGATAACCAAGATGGGAGGAGTTAGATGTATGACTAGAAGTATCGGACATGTGATCATGAGATTTATAATATCTAGGAATGTTGTCATGGGAATGGGCAAGATGATCCACCTTAACATCTTGAAAATAATCATGTATATCAGTTTTTTTAGTGTATTTAATTACTCATACACTATTATATGTTTTTTAAATGCACTTGTGATATAATTCATGGATAATCACTAATTGGTAAACAATTATCCACAAACTATTATTAGAAAAGAGTATCAATCAACTTATTGAATCGATTGACTTCTGCTATTAAGAGTAAAGTATTATTTTAATAATATGTGTTTTACAATTTAATCACTCCCTAAACCCTATATCTAACCTATTTATTACTATATAAGATAACATAGAGCTAGTGATTGAGGTAATTCATTGTGAAAGAGAGTTATTATTATTCTAAGAATTTTGGTTGGAGCCTTTTAATATAAAGAGGTAGTCATGCTACCTATGGTGAATATGTGTATTTTTTAATTTAAATTATCATTGATTTATATTATTGCATGTATTATGGGTGTATGTCTTATGGTAGCTAACATGATTTTGGACCCTGTCTAGATAATTTAATATGGTATAAGAGCTATAGAAGCTTCACTTCATTCTACGTACATGTTTAATTTTTATATATTCAATTATATTTTCAATTTGAATCCCATATTTTAGATTCCTACTAAAAATACCCAACCTTATGCTCTCACCTCACCCTTAGGTGATCTTCATTTATCACAAATTGGTGAATGTAGTAGTGTACTAAGGGTTTGTAAAACATCAAAGTTCTATGTTTGATCTAAAAATTTGCCAAATGATAGATTTTAATCTATCAAATTAACTATCCTTCTACATAAAGTTATTATTTGATCTCTATACAATAATTTTGGGTTGCCTTGTGATTCATGTAAAAATAAAAGTGCTTAGTTTGACCTTAAATTTTACTAGACATTAGATCTTGTCATTTATAGCAAACTATCCTTCTACATCAAGTGTTGATTCAACCTTTATACATAAAATAAAAGAGATCCATTTGACCTCAACTTTTACCAGATGGTAGATCTTGGAATTTACAATAAACTATCCTTATGTGTCATGTATAGATTAAAGTATTTCTAGTTTTTTAGTGATATCAAAATTTGTGCCAAAAATAAAATGTTTTATAGGTCAAACTAATTTTTTTATCCATATATATTATGTGTTTAAAATCACTTTACTCTTATTTTGAGATTCAATCACTATTTTTTAGGATATTCCAAATTATTTGGACATGTATTCTTTTTTCAACAAAAAACCCCTAGGTTAGAACTGTGTTCTAACAGTTGTAAAAATCACAAGAGTCATTCTAAGAAAATTAATAATCAATTTTACATGATCTATGATGTGATGGGTAATACCCCAATAATCAATAAATCATACAACATTGTATATGTATTTTAGCTTCCACATGCCTCACGATATATAGGAAGTGCCTAAGATTTTTCTTTTTTCCAATAGAAAGCCTCTCAACCATTTGATTATGTAGTGCATTAATAACATGTTAGCCCTAGGAAGTTACTCTATATGTAACTCAAATACAAGATGATGAAAATATAGGAATAATATAATCCTCTATAGTTAGTTCCATTTGGGCCATGTTCACTATTTACACTTGGGATTAGTATATCAGAGAGCCTGCAGGTCAAACACACCAACCTAGTAATTCTAGATAAATCTAAGTGATACTAGGAATTTTTTCACACTATTTACATATCTCTATTTATATCCAGAATACTTGTTCAATTATAGTACATAATACCTATTCAATTATAGTCTTAATTTGTTGCTTAAGTTTTAGTTTAGAAACCTTATTTTCAAATTTAGTTTTAAACCATAATAGTGAAAGGATGGTGCAAAGGGAGTGTTTGGTATAAAGTAAAAATATTAGATATCTTTTGATCTATTTAAAAAATATTTATTTAGAACAAGTTTTTGTGATATATAATGGTTGAAAACAAATATCTCAAGTTCAAACTACTTCAGTTGGAAAGGATACATTACTGATGTATTCCTTATCAAGGGTCTCTATCGCATTGTAATGAATGAATAAGTTGAACCTTTAAAAATATCAAATGAAAAAATGATAAAACCATTCTAGTCAAGATAGACGCATCCTTGGTCTATCATTATCTCATAAATTGAAGTTTCATTTTTAAGGCATCATAGAACCTTATAAATTTTGGATAACCTTGGAGGACCTTTTTGGAAAGCACAATAAGTTAAGGGCATGCCAACTAAAAAAAGCTTACTACTTGTAGTTCATAAAACTATCCTCATTTTGATGACTTTATTACTAAATTAAAGTACTTAAGGATTCTTCTCATTGAGACTAGTGAAACCAAGATTGATGAAAAAATCATTATAACTATTTTGTTAAATGTGGTCATCCTTACTTAGTTTTTGTTTAAAAATACTACATACATAGAACCAGCTTTTGACAAGTTCTATGAGAAAAGTTAGATCCAACCTGAAGGTACTAAATGTAGTTCATAAATCCAAGAGAGATTAGTCAATTGTTAGTGAATAAATCAAAAACAAATTAAAGACATAACTTCTCAAGTCTAATCCTTAGGTTGAGTTATATGATTAACAAGTAAGAAATGCATAATAGAAGATAAAAATAATGCTTATACCTCCTTAGAATATTTTCTTGAAATTGGAGATGTTGAGTTTGGATTGTGATCTAGAAGTATTTAAAAATGATAGTTCTTTATGGGAAGCATCTCTCCTTGTTCACCTTGATTGTTGGCTTTGGCCTGATGAGAGTGATGATAATGTTGAGGAAATTTGAAGCTCTTAGAATGATTCTTGCATAGTAAGTTTAGAATAGAGAATCTTGTGTAAATTAGAGAAAGAGACTCCAATTTATAGACTTTTGAAATGGATATGAACCATCCATCTTGAGATAAGAATCAAAGGTCCAAAGTGTCTCCTACGTCCTTCATGATGAGGAACATGGGCCATGTAAGAACAAGATAGTATTTTTAAGGTATGAGCTTTGTATAAGGTGAGGTGGGCCTTGATATGTGTTTTGAAATTTAAATTGGCAAGTTACTTGGATGATGAGGATAAATAAGAATATTGATTTTCTATGTGTGCATTCCATGTAACCTCGTTTTAAGAAGAAGATTAGCTAATTAATTGTTATTAACGAACTAATATGATGTGATGTGAATTTGATGGGATAAAATATCATAATAGAAGAATTTAGTTAATTTATTGAAGGGTCATTTGCAAACAAGGTACCAAGTTTGGGTACCTTTTAAAAAATTGAATGATTTGATGTAGTGCATTACCTCAATTAGGCTTGTATTAATGTATCACAGAATGCATACATCAAAATTCAAGGATAATTAGGTTGATTTTAATGATTTTTGGATAAATTCGGGTTTGATTACAAGAAATCAATCTAATGTCCATTTAAACATAAACGTGGCCAAATATGAGTAGTTACATATTACCCCTATTTGAGAAGGCATTTCAAGACACATAAAAAGTAATGTCTTTTCAAATAATGAAAAAGTTGTTCAGAAGAAAAAAAATGCAATGATTGAAGAATGATGCTCCAAACAAAGTTTGGGAAACCTATTATGATGCCCCCTCAAGGGAATGGTTGATGCATACAATTAATGGATGATCCCTCAAAAATAATCAAGAAGAATAAATAAATTAACCCATGGATGAGATTAATCCAATCAAGATAATGCTTCCATGCATTGATTTAAAAGTATTGATTTGCCCAAAGGTGGTTATAATCAATAATGGAAGTTGAGACACTGATTTTTCCAAAGGTTTTTATAATCATTAATAGAGGTTGAGACACTGATTTGCCCAAAGTTGGTTATAATTAGTGGCATGGGCATGTGCCTCAGTAGGGTGGATGGGTTGAAATAATGATTTCCCCAAAAATGGTTATAATCATTTTGATGACCAAGATTAAATAATTATTTTGCCCTAGTAGGAAAAATTTGATCATGATTAAATTGGTTATGCCCTAGTAGGACAAATTGGCAAGCATAGCTTAAGGATATAATTTGTTACATAGATTAAAGATGATCAGGTGCAAACATAGATGTGATGGTTTAATGACTGAATAAGCCATAAATAACCAAGCACATGAGGATGCACAAAGTGATAAAATAAATGATAATAAAAAATATATATAATGACTAAAGAATGATTGGATTGGATTGGAATAATTTCAATAAAATTATCATGACTATTTGTATATGCTTATATGTATCATGACGAACATATCAATTAGCCATATGGTCTAGTTGATAGAGATTTAATGAACATGAAGATTTGCAGCATTGTCGAGTAGACTCTCAGATCTATATTTTTGATGTAGCATGAAATATTATGCGCCATGATATAAAACACCATGATGATCTGGCTATAATGTGCATAAGGACTGACCCCTGATCCAATAGATAATCGATAACACTGCATCAATGATAAAAACCATGATGATGCTAACAAATTCCAATGGATGGACTCAAGTAAAACTATGTGATAGGAAGAACCATGATGATGACCCTACTAGAAAAATTTACTGAGTCGAGGCAACAACAAAAAAAGTAAATAAATAATAAAACACACACACACACAAGCTTGAAAATAAAATCAATAGAAAGCATCTTGTTGTTTAATCAGGTGTAAATCCATATGTGAAGGGTTAATGATAATGATAAATAGACGACACCTCAAAATAAGGTTACATGCAAGGAAAGGACACATCTCTAGGTGGCTAAAAAATAATTGTAACCAATAATGAATCTACCCCACTAGGGTAGATTTGGGAAAGATGCATCCTAACAATGGTTTAGGACTTAAAAGGAGTGAATTAGGAATTTTGACTAGATTTAGAACAAGACAAATATTCTTGGATTTTGGGGGCTTTAGGTCTCATTTTGAAATGGTAATTCATTTCCATTTTCTAGGTTTATTTATTATTTTGAATGTTTTTTTTTGTGGTATCTCATCTCAATTGAGAATTATGAGACACAAAATGGTCCAACTCTCAAAATGGTGAGAGCATGGTTTGAGAATATTGGTAATAAGTCGACATAATAATCCCACATTCATTGGGATTAGAGAGTACGGATGGACAAAGTAGTATAAATAAGAGCCTAACACACTGCTAAACACCACAAATTGCCTTTAATAGAGCTAAACTAAAAGAAGGATTCCTTCATGAAGAGGCTACGATTTCTTAAATTATGTGAGGGATCAAGAAAAGTAGTATCATCTATCCTACGATCCAAGTTTTAGGGGCTATAGCTAAGTAAAGACCTACAAAGATTTTATTTGAAGGTTTTGCATATTTTGCTTGGTAAAAAATTAACAGCATGGTGAGCAATAGAGGATGGACTGTGCCTAACTTAAGAGATGCATAGCTAGGTTTGGAAAAAGGTGGTAATGTATGTATCCCCTATCTTATTACCTTGGTACTAATGATCGGTAGGTTCCACTAAATGGGGCCTTTCCAACATACTTGATCTTAGAATCTTTAAGGCAAATAAATGGTTAATGTTATTTTTTTGTCTTATATATATATATATATATATATATATATGTTTTTGATTTTTTTTAAGAATCTCAACTCGATTGAGGATGATGAGATACTAAACAGTCCAAGCTCGTAACATGGTAAGAGCATTCAAACTTGAAATTGCTCACAAAATAGTGAGAGTGTGGTAAAGGGTGCTCACAAAAAGGTGAAAACATTCAAATAAAATGATTTCAAAATGGTGAGAGCATGGAAAAGGGGTTATTAAGCTAACCTCAACATAAATTGAGTATTGCCTATATAGTTCCAAGATGGAACCTCAACTCACTATAGTTCTGCCTTAAATAAAAAAAATTATAAATCAATAATAAGGGGAATGATATAAATAGATAAGGTATAATAATTGAGACAAGGATTGGTATGAATTGACACATGAGAATCAAGGGATGAAACATACATATCTTTTAAGAACCATTAATCAAATCAATCATGCATGCATGTATTAAGCGACTTACTTCAAAGATGTGTTGATGGTGACCAAATATAAATATTCTGCTGGAAACTTTCTCTGAATCTATCATCTAAAATTGTCTTTAGTACTTTGTGAATTATAATCAAGGTCAATATTGGTATTATAAAAATGGAATAAGATCAAATAATAACTAATACAAATAATAAATGGGATTGAAGGGAAAGTGTTTAATGGTCATGCCCACAAGCAGGGGTCCTCATAGATAATGTTGAAGCAAATCAAGTAAAAAAATGCTTGAGATGATTAATATTCATGGCCTAATTCATCTCTTCTCCCTCTGGTGTGGCCAATCTATATGCTCTAGATACATAATTTGTAGTGATGATGAATGGGCCCATCTAATTAGGTTCAAATTTTCCTTTCTTTTCATGGGCGACATTGGTATTTTTTCAATTCTCCTTCAAGACTAGGTCTTCAAGTTTAAAATATCTATATTTGACACACTTATTAGAGCTATGATGTAGCATGTTTTAATATGCATAAAGGGTTTTCAAAATAACTACTCAATTTTCATCAAGTATAGCCCCTAAATCCATTTATAGAACTAAATCCATTCTTCAGTGAAATCTGCAAGGCAACTCAATCTCAATAGGGAGAATGGATTTAGTTCTATAAATGAGGGAGTATGGTTTGGATCTTGTTGGAGTTTGGGTATTGGTATGGTAGGCCCAAAGGGCAAGAAATAATTTTAAATGTCAGTCATGACCAAAATCATTAACAATCTTTTTAAGGACTTGAATCGGGGTTTTATTAGATGCTTCAGCTTGGCCATTACTTTAAGGATTGAAAGTAGTGGAAAATTGATCTATAATTTGGTATTTGGCATAGAGGGGTATGACATCCTTATTTTTAAAGGAACTACCATTATCATAAATGAGGTCAAAAGGAATTCTAAAAAAACAAATGAGGTGATTGAGTATGAACTTGGATATTTGCTTACCTACTACATAAGTGAAGGGAATGGCTTCAACCCACTTAATAAAGTATTCAGTGGTAGTAAAGATATGTTTATGGCCATTAGAATAAGTAAGATTTATTTTCCCTACAAGATTGAGTCCCCATGTGGAAAACAACCATAATGTAGTGAGCGTTTATAATTCTTTGGTTGGAGCATGATTAAGATTAGCATGTTTCTGACAAGCCATATGCTTTTTTACATAAGAAGTTGCATCAACCTCCATGATGGGCTAGTAATACCCTATACATAGGAGTTTCTTGGAAAGACTACACCCCTAGTGTGGGACCTATAAATCCCTTCATGTACTTCATTAAGAACTAATCATGACTCTACCAAAGATAAATAATAAAGCAGAGTTCCATCATATCCTCTATGACAGAGTGTGGAATCTAGTATGGTATAATGAGAGGTACTATGAATGAAATATTTTCATCTTTAATGGGAAAGGTTAGGAGGGATAGTGTTATCATGGAGATGTGTGATTATTTTAGTGTACCAAGGTTTACTGGGACCAACAACATCACATACCATTTCAGAGAATGGGCATTCATGAGCTATCCTCAAGAGATGTTCTATAAGGAACTTATAATCAAGAACATGATCTAAAAATAACATTAATGAACTAATGGTTTTTATTGCATTGGCAGTCTTACTGTTGGTTCTTGAAATTTTCTCAAATTGGATGCAATCAAAGTTTTGTACTAGATTTTCCACCATCTTCTTGTATGGAATAAGTTTGTCATATTTTGTTTGGTACTAATCTATTACCTGATTGATAATCAACTAATAATCTCCATGAACATGTAAATGTTTGATGTTCCATTGTACTACTAGATCAAGTCTTGCAATAAGGGCCTCATATTTAGCTATGTTATTGGTACAAGTGAAACTGATATGAAATGCCTTGGGAATGAGATCCCTTTATAGTGTTATGAATAGAATGCTAGCTCAAGATCTTATGGAAGTATATGAACCATCAAAATAGAGTGTCCAATTTTTTATTCGAAAGGAGTGTCCTCAAGATTCAAAATTGAACAAAAGTGGTTTGGCATCTGTCACAAGTGCTTCTACAAGTTGATCAACATAAACTTGCCCCTTAATGGCCTTATGATGCACATACTCAATCTCAAAATCACTTAATAATATTACCTATTTGGTCATACGTGTTAGGTTGTGGAGCTAAAAGCTTCACCAAGATGCAAACAAGAGAAGTTACAGAGGTTACAGAGGTTGCAGAGAGTTACAGAATGAGTTGCAGGAAAACCAGCATTGATCTGATCAACTGACGTCAATCAGATAGCAGTGAAGTAGCAATCAGTGTCAGTTACTAGTCGACCGACATCGGTCATGGAGGAGCCAATGTCGGCAACCTGTGCGTGAACGTGCAGTTTGCATGTTGATTCCAGAGAGTCTATTTTTGGACTATTAGTTTGCATGTTAAACGCTAGTTGTAGTCTTGAGTTGTGCATCTAATTATTGTAATTAAAATAGTCTAATTATTTTAAGCATGAGATCTATATATAGACTCATGAGTTGTATCATAAACTAGTAGCTAGAGAGTAAGAGAGCAAATAAGCTTCTTCTGAGAGAGGAGAGCAATGGTGTGTTCCTCTTAGTGCCACAGTACCAAGGTGGGTGCTAGTTTGGAGAATCAGAAGGGTTCTTTGTATATGTATGATCTTGGTCATCAGGTGAGCATGGCTTCTTTTGGAGATCTACAATGGTGAGTAAGGTCTAGTGATTTGCAGGTAGTAGCAGAGAGCAGTAGATCTACTTGGAGTATGGATGTGTACTTGGTGTACTGGCAGCGTTGTTTCTGACTGGTGGAGGTGAACATCAATTCTGCATTGGAGTTGATTGTTGTGATCGAGAGAGAGAGGGAAGAAGGTCTTGAGGTGTGGTGAGCCTTTGAGGTGGAAAAAGAAGTGGCATCTTCTTTATTGTATTTTCTTCTGAGTGATTATTAATACAATTGTGTATTGTCTCTCATATTCCTGTGTTGTTTCATATTTCTAGTTACTTATCATTTTGGTTAAATTTCATGTTTAGTTGCTAATACAAGAAGTAATCATATGTGCTCTTATTGGGGAGCAAGATCCTGACAAGTGGTATCAGAGCCTGGTTGTAGGTTCAAGAGCTGATACCATCAAGTGGTATTAGAGCTTTTGGTTGGGTTTACTAATAGGTGGTTTTAGATCTGGTAGTGTTTGTTGATTACAGGTCACTCACAGGGGTTTCAGATTGAGTGGGAGTATAGCAATGGCAGAAGAAAGTAAGCTACGAATGGAGAAACTAAATAGCAAAAATGGTCTGATTGATGGAAAGAAAGAGCAAGTAAAAGGAGATTGTTGGTCGGTAGAAGATTAGCATGTAGAAGCAGATGTTGCAGGTGATGTTGCACAGGTTGCTCTGGATAAAGTAGAATCTTTGTTTACAGATTATTTTGCCTCTTTCCATGCAGATCGAAATAGAGCACCTTTTCATGGGTATGTCTTTGGAGACTTTGGAGAGATTTATTTAGGGGTTGGAGAGCCTTGTCAGATGATTGACGAAGGGGAAGTGAAGCTAAAATTGCAGGTGGATAACACACGGGTGGTGAAATAAGTCATGTAGGTACCAGTCTTGGAGATGAGTCTAATTTCTTAAAGAAATTTGGGTGATGAGAGATCCACTGTAACTCTCACGGCAGATACACTTGAATTAGATGGTGGTAAGAAAGTAGGTATCCTTTATCTATCTACTTATATTGTTGATTCACCTTTTGTTACAGAGATGTGGCTTTGTAGGCTTGGTCACATATGTAGGAGGGGAATGCATGTTCTTAAGCAAAAGATAGATGTTTTTGACAAGCTAAAGAACTGGAAAGCCTTCATGTTCATGGAGGAGATGACAGACAGAGATCAAGTGAGGGAACTGAATTATTCTGAGCAGAGCTGTGTTAATTTGAACAGGGTTTTGATCCATGGAGAGCTCACGGGTAAAAAGTTATCACTCACAGGTGAACATAGGTACCGGCATTAGTCAGACAATAATCAACGTCAGCAATAGGAAGACTGACGTTGGTCACGTAGGAATCGACATCAACAGGAGGGATATCAGTGTCAGCTAGGGAAACGACGTCGACAGTCAGGGTCAGTGTAGGGAATCGACATCAATCAGAAGTAGACTGGGAGATGGCCAAGATCGGTGACTGGAACAGATATTGGGTGGACAACAAGCTGTCAACAAGTCTCAAATGCTCATATAGAGGTCAAAAAGGGTAAGTGAACCTCATATTCATTGTTCACCTTCTTTATATTGCTTATTGATGGTCAAGAACTAGGAAGACGTGAAGAAGCAATGCAGGTAGAATCTAGATACAGTGGGAGCTTGGCATGGATGAGGAGTGTGAGTCCTTGGAGAAAAACCAAATAGTTTTTTTGTTGGTGGAGTTGTCAGCTAGAAGAAAGCATTGAGAGATGGATGGATTCCCAAGTTAAAGAAGAGAGTGGATGGATACGTGAGACAGAAGGCCAAGGTATATGGTCTTGAGGATGCTATAAGACAGTGGTACAGGTTTGACAGGTGGATGACTAATCATGGCTTTAGTCAATGTCATTGTAACTATTGTGTTTGTCTTACCAGGTGGATAATGATTGCAACATTATTCTGTTATGTATGTGGGTGATTTGCTAGCAGGTTTGTACATACAAGGTTTTGCTGAGCTAAAGGTAAGGTTAGTTCAGAGGTGTGTCATGAAGAATTTGGAGCAGCAAAATTCTTTGGCATAAGAAACATGCAGATTTGGTCTCCAGTGGGAGCTGATGTGAAGACGGTGTTGGCGGGGTTCATGATGCAGGATGCAGAATCAAAAAGCACACCAAGGGCTGGATAGTTCAAGCTTAGCTTGGAATAGGGTTCGAAATCACATGAGGTCTAGTGTAGACCTGAGTTTTCCCAAGCAGTGGGAGTTGTCAAAAAGTATAGAGCCAATTCAGAGGAGTACTGGAGGGCAATTTAGTGGATTCTCGGGTAACTGAGAGGGATCAGCAGTAGGGATTCTTGTTATGCAGGGTCAAGGTCTTCACTACATGGAGTTGTAGGTTCGGATGTGGCAGGTTACTTGGATGACAGGGGTAGCATCACAGGGTGTGTGGTGGTTGGTCTTCAGGGTTGAGCTTAAAGAGGGATACAAGCTAGGGAATAATTTAGATCGTGTATAGGTATAGGTACAGGTGCAATTGTTTATCTCCAAGTTGGAGATTGTTAGGTTGTGGAGCTAAAAGCTTCACCAAGATGCAAACAAGAGAAGTTACGGAGGTTACAGAGGTTGTAGAGAGTTGCAAAATGAGTTGCAAGGAAATCAGCATCGGTCTGATCAATCGACATTAGTCAAATAGTAGTGAAGTAGCAACTGGCATCGGTTACTAGTCGGTCGACATCGGTCATGGAGGAGCCAACGTTGGCAGCCTGTGCGTGAACGTGCAGTTTGCATGTTGATTTTAGAGAGTCTATTTTTGGACTGTTAGTTTGCATATTAAATGCTAGTTGTAGTCTTGAGTTACGCATCTAATTATTGTAATTAAGATTGTCTAATTATTATAATTAAGATTGTCTAATTATTGTAAGCATGAGATCTATATATAGACTCATGGGCTGTATTGTAAACTAGTAGCTAGAGAGTAAGAGAACAAATAAGCTCCTTCTGAGAGAGGAGAGCAATGGTGTGTTCCTCCTAGTGCCATAGTACCAAGGTGGGTGCTGGTTTGGAGAATCAGAAGGGTTCTTCATATATGTATGATCTTGGTCAACAGGTGAGCATGGCTTCTTTTGGAGATCTACAATGGTGAGTAAGTTCTAGTGATTTGTAGGTAGCAGTAGAGAGCAGGAGATCTATTTGGAGTACAGATGTGTACTTGGTGTACTGGTAGCGTTGTTTCTGACTGGTGGGGTGAACATTAATTCTACATTGGAGTTGATCATTGTGACCGAGAGAGAGAGGGAAGAAGGTCAAGAGGTGTGGCAAGCCTTTGAGGTGGAAGAAGTAGCATCTTCTTTATTGTATTTTCTTCTGAGTGATTATTAATACAATTGTGTATTGTCTCTCATATTCCTGTGTTGTTTCATATTTCTAGTTACTTATCATTCTGGTTAAATTTCGTTTTTAGTTGCTAATACAAGAAGTAATCATATGTGCTCTTATAGGGGAGCAAGATCCTGATAATATGACTATTTAGTGTTGCCTTGGATAGTAAGTACTTGAGAGGATCCACTTTGACAATGACTATGGTCTTATTGTTGAGCATGTAATGTCATAATTTTTAGGCTCCAAACACCATGGCTAAAAAAGATTTTTCAATGGATGTGTAATTATGTTCATATGTGACCAATGTTTGACTCAATTAGTACACTACTCTTTTTTTCCTCGATCATCATGTTGTGCTAGGAATACCCTCGAGGCATGTTAGGTTATTGAAATGAAGAGAAGCAATGGGTTTCTGGGGTAGGTAGAACTAGAATGGGTGGATTAGCCAGAGAATATTTTAATTACTCAAAGGCTTGTTAACAAGTTGTATTCCATGAAAATGTGGTTCCTTTCTTAGTAAAATATGTGAATGGATGGCATCAACTTGCTAATTGAGATATGAACGACCTAATAGATTGAATTTTTGCCCGGCATACTACAGAACTTCTTTAAATTAGAAGTTGGATGCATTTCAATAATGGATTTAACCCTGGCTAGATCAACTTTAATTCCCATATGAGAAATAATGAAGCCTATAAATTTACATGAATTAATGCCAAAGACATACTTCTTAGGGTTAAGCCATACTTTATATTCATGGAGACATTCAAATATTCTACGCAAGACCTCTGGATGTTATGCTCTAGTCTTGGATTTTTTGAGTATATCATCAACATAATCCTCAATAATATCATGCATCATGTCTTGAAAAATGACATTAATTATGCCTTGGTATGTGGCACCAGCATTCTTGAGGCCAAATGGCATTACCTAAAAATAAAATGTTTCCCATGGAGTGGTGAATGCCATTTTGTGTTGGTCCTCAGGTGCAATTTTAATCTAGATATATCTAGAGAAACCATCCATAAGAGATATCATCTCATACCTAGTCATGAAATATACAATCATATCAATATTTGGTAAAGTAAAATCATCCTTAGGACATGCCTTATTGATGTCTCTATAATATGTACATAATTGGATTCCCTATAGCTTTTTGCTGACTAGAACTATGTTGGAAATACACTTTGAATAATCAATAGGATGATTGCATCCTACCTCCAATAATTTTTTGAATTATTTTTTGACAAGTATAATTATGTGGGGGTGCATCTTTACCAATTTTTGTTTGATCAACTTGGCATCAAGATGTACAACAAGGTGATGCACAACCAAGGTGGGGTCCAAGCCTGGCATATCTAAATAACAGCATTCAAAAATGTCTACGAATTATCTGAGAAGAGTAGTAAAGACTTCACATTTTTATTATGTGAGGGATCCTCCAAGTTTGATCCATTTAAGAGAATTTGGTTTTCTAATATTAACTTCATTGGTGTCTTCCACAATTAATGTGGAACCATCCTCTAAAATAGAAGGTAGAGTGGTGCATTGATCTTTATTTTCATCTAGTAGTTGGATTGCCTCATTGAGTTCTCCCAAGTAGGAAGATTCTAAATCCATGAGATCTAAAAAAGGCCATTGGGTAAATACATGTGGATAATCATGAATAATTTGATCAAATGTTTGTTTTTTTTCTAAACTAGTTTCTAATTGGCATGAAATTCTAGGATTGGAGGAGGCTTGGGCTTTATTTAAGAGAGGGTGAACTTCCTCGTCTAATGGCACCTAAAATACGTTTTCACCATGGACTCATCTTTATCTTTACTTTTACCCTAGTCTAAAAGTGCCTCAAAGAAGTTTTCACTTTGGGACTTCAATGTTTGATTTTCTTTCTCTTTTAATTTTTGATCAAAGAAGTTCACCTACTCTCCAAAATAGGCAACAGGGTCTAGTTTAATATCAAATCCTTGGTTATGATCACCAAGTGGTACATTATCTCTGAGGCCCATGAATTCATATATTTCCTCATCATTCTATAAATTGTCTAATGGTATATATGCATCTTTTTGGTCCCAATCAATTGATTAGGGGTGATGGAAGAACAAAGGGGAATATGATGGTACATCGATAATGATACAGATAGTGTTAGTATCAAATAGGTTAGTTTTGACCAAATCATAATAAATGCTATGATAGGACTCTATGTTATTGTTAGCATTATCATTTTTAGTTGATAAATTGACATCACTTAGGAGATCTAAGTGGTTAACCCCAAGTAGTTTGTATCCAATACCTCAAGATCCCTTGTGCTTGATAGGTAATACATATTCAATGATTCCTTATTTCATTACCCCTAGGCCTTTGCCTTTGTAATTCCTATGATCCATTATCCAGTTTGGGATATGATATTTTTTATTCTGGTAATAGGTGGCAAAGTCATCATTATACAACCAGGAATCATCATCAGCTTGGATTTTTTCTTGTTTTTGAGAAGTATAGTTGATAAAATACAATGGTCCTTTTTTAGGGGAAGTTATCTTCTTATACCATTCCATTTTGGGAACTTGTTTTTAAAGCCTACCATATGCTTTTGATGTTTTAGGAAATTTTTCAATGTGAAAAACATCACCAATTTTATATTCCCCAAGGCCATTATTTTGAATAGTGAAGTGATTGGGTACTTTTGCAGGTAGGGTAACCAAAGTGGAGGCAAATGTACTTGGATCTATATAATTAGATTCTAGTGGTTGAAAAACCACCTATTTTCCTTTCTTGGGAACATGATCTAGTCTAAAATTATAATTATGTCTCATATTCTACCTCTAAATGCTTACAAAATTGGTATGACTACATGTCACCAGAAATGGTAACCTCTGACCCAAAATTGGAGAACTTAATACACTGATGAAGGGTAGATGGTATGACATGCACTTCATGGATCCATGATCACCTAAGAAGTAAATTATATGATAATTCCAAATCTATACATGGCATATCATATCATGGGTTAAAGTCCCAATGCCAATTGGTAAATAGATGGTACCTTGAGACTCACTCTCATTATAATATGCTTTGATGGTAATGGTGTCTAACTAAAGATATTTAGCTATGTAGCCCAAATATTTGACCAGCCTCAAAGTCATAATGTTGAGTCTTGAACCATTATCTATGAGGACCCATTTGATCTTGTTATGAAAAATTATGGCCTCTATGTATAACAGGTTATTATGCAAATGTCCAAGGGGTGACATGTTTGTTTGATCAAAGGTAAATTATTGGCTAGGAGTCAAATGACTTAGAAGAGTTTAGAATTTATCAGATGCAATGTTGATTAGAACTTTAGACTGACTCAAAATCATATTCAATAAGTTTTTGTGGACATCATATATACATAAAAGATCTAAAATGGAAGCTTGTGTAGGCATTTTCTATAACTATTCCACAATATCATATGGTTTATCATTAATGGGTATAGTTGACTTAGTTTTTGGTGGTGGGGGACCTTGAATAGGTGGTTAGAAGGAGGTATAGGACCTTGAATGGTAACCTTAGACGTTGGGTTACAACTACATTAACTTGATTTAGTTGATGGTTATTGTAATTAAATGAAGGTAAATGAGAACCTAGTATGATAACTCTTGGTCAAACCAAAGGAGGGTTACTAAACAATGAAGGTGGAGATCCAAGAATGGGCACAATAGGTCTATGAGTATTATTGGTAGGGGATTTAATCTTAATGGTAATTATTCTCCCACTTTTAATGTGACCTAAAACATTATAATCATAAGGGATAGTAGTGTAAATGACTTGGGTATCATGACCTTGATTCTAGTTCTGTTGTTGTTGATTATGTCATTGCTATTGATTATTTGGTGGCCTATTCTAATTTTGGTTATTGGCTAGTCATTGGTTCTAATTTTTATTATTGTTTTATAGGAATGGATTCTAATATATACCCAAATTTTGATTGGTTATCAGCATCAAATTATCCAACTCCATCTCACCATTCTCAATCAAGTCTTCAATGAGGTGACAAAGTTATGCACAGATATGAATAGTATGTATTTTGACCCTATGATAGTCACAAAAATCATTATTCCAATACCAATCAGGTTTAGGTTGATCTACAAAAACATTTCTTGGTACTGGCCATATGATCATGTTGGTAGCGAATGGTTTTTGAAAGACCATCTCAATAGGCTCACCTAGATCACTAAAAGGTCTATGACATGGATGACCCATTCTTGGAGGTATCCTTTGCAAAGTAAGATTTTGAGGATGAGGGTTAGTTTGAATAGGTGGTGGTTTCATCATTTTTACATGTCTATATATTATAGCTCCATCTCAGAAAACATTCTTGTTCCTATTAAAGTATTTAGGCTTCTCTACTGTATTTGTTTGTGCTTATGTTGAAGCTTGTGACTAAGATTTGTTTTGCATTTAGGAGATTAAAATTTGATAATACCTTTGTCAATGAGTTATTGCTCATTTTTTAATACTTTGTCAATGATTTCTTTAAAGGTATTGACACAGTTGAGTTTGAGCTTATGAGCCAAATCAAATTGAATATTGGTTATGAACATTGCAACTAATTGTTTATCAGGAAGATTACGTGGAATCCAGTCAACCAATGCATGCCACCATTGAATATAATCATCTAGGCTTTCTCCTCTTTGTTTAGCTTGACATAAATCAACCATGGTTAATTCATGTTCTAAATTGTATCAAAAATGTTGAATAAATTTATCAGACAAATCATCCATGTCATCAATAGAATTCTTAGGTAGTTTTAGGAACCATTCTAATGCTTGCCCTGCCAAACTATAAGGAAATAGGAAATGAATAACTCTATTAAATTCTCCCTTAGATCACCCTTCCCTTTATATTTATCAAACTTGGGCATCTCAAATTGATGTGGGAGAGGTACTTGCAGTAGCTCATGTCAAATGGATAAGAACATATATCATCAAGCTTTAATTTCTCAGTCTGATTACCTAATTTAATAGCTAAAATTGCATCTTTAATCTCTTGTAAATCTTGGAAGGTCAAGCCAAAATGAGATGGAATAACCACATTTTTTTGGATGTTAAAAGATGGATTATCTTGACCATTGAAAAGGATATAATATAGACTTTTGTAAGTTTGGTACATGATTGGTTCTACTATGAATAGTCACTCCTGGATTAGATTTATATTATTGATGTGTTTATTGAGAATGGTTTTGACATAGAAGGAATTGAGGTTTGGATGGAATTACATATTTTTGAACACATGATGGTACTTATTGGGATTGGAAATGGACCTACTATTGATTGATAGGAATCCACCATGTAGGATGAACCTATAATTGATTTGAAGAAGCCCCTTAATGAGTAGAAGTAGCTCTTGGTTGATTAATAGGCATGCATTATGTATTAGAAACCATTGATAAGGCATTAGTTATCATTTTTTTTAATGAAACATTATTCACCACTTGTTGAGGTGTTAGATTTTTGGGCACTTGTTAGAGTGATGAATTAGCTACCCACTTTGGAAGTGGGGTACTAGTTGCCACTTGATGAGGTGTGGTACTTGGAACTTATTATTTTAGTACATATGTATCATTACATTGTTACATCAAGGTACTTAGAACATTATAAAGAGGAACCCATTGGGGAATATGGAACAATATTTTATTGTGTTTTAAATGGTACTTGGTGTGGGTTGAAAAAATTCATTTAAGAATTATCCACCACCCATTGGTTAGAGTCTATGAGGACCTCTAAATTAGGATTTGTTGCTAAATTCATTTTAACTAGAGGTGTATTAAACATGTTTACAACTAATGTCTTTTTAGTAAAGTGATATGTATTGTATATTAGATAGTTTGATAAATCTGTTGGTTGCTTGATTGGAAGATTGATTTCTACCCAGTAGAATTTTGAACTTGGAGACTATTGAAGGAGTTGACTAAAGTTTCCAAAACCTATTTAGTCTATTGTATATGTGCAGAAATTAATTGTCTTTGGGTGGGAAGATCAACTAGTTGCTCTTTTCCTTTGTTTGGTGATACCAAAGCTTGGCTAAAAGTGGGATTTTTGCTAGTAATTACTTGATCATCTATCAACACAAGAAGTGCTTTTTTGGGTATCCTAACGAAATATTGTAATTTCTATATAGGACAATCGGGAGGAAACTTATCACCCATTTCTAACAATCTAACAAGGTGTTCATCTTTATTGTTGAATAATTGTCTAGAGAATTGGTCCTGTAGAAAGTCATCACTATATGGTATGTTTTCAAGGTACATGGGATTGGGTATTTGTTTAGTATCAAATGACACATAATAGAGGTACTTTTGTCCTTTCTCAACATGGGTTGGTACACTTGGAAGGTATTATTAGCCTTGTTCTATAATAGTTGACATAATTGGAAGAAATGTCTTATGTAGCTCAAACTTAAATTTGATGACACATTAGCAAGATATGGTTATTCATCATCATCTTACACATAATGGTCATATCTATAAGGGTTGTAAACCGCTTCCTCATCAAATGAGGGGTTATAAATATCCCCCCTACATGTGTATTTAGGCATGGTTAAGTCTATGATCTTCATTTTAATAAGAGGTTTTGGACACTTTGGAAACTTGGATTCTTGAAATGTTGAATCAAGATCCAAATTTGATTTAGATGTCAATTTTTGAAAATTAAGTGACCTTGGCATAATTTGAACTAGAATTGGGAGCTTGGTTTTGAACTTGGAACTCTAAAGTTTGCAATTAGAAATGGAAGACAAATCGGATTTGATATTTAAAATTACACTTAGTTTGAACTAAATTGAATAGTCTAATAGCACAAGTTTGACAAGGAATTGGGATTATCTCTAATTTTTGAATAGACAATTGACTTGGTTTGAAATGACAATTCAAATTCAAAGGACATGGAATTTGGTTCAATTTCAAAAACCTAATGGCATGATTAGGATAATAAAAATAAGGTATTGGGACCAAGTTTCAACATGTAACTTTTGTTTGACTTAAAATTTTGGCAAAGTAATGTCTCATTGTGTTGGTATAAAAATGGTTTTGGATTTGGACTTGATTTGTTTTATTTGGTCTCAAGTTTAAATAAGGTTTCCACACAACAATCAAGTAACAACACACAAGCATTACAATGTACTTTAGTAACTGACACAAATTTGCATCACATCTATTAAACTTTTTGAAACACTTTCTTTGAGAGAGGATTATATAGTTTAAAATTCATTAAGTAAATTATTGCAGTTATTGGTAGGGTTTTTTAGGCCCCCCTTCTCTCTCAAAGTTTGTATGATAAAGGTGAACTTTTGGATTTGTTACCTTTACACCCCTGTATCAATGTATGATCTATGGTAAAAGAAGCATATAATTTTTTTTACAATGGGATATCTAGATGGTCCTTATATAAAACCCATAATAGGCAATATGTGGGCACAAAAATCTATTGAACAAGAAATTAAAATTGAGCAATTCAAAGGAGGGGTCTTGTCCTCACCACGATCATGCTAGCCTTACCTTCTAAGTTGCAGTGCTATTATAATTAGATTACTCAAAGATGATTTCTAATGGCTAGGTGTATGGTTTACCCTTACCTTCACATGATACTCCTTGGGAAATCATGCTTGGTCATAACAATAATTGTCTTCCATTTATATATCCCATAAGATATATAGGGATGGTACGTATACATGGGTATCAATTCCCAGTCATCATGCCCTATGAAGCTTTCAATAAGGTGATGAAATCCCAAATGAAAATCCTAAAATAAAAACATGGAAGGTATCATTTGAACTAATGAATCTTTGAGATAAAACAACTTAGAATTTTCACATTTTTTAGTCAACCAAATGGGGAGAGCATATGCATAAAACTTCTTCACAAAACACACTTCGACAAAAATTTGAAAAGAATTAAAGAACATGAAAATGAATAAATTATTTTTTTAAACCCAAATAGAAGTGTGGATTCATTTTAAATGGCCAAATTGAAATGTGAAAGAAGATTGATTTGTTTGACTTTGAACACCATTTCTTTAGCCAAGATCCTACATCAAACCAATTAATAGTTTTGTTTTTTTTCGCTATTGGGTAGTATTTGGGAACTAAAAAATTAAAAAATACAAATATTAAAAACAACAAACACAAAAAAAATCAACAAGTTAGAAATTACATAAAATAAATAAACTTACAAACATAAAAATTTAGGAAAATAACCAAATAAATAAAATAAATAAAAAGTGACAGCTAGTAAAATGGACATATATAAAAAAATAAATAAATAAATAACTAATATTTTGATGAAATTTGGATAATGTATGTAAAACAATTACAAACTACTTGTAAAAAAATTAGAAACAAATAACCATCTTATCAAAAGTTATAGCCATTTTCATAGTCATTTTTACCATAAAAACCAAGAATTAGTAACATAGTAATATATCCTAAAATATAAATTAGATTGATACAAAATTTATACAAGTGTTAGATGAAATAGAAACACACTACTCTATAAAAAATCAGAAAGAAAAAATTAACATAATTAAAGTTATATCCATTTTCATGGCCATGTTTATGAACTTTCTGCACATAAAATTATCATAAAACATTTAAAATGAAGTGTGGGTTGCACAAATGTGTCCCACCAAGTGTGTTATTATGTAGATCAAAAATCAAAGACATATTAATCAATTGTTAATGGAAAAAAAAAAAAAAATGAAAGACATAACTTCTCAAGTTTAATCCTTAGGTATAGATATATGATTAACAAGCAAGAAATGCATAATAGAAGATAAATACAATGCTTATACCTTCTTAGAATATTTTCTTTAAATTGGATATGTTGAGCTCGGATTGTGATCTAGAAGTCTTTGGAAATGTGATTCAATTTTGGGAAGCATCTCTCCTTGTTCACCTTGATTGTTGGCTTTGGCTTGATGAGAGTGATGAAAATGTTGAGGAAATTTGAAGCTCCTAGAATGATTCATGCATAGTCATTTTATAATAGAGAAGCTTGTCTAAATTAGAGGAAGAGCCTCAAATTTATGGACTTTTTAAATGGATATGAACCATACATATTGAGTTGATAATCAAATTTCCAAAATGTCTCCTACATATTTCATAATGAGGAACATGGGGCATGTAAGAAGAGGATAGGCTTTGTAAGGTGTAAGCTTTGTAAGATGTAAGCTTTGTAAGGTGAGGTAGGCCTTGCCATGTGATTTAAATATTAAATTAACAAGTTTCTTGATGATGAGAATAAATATTAATATTGATTTTTATATATGTGCATTCCATGTAACCTCATTTTAAGAAGAAGATTAGATAATTAATTCTCTTAACTAACAAATGTAATGTGGTGTGAATTTGATGGGATAAGATGTGATAATAGAATAATTTGGTTAATTTATTGAAGGGCCATTTACAAGAAAGGTACCAAGTTCAGGTAATTGATAAAAAATTGAATGATTTGATGTAGTACATTACCTCAATTAGGCATGTATTAATGTGTCACAGAATGCATACATCAAAATTTTGGGAGAATTGGGTTGATTTTAATGATTTTTGGGTATATTTGTGTTTGATTGCAATAAATTAGTCTAATGTCCATTTAGACATGAAAGTGGCCAAAAATGAGTGTCTACACTAAACAATATACATTAGTGGTCAATAATACAAGTGTTATGTCAAAACCCAACTATAAGAAAGGCAATGGCCCTACCAAGAAAAAAGGGAAAGAAAATCCAAGCCTAAGTGTAATTTATTGGCTCGTTAGAATCATCCATTGGTTCAAAACAAAGGAAAAGGTAAATTAAAAACCAACATCAAGTAAGAATGCTGTAATTGGTGTAATAAACCAAATCATATTAAACAATAAAATGGCATACTTAGAAGCAAAAATGAAAAAATACAGCATCCCCTTTCCAAGACAAGAGCAACACTTTATGCAACAATAATAAATCATGTGTCTAAATGGATTCTAGATTCATAAGTCTATCACCATTGATATGGCACATGATGGCTCCCTATTTAAAAATATTGACCAATGTCACACAATTAAAAATTTCATATACAACTCTAGTATTCTATCTATTTAGGTTTTAGGGATAATTGAGATGAAGAATGACATATTCAACAAAATTATACATGTTCCAAACTTGTCTATGAGACTCCTCTCCATACATTATATCACACATTCAGGTGAAGATAAAACCATTGAGTTTAAACCTACTGATGGTTCATCAAAATTATTGAAAATTAGTCCATTGTTGTAACCACTATCAAGGTTGATCATCAAGCACATTTGTACAAATTTGATAACTTTGTATTCACTCAAACTTGAAAATTCATGATTACACATGCTAATGACTTGAGTGAAATTTGGCATGAGTGTTTTGGTCATCTCAACTATCGCTCACTAGAGGACCTTGGTAAACATCACATGATTATTGGTTTACCATGAGTTTATTTTAAATATGGTGTTTGTCTAGGTTATGCACTTGGAAAATAGCATAGGGATCTATCTCCCAAAGGAAAATACTTAAGGTAAAGTGATAGATTCCAATTGGTTCACAGTGATATTATGTACTTTCCCAATGCTTATTTTAAGAAATATAAATATGTGCTTACTTTCATTTATGATTTCTCTTATAGAACTTGGGTCTAGTTTATAAAAAATAAAAGTGTAGTCTTTGAGCACTTCAAAAATTTTAAGGCTCTTATATCATTATCTCTTATAGATTTTCAATAATTATATCATTATACTTAAGGATATAATTATGGAGGATAATTTTTCAATAATTATATCATTAACTTTTGTGAATAGGCAAGCATTCAAAGTCATCATATTGTACCTACACTCCTCAGCAAAATAGTGTAGCTGAGCGCAAAAACTATACACTAAAGGAAATGACCAATTACATGGTACATTCAAAATACTTTCCTCCATAGTATTAGGCTAAGGCAATTAAATGTGAAACCTATATCTGAAATCTCACTCCTCACTCTACTACACAAAATATGAATCTCGAATAAAAATGGTCTAGTGTCAAACCATATGTTTCTAATTTATGAGTTTTTGGATTCAATGCCAGGGTGTGTAATATCCCAAATGGGATATTTAATCAGTCACCCAAAAACTATAAATCCAAACTTAATACTTATGGATTTAGGTTCAAATCTAAAATACTTTCCTAAAGACCACAAATGAATTAACATGCATACTTTATATATAACATGTTAGAGACAAAGATCATAACAATTGATCAACACAACACATAGCTAAAATAACTCTTTCAACACTAGAATTTATGTTTTCTAATACAAATAGATGAATTACATATGATATTTTATGGAATAATATCCATTAATAACAACATTTACATAAAATGTAATACTACAAACAAATATGATATAATCACCACAATTACAAACTTGGGATATTATCATTCACATAAATCCACCAAATATCAAATCCACTAAAAGCCTACAAATCTTCACACAACTCCAAATGAAATTCTACACACCACACACACTTTCACACTGGGACACTAAATCTACAAATTGAATCACCTTCATAATTCCTAAGTGGAATTATCCTACTGAACCATATGGGTTTTGTCCTTTGGTCTAATAAATAATGGATATTCATCCATTGATCCTAACCTCTATTAGGATTTCATCCAAAGAAGATGTGTAGTTGAACACAAGTTCAAACATACAATAAAAGGGGGTTTTCATGATTTTCCAAGATATTTATTACAATGGAGAACCATGCTTATATAGAAAAGCATGAGAGAGAGAGAGAGGAATGATAATAGTGAAGAGAGAGAGACAAATGCACCATATGCATAGTAACCCATGTGAAGGGTTGCCTTGGGATGCAAATTAGTGAAAAGTAGATCACATGATGATCCCTCAACTTGTATTTTGGTCTCCCACTTTCCCATGTGCCTCCAAATTTTCCTCCTCACTCACACATGTGAGATAATCAAGAATAGTGTACCATGTCTCCTACTTTCCCAGATTCCTAGATAAGGTTAGTCACCCATATGATTCCAATAATGGTGTCCTACCTTCACACATGTGGGAAATTAAGAATAGTACAATCCTTGTCATCTTCTCCCATGTGACCCCAATGATTCCCAGACAAGATCTAATCACCTTTTGACTCTTTAAAAGGATCATCACATGTATAAACACTATTCCAACAAAGTGTGGCACCTATACTATTTACCCTTATCTTTATTTAGCATGTGAGCTTATAAAATATTAATATTTATGTCACCAAGTGGAGTATTATGCCCCACCTCTTCACATGCCTTAGATTATCATGTGGGTCATTCCACATCATTCCACAAGTCACCTCCTTGCTACATCCTCAGTTGCATCACCTTCTATGTCACCATGAATAATGACACGTGAATAGTGTAATTGAACAATACTTATGAATAGTACTTTGTAAATAGTGACCCACACTAAAATTCCCTTATAACACCCAACTAAGCCCATGAGAATTGAATATGCTAGTGGTATTCCTCCAATGTTTTATTTTAAAAATGGGGACTTTATAGTCCTCCTTTCCTAAAATTGCATGTCCTCTAGTAATTGTAAATCTGAAGCTTCTAGAATCATCCTACCAAAGTGATGAATTAAATTGTAGTGCTCATATAACCTAGATCTTGTACCTATCAAGTGATAAAATTTATTCCCAAAAGTGTTGCAAGATACACTCTGCCTATCATCCAAAACATCCTTGTCCAACCCAAGTAATTTTACCACCTCTTTGAAGAATAGCTCATCCACATGATAATAATTATCAAAGAAATGTGCATAACAATCAACATCATAAATTCAAACCTTTAGAAGATCCATGATACAATGCATGAATATAACTCTACCTTTTTGGATTAGATCAAGCAATGTAATGGTGCTAACTCCTCTCTTCTAAATGTTACCATGATCCCAAGAAAAAACTCAATATTTTTACACCATGCTCCTGCTGCACCATTTAGAAATGCACAAGAGCCTTCTCTTTGAGACCCTCCCATGAGAATCTCTCTTTGCAAGCTATGAATACTCTTGGATGTCCCCATAGTGGTGCATCATGAAATACCCTCAAAATATTATCCCTCACTTTTGATTCATAAACAAGGAAGATTTTATTATGTATGGGGTCACCCATTTCCCAAATTCATTGCCTCTCACATTCCTATCAAGGAGGTTAGTATAAAATGTGTCTGTAACATATCCCTCCATAATAGGGAACTTTAAATTAGTGTAAAGGCCTGAATAATAATGTAGAATATGCATCCTAGAAATAACATCATCTACTTCATTCCATTTCTAGTTAATGTACTCAATGTCAAACTCATAATCTTAGAGCCTACTCACACAATCTTCAAACCATTATGAGATGTCTTATCCCCAAATATTTCATGAATTAAGCACTGTTGACACTTGGTCAAGGCATGCATGATGACCAATATTACTTAAGCACTATTGGCACTTCCACCCTTTAAACTCTATGGGGTGCCCCTTCAAAACCTCTCTAAGTCCCACTTGTGAAGTATCACAATCTACAACAAATGGAGGTGATAAATTTGAAATATCAAGTAAAGGACACAAAATTATTACCTCCTTAAGATTACCTAAAACCTTTGTCTCAATGTGTGTTCATGTAAAATCTCTTATCTCTATTGTATCATTCAAGAGTGATGCTAGACATGAAAATCCTTTGTTAAATCTTATGTAATGACAAAAGGATCTACCAACATGTGCTAGTGTGGGAGGATGCCAATCCAAACTAGTTTCAACCTTCTACTAACCCATCTGAACATCTTGAGCATGAGTTACATGACTCAATTAACACACTTCTACCCCCATAAAGTCACATTCAAATTCTACTACAAATAGATCATGTTTCTTTAGAGTTTGAAGGATTGCATCCAACTGCTCCCAATTTTATCCCCAAGTTAAATTGTAGACCAAATTGTCATCCAATAAATTCAAAACAAATCTTTTCAAATTATTTCCAAATACCTAATACCTACATGACTAGAATTTAGATGGTGTGTTATCCAAATTGAAAGCAATGAACAAGAGCTCAATGATCTTGGGATTCATATCTTTGATGGTCTTCTTGATCTCCTCTTTGTAACTCTTTTGGAAATAGAAAGGTGTAGTCATGAGAGGCTTGGATCTTGATTACCACTTTATGTCATGCTTGATCCTCCCATCAAGTGGTAATCTTAGAGGCAAGTCATAAAACACCATAATATGTTGATCAAAATTATTACGAATATATTTCCTACCCCATGGATGAATTAGTAGGCATCACCAAACAACTTGCTGCCCATGAAACCTGGATTATTTGGAAAATATTTTCCATCCTTCTTGTTATGACCAATTTTAGAGATCCATTAACTATTCCTTTTAGAACTATCTTCTTTCCTTTGGATCTAAATCTGAGTTTCATAAGTTGATGATTTTTTGAGTACCCCCCCTAAGGATGGAGCCACTACACACCCAAATCCACATCAATATCACTTAAATCAAAAACATAAAAAGCATCACAAACCTTATTATCTCCAAGGGCTCAATCAAGACTCGTAATCCTCCTTTTTCATGGTGTATCAAATCCATCAGCTATTTAGAAGCCTTTAAACACTTCAAGTCTCCTTCTAGACTTGTTCCAAAGCAAAGGCTAAAAGCAATACCTTTAGAGTAAATTAATCTTCAAATAAAATGCCTTCATGTGTATTAGCTTATTACCTATATCCCATATTATTATGTAAAACAACCTTGAAATTTATAAAAATAATGATGCCAACCCCTTTGAGCTATAAAAAGTGGCTGAAATAAACTTGTACTGACTTTTTCATACCTTGAACTATTATTACAAAAAAATTCAAGGTGTTTACCTTCATTATCTGATTTGAAAATATTCACGAACTCACCACCAACATTAATATATACTAAGACATTCTCCTTATGAATTCCAATAAGGTCATCTTGATACTTATCTTCATATTTTTCTAGTAGTGGAACCTTTTGGTCAAAATAAAAATTCATACCTTCCATCTTCTTAGTGAAATCCTCCAAGGGCTACTTCCTTTCTATTTCTATCAACTCTAGTTCTTTTTCTTGCTCTATGATATCTTTTGGATCTTCTTCTAATACCATAATACTATCAAAAATATTTTCATGGCCTTCAATATCCAACAAATCATCCTTATGTAGTATTGTTTCAACCTTTGAAAAATTGATGGGTGAGTTATGAACAATAACAACCTTATCTCTTATGCATTCAGCCAGTGATACTTCATATTTGGCTTCAATATGATTATCCTTTTGATCTAAAAAATTATAATCTAATAAAACATTTTGGATTTCCAAATATTTTTTACCTTCAACTTTTGTGGCTTGAAAAGTCTCTGGTTCCACTCTTTCCTTTTCTTAAAAGTAGATTTTCTCCTCTTTGTGTGCACTTACATGCACAACCTATTGAGGTTATGGTTCTAGCTTATTTTCATCTTTCATTAGAGATTATTTAATATTCAATATTTCATCCTCCTTCAATTTATTGGAGATATTCCCTTCATTCCTCCATGTTTTCCTTATGTATTTTACGAGACCCTTTTCTCTAGGATGAAATATTTCCATGATATTCAAGAATTCATCAAAAGAGAGTGACATTATGAACACATCAGTATGTGTTTGGTACTAGTCCAAAAATCTGATGGCATCCCATTCATAATTATGTACCTTGACAATATCTCTTACATAGTTATGTATCCTTAACAACACCTCTTGTAAAATATCTACTTCTTCTACCTTTGGTAAGAACTTCGATTTCCAATTCATTGTTTCTTTTGGCTGTAATTTCTTCTACTCTCTTATCTAGTACCTAATTTTCATGTCACTTGAAATCATCAAACAAACAATATCTATAGAATGGCAAGATCACTAGATCTGATACCACTGTAATATCCCAAATGGGATATTTAATACAATCACCCAAAAACTATAAAATCCAAACTCAAGACTTATGGATTTAGACTCAAATCTGAAATACTTTCCTAAAGACCACAAATGCATTAACATGCATACATTATATATAACATGATATATACAAATATCATAACAATTTATTAACACAACAAATAGTTATAGTAACTCTTTCAACACTATAATTTTTATTTTCCAATACAAATAGATGAATTACATATGATATTTTCTAGAATAATATCATCAATAACACCACTTACATAAAATGTAATACTACAAAAAAATATGATATAAGCACCACACTTACAAACTTGGGATATTATCTTTCACACAAATCCACTAAAAGTTTGTAAATCTTCACATAATTCCAAATGAAATTTTACACACTACACACACTTGCACACTAGGACATTGAATCTACAAATTGAAGAACCTTCACAATTCTTAAGTGGAATTGTCCTACTAAACCAAAGGGGTTTCATCCTTTGGTCTAAGAAGCAATCAATTTTTATCCATTGATCTTAACCTCCATTAGATTTCATCTAAAGAATGTGTAGTTGAACACAAGTTTAAACATATAATAAAAGGGTTTTTTTATGATTTTCCAATATATATTAAAATAGAGGAGCATGCTTATATAGAAAATCATGAGAGAGAGAGAGGAAGGAGAATAGTGAAGAGAGAGAGAGAGAGATAAATACACCATATGCATAGTAACCCATGTGAAGGGTCACCTTTGGATGCAAGTTAGTCAAAAGTAGATCACATAATGATCCCTTAACTTATCTTTTGGTCTCCCACTTTACCATGTGCCTCCAAAGTGTCCTTATCACTCACACATGTGAGCTAATCAAGAATAGTGTACCATGCCTCCCACTTCCCTAGATTCCTATACAAGGTTAGTCACCCATGTGATTCCAATAATGGTGTCTTACCTTCACACATGTGAGCAATCAATAATATTACAATCCTTGTCATCTTCTCCCATGTGACCCCAATGATTCCCAAACAAGATATAATCACCTTTTGAATCTTAAAAGGGTCTTCACATGTCCTAACACTATTCCACCAAAGTATGGTGCCTATAATATTCATCCTTGTCTTTACTTAGCATGTGAGCTTATAAAATATTAATATTTATGTCACTAAGTGGAGTACTATGCCCCACCTCATCACATGCCTTATATTCTCATGTGGGTCATACCACATCACTCCATAATTCACCTCCTTATTACATCATTCGCTGCATCACCTTACACATCACCTATCATGTCACCATGAATAGTACTTATGAATAGTAACTTGTGAATAGTGACCCACATTAAAATTCCCATATAACACCCAACTAATCCCATGGAAATTAAATAGGCTAGTGGTATTCTTCTAATGTTTTATTCAAAAATTGGGGACATTATAGGGTGCACATTCTAAGTGAAAAGTGCAAATTAATGAAAAGGAAGGGTCATCCTTGTATCTTTGTCAACTATTGTGAATATGTAAACACATTTCATCTTCTTGTTCCATGAACCACTAAAGTGATTTATAGGTAGGATTTGTTCTATAATGAACAATCCCAAGATTTCATGCCAACATATCTTACTCCTCTTCCTTCATTTCCTTATGTCAAGTTGGACATAACTTTTGAGGTCTCTTATGAAGAACAAAATAATTTAAATGACTCCCATTCTAAGAGTTACCATAGTTTAGATGATGAGCAATAGATTAGACAACTAGAACCTCTACCAGTACTAGAATACATTCATAATGCACTTACATAACCAACACAACCTCTTCTAAAATGGGTTCACAAAGTTCACAATGAGTTTGGTTCATTTTTAGAGGATCCAATAGATCTAATCATGATGAGAACTCAACATCTATATGGTGTTGTACATTTGGCACAGTTGGAAATGACATAGGATTCAAAGATTTATCATCAATCCTCTAAGCATCTTGAATGGTAGGAAACTATGGTAGAATAACTTATTTCATCAAAGAACAAAAGTTAATACTTGGTTACACTTCTGAAAGGAATAAAATTAGTGAGGTATAAGTGGGTGTATGACACTAAGTATTCAAAAATAGGTTCATTGACATATACAAATCCTAACTTATTGTAAAAGGTTTTTCAAAAGTAAAAGGTGTTGATTACCATAAAACCTTTGCTATAACTTCCAAAATGAAATGCATCAAGATAGTACTCTCCTTGGTTATACCACATGGATGGGAAGTCCATCAGATGGAAGTCAAAATTTCCTTATGGCATGGAGACTTGTAGGAATAAATCTACATGCCCCAACCTCCTAGGTTCATAAGGAGTGAGAACTCTAGCCTTGTATGTAGATTTAAAAATTCCTTATACAATTATAAAAAAGATTCTCGATCTTGGATGGAAAGGCATGTTCTTAATCAAATATATCTTTACAAAAAGTCCCTATGACCCCACAATCTATACCAAGAAATTAGATGGTAAACTCCTCATTTTGGTCCTCTATCTCAACAACTTATTAATCAAAGGGAGTTCTAACAAGTAAATTCATGATTTGAAAGCTCAAATAAGTATCTTGAGATGACTAACTTAGTCTTGTTGCATTTTTTATTTGGTCTTTATATTTCATGGTTTAAGAAAGGAATATTTGTTAATCAATCCAAGTATGCTTTAGACATACTAAACCACTTTAACATAAAATACTACAAGTCCACATCAATTCTATCAATATGGAGTCAATATTTATACCAAATGTTCTTCTCCTTTGGTTGATAGTATACTCTATAGGAAATTGGTGGGAAATCTTCGGTATTTAGCTCATGCTCATCCTAATATTTCATTTTGTTAGTAAAATTAGTTTATACATTGATATTAGTGATTTACCATATGGTAAATAGTACTTATTATTTGTTAGTATAGTTATAAGTTGTTACGTAAATAGGTTTATTGTTAAGTGAGTTACATATATAGCTCACACATTGTTTAGGTAGTTAAGAGGTTATATTATTGAGAAATTTTAGGGATATTGGTATGCTTGTTTATAGGAAATGCATTTCCTATATAACTATGTAATAGTGTGGATTGTATGTAATAAAGAAATATAACATTATATTATGTGACAAATTATTCTCTAGGTGTTCAGTTATATAACTCATTTCATGAGATAAATATTTACATAAGATCCATTAATCACTATCAGTGGTATAAAAGTTGTGCATGATCTTTCTGTGATGGAGGATTAAAAGAAAAAATGGAGTAATTATTTAATACTCTACTCCTATAGATGAGAATTAATTTTTTATAAAGAGTTATGGAATCCTAAGATCGAGAGTCCACCATAGGAATTACTAGACCTTGCAATGCCTTATACATTTTGAAAATACCTTTCAACATTGGTCATATCAAGGATATAACGTCACATTGGATCTGACACTTGTGCACTTTCCATTGATTCCAATTTTTACATAGGGTTTTACAAATTATATTCTCTCTAAAGCTACATTAAAATTCATCTGAGTTCAACATGACATTATAGATCAAGATTTATTCATCATTTGTATGTAGTTGCACCAATTTTAGATCGAGTTGTTATGAACCTATGTCCTACCCTTCTCTTTACATTATTAGTGTATTAGTCACTATGGATGCATATGCTTTGTAATTTTTTAGATAAGGGTAAAGGTTTATTTTTTGGCAGGGGTCCATAACATGTTACAAAAGGGTCAAAACCTAGATAAGCATAGAAAACTAGTCTAAGACAACTTAAATAACAAAACCAACATAGCTACTACAAAAGAAGCCAAAAAGTATTATAAAAGTAGTGAAAGTAGCTCAAAAATAGAATACCTTAGTAAGTTATCCCTTGAGCATATTTGAATTATCCCACATAGATGGGAAGTAGTAGTTGTTAGAATGGATTTATTATTTAAGTGTTGAGGCCCATTGAAGGCATCTATGACTATTATTGTATTGAGATTGCTCAAAGGAGGTTGCCCCAACAAATTGGCCTATGATATAAAATTTATTTTGGGTTATTTTCTAAATTTCATTTCATTGTTCATTTTCTTTTTAGTTTGTAAATTTATGCAAAAGGATCCTCACATCTGTTATTAGAGCACTTTCTCAACCTACGATAGATTTTGGATATGTTTTTTAGCAGTGGCTTTCTAAAAGTTGTGCCATTTATGGAAATATTTTTCCTTACCTCTATTTTCTATATATTCATTATAGGTTCAGATAAGGGTAAATACGCCTTCACATAACTATGGGAATTACTTGGGCTAAATCCCTAAAACTCATTTGAGTACTACAGAAATCCCAAATTAGCTAGCCCATTGAGAGAACCTGATAGCAAAAAAGGTAATTTCCCTATTTTGATTGATTGATTTCCACTAATGAGTTAAACTAAGAGCTATCTCTTAAGGGTAAATCTATGGCCAAAACTTTTTTGGAGTTTGGTACTCATTCAGACAACATTGGTGGCTACAAAGACTCCTTAAAACCATTAGGGAACTTATCAAACTTGGGTCCCATATCCAACATAATAGTTTTAGAAGACCAAAAACAAGGTGATCATAATTAAGAACACTTGCTAAACATGAAATTTCAAATAGGCTTTTGGTAGGAGCAACCAAGCAGAAATTAGTTATTCAAACAAAAAATAGTAAAAAAATACATTTTTTGTCATATCTCTCCTTCTATAGTTCTGTTGACTCTCAAAATTTCCTAGAACACCCAAAAATCCATTTTGCACATTTTTTCCTTGAGGGTCTATCTCCAAATTCAACTTCTATTAGCCAAAAATCTCAAGTTTTGATTTATTTCGGTTTTGCCATAACTTCTTTAGTATTTTCTCTCTTCAAAATATTCCCATATTGTTGCTTTCCCCTTTATGCTCCTTTATCCCTCTTGGACAAGTTTTCCAATTTTTCCATTATGATTTCAAAATTGCCATTGCCTTCATCAATCCTAACCAGAAGGTGCCAAAAACCAGTAAAGGTACATTTACCCCTTCTGATTGATCCTAAATTAAAAAAATTCCTTACTAACTATGTTTTAGAATGCATTTTTCTATCCCTTGCCAAAAAAACACTGGTTATGATAGCCACCCATGTAGGCATAAAGATCATGGATGAATAATTCACAGCATTAAAATCTTAGGTCACTGAGTTTACTAATATGATTCATGCACTGAATCAATAGAATAGCCTATTACTCAATAAGTTACAAGAAAAGTCTCCTTTAGAGAATAGTTTCTCTTCTCCCCATGCATCACTTGGGCCCAAGATAGACTTTCCAAGGTTCAAGGGTATAGAGCCTACAGGATGGATATATCGAGATGATCAATTCTTCAACCTTCATAATACTTGTTCCATCAGCAAAGTCCCAATTGCTTCATTACACTTGGAACAAGAAGCACTCCAATTGTAACATTGGTATCTCAAGTCAAATGATGAACCTAGTTAAAAAAACCCTTGCATCCTTAATTATGGTTTGGTTTGGTCCCTCAACATTCAAAGAATTTACAAGCGCTCTCACCAAACTCTACCAAATAGGCATTGTTCATGATTATCAGATTGAATTTAAGAAACTGATTAATCACATTGAAGGGTTATCAAATGACTTCTTCAATAGTTATTTTATTAGTGGCCTCAAAGAACCAATTTGCTTACAGGTGAAAATATTTTGGCCTAATAACATGATGGACACCTTGGGTTTAGCTAAGTTAGCAAAATTTAAACTCACAACGTAACATCGACCTCCTACTTTACCACCCATAAAAAACACAATAAACCAATGACCAACCAAAACACATCAGTCAAGCACCTTACTAAGGCAGAGATGTGGGCTCATACAGAGAAAGGATTATGTTATAATTGTGATGAAAAATGGGTTAAGGGTTGCAAGTACATCACATAAAACCTCTACTTACTATATGTGTAATCATCCATAGTAGGACAAAAAACCTGATAACTAGGAATTCCAAGATTCTCAAGCTAAATAAAACCCCTCAAAGGACTCAATGGCTTAGGAGAGTCAACTTGATATCTCTATACATGCACTAACAATAGTTTTCCCCTCAAACCATGAAGGTTAAGGGTTTATTTAAAAATATCTCTCTCACAATCCTCATTGACACTGGTAACACTCATAATTTCATCGATCCCCACATTGCTAAGTAGGCAAACTACTTTGTACATCCTTGTTATGGCTTTGAGGTCATGATTGTTAATTGGAAAACATTGCCATGTAAAGTTAAGTGTCATAATGTGTGTATCATGATAGGCAATTATACTCTTCACTCAGATATGTTTCCCCTATCCTTAAGAAGATGTGATGTGGTCTTAAAGGCATAGTGGCTATGCACATTAGGACTTATTCTATGATACATCTCTGAGGTTTGGATGTAGTTCACATATAGTGTCCATAAGCACACCTTAAAAGGGTTATTTCTCAAATTTCCTCACATCATCAGTTTCCATCACATGGAAAAACTTTTGAAGAAAGGGGTCATTACCCAACTTCACTCCATCCTACTCTAGCTCCCCACTGCTACTAACTACATTGATGATTTATAACCTATCTTCAACAAGCATGCAATAATTTTTATAGAACTAGTGGTTTTTACCCCTTCATGCCCTAAACATCATCACATTTTTCTCCTTTTAGGAAGCATCCCACCCAACATCTAGTCACACCATTATCTCCATCTATAAAATATTGATATTGATTAGCTTATATGACAACTCCTTAAGTCTAGAGTTATTTTACCTAACACCAGCCCATACTCCTCCCCAATACTTCTTTTACATAAAAGGGATGGGTCATGGAACCCCTTAATTGACTTTCATTACCTTAACCACCTCACTATCAAATATAAATTCCAAATTCTAGTCATCGATGATCTTAATAAACTCCATCGGGCAAAAAATTTCTCAAAATTGGATCTTTATTTAGGCTATCATCAAATCCATTTGCATGTTAATTACATTCCAAAGATAGCCTTCCACACTCATGATGTTCATATGACTTCTTGGTCATGCCATTTGGACTTACAAATGCCCCTTCAACATTTTAGGCACTAATGAACAAAATCTATCAACCTTTCTTCCATCAATGTGATTTGGTTTTATTTGATGATATTTTAATCTACAGTTGCATATGGGTCAAGTTTCACCAACATATTGATAGGGCATTACAATTTTTAGTAGACAATAAATTATGTGCTAAGAAGTTCAAGTGTTCCTTCGATCAAGAGGAAGTTGAATATCTATGGCACATTGTAGTAGTTGATGGGGTCCATGTGGATCCATAAAAAAATAGTGTCATGCAGCCTTATCCTTGGCCAACATCCCTTGAGAGCCTTCCTAGATTAGTAGGCCTTATAAGATACTATCCAAATTTATTCAAGGATTATGGAAAGATCATGGATCCCTTGCCTTCCTTATTTAAGAAGGATGGATTTACATGGGATGTCGCAACTGACCAAGAATTTGTGGTACTCAAACAAGCTATGTGTAGCACACCCATTTTGGCCATGTCAAAATTCACCAAAAAATTCACCATCAAAAGTGATTTCTGTGGCAATAGCCTATGTGTTATTCTTCTCCAAGAGGGTCATCCCATGGCTTTCACTAGCAAAGCCCTTTTTGGATGAAATTTGGCTTTGTCTACATATGAAAAGGAAATGATGTAAATTTTGCATGCAATACAAAAATGGTGGCCATACTTACTTGGGAGTCATTTTTTCATCAAAATAGATCACCATAGTTTGAAATATTTCTTGGAATAATGGGTCTCATCACCGGCATAATAGAAATGGGTCAGCAAACTCATGGGCTATGATTATTAGATCAATTAAAATAAGGGTAAAGATAATGTTATGGTGTATTCTCTCTCATGCACATTCAAGGACCAGACTTCCCTTTTTCCATCTCCATGCCCATTCTAAACTAGTTGGAATTTTTATACCATGGGTATGAAAATGATCCCTCCTTACACCACCTTATTCAATAATTAGCCACTAACCCCTCTATAGTACCACATTATTCATGGGATGGTGCTTTTGATGGCCATTATACCCATAACACATACCTTCATTAGGATGTATTCTATGAAATCCATGCTTTTTCATTAATAGGGCACTCAAGATTTATCAAAACATATGAGCAAGCACATCGAAACTTATTTTAGAAGGGGATAAAATAGTAAATTAAATAGATGGAAGCTAAATGTGATATCTACCAATGTAATAAAGGTGAAACAATAGTGATTCCTAATTTTATTGAGCCCTTACCCATTCTTACTAAGATCTGGATAAATATTTATATGGATTTTATTGAGGGGCTCCCTAAATCTAGAGGAAAAATAGTGATGCTAGTCATGGTAAACCACCTCTCTAAATATAGTAATTTTTGTGCCCTCAGCCATCCCTAGATAGCCTCCACAGTTGCACAAGTTTTCTAGATTAGATCTTCCATCTTCATGGCATCCCTTATTTAATCATTTCTGATCGTGATGTAACTTTCACCAACCACTTTTAGATGGATCTATTTTGATGCATAGGCACACAACTAAAGATGAGATCTAGGTATCACCTCTAAATATATGGATAGACATAAATTGTTAATAAATGCTTGGAAACATTCCTTCATTAATTTGATATAGAATAACAACAATAGTGGGAAAAGTGTCTTCCCCTCACAGAATGGTGGTATAATACCTCCTACCACACTTCTACTAAAATTACTCCATATGAAGTGGTTTATGATCAAGTTCCCACAACACTTCTCTTGTATACCCTTGGTATTTCACCAATTTAAGTGGTTAATAGGCACTCTCTGACATCAAGATCATATTCTCAGCACCCTAAGGGGTAATATCCATCTAGCATAGAATTAAAAGAAGCAGCTAGCTAACCATCATTGCTTTGAATGCACCTTTTAACCTGATGATATGGTTTTTCTTCATCTGCATCCATACAAACAATCATCCCAAAAACAAAAATGGAATCATAAGCTTACTCTAAAGTTTTATGGTCTATATAAATTTCTCTAGTAAATTGGGTCTATTGCTTACAAGTTCGATCTTCCACCTTTCTCTCAACTTCACCTCATTTTTCATGTCTCTTGTTTGAAGAAAGTTCTCAGAACCACCATTAGAATGCAAATAGTTTTAGCATAACTTTGTAATAAAGGCTCCATCCTTATTAAACTAGAAGTATTCCTAGATAGGCACACCCACCAACATCATTCCCACTCAATCATGAAAGTCTTAATTTAGTGGCACAACATGCAACCAAAATATGCAACATGGGAACCACTATTCCAAATTCAACAATGATTCCCACATCTAAAGCTTTGAGGACAAATATTTTTCTAAGGGGGAGGGGATGTTAAGAACCCATGTCCTACCCTTCTCTTTCCATTATTAGTGTATTAGTCCCTATGGATGCATATGTTTTATAAGTCTTTCCTTGATCATATTTGAATTATCCCACATACATGGGAAGTAGTAGTTATTAGAAAAGATTTAGTATTTAAGTAAGTTTTGAGGCCCAATGAAGGCATCCACAAATATTATTATATTGAGCTTGCTCAAAGGAGGTTACCCCATTGAATTATACTATGATCTAAAGGTTATTTTGGGTTATTTTCTAAAGTTAATTTCATTGTTCATTTATTTTCTATAGTTTGTAAATTTGTGTAGAAGGACCCTCACACAAATTATGTAGTCTAAATAGAACCACACATTATTTTTATTTGTTAGATATTCGCTATTCCATTTTAATCTCTATGTTATAAATCTATAATCTAACATCTCAAGCCTACACTTCACATGCATAGTTGTGTGTGATTCATTTATGTTTTATTTGGTTATGATCATGTTTATTGTTAAATGAGGTAATGTAAATGGTGAAGCAATGATAGTGAACCCATTTTATGATCAGTTCTAACTTCTAGTGCAACATTACCAAAGTGTTACCATTTATGCATGTCTTGTATTCATATATATGTGCATTCATTCTTTGTAAGTTCATGATCAGTGTGAAGTATGACTAAAATTTTTGGCATTACAATATGCATTACATTGAATTATAAACTTATTGAACACCAAATTTACATTGAAATATTTGACATTCAACTTGGCCTCATGGAATGTATAACCAAGCTCACGCACTTGTACATCTTATTTTTTAGTGTACGTATTCACAAGTTTGGAATCATTATTTTTTATCAAGGTATGATTGCATAGAGTCATAATTTTTAATGATTTTTTATAGTTCTTTCTTATTTAATTATAAGTCAAAGGTCTATTTGTTTATATACAAAAACTCAAAAGTGTCCTTAGTAGTTAGATTGATAGAAAAATGATCAATATAATTAGTATTTCTTTAAGTGTCTTATTTAAGATTTTTATTTTAAAAGACTCATTTAAAATGTTAAAATTCATGGTAATGCAAAGATTTTGTGCAAATGGATTGATTTATACAAACTTATCACTATCTCTCACAAAGTGGAGAAAGGGAGAAAACATGTAGGAAAAATCTCTCCCCCAAAAGAGACTAAAAGACCCCCCAAAAGAGACTAAAATAGTCTACACTCCAAGTACATAGTGATGATCCCCATTATCCTAAAAAATATGAAGTATGTGTGCCTCCACAAACAAGAGAGAGAAATTAAGTGCATAATGTTGAATAGTTAATGTTTTATTAGGTCCCTCTGCAACAAATTTTGTCTCTTCCTTTCAGAATAAATAAATAACGAGCTATCAAACTAATGAATTCCCAATCAAGTGGAATGTAGGTAGGAATGTATATCTCTAGAAAAATTCTCAAAATTCTCCTTGTTAGTGCTCAAATGTGCTAAAGTCTGATCAATAATCACAAGCCTAACTATAGAAGATGGCAATAATGAAGCATACAATGAAGGGGAGAGAACAAGAGGGTTTATAATTACCCTCATTACATCTAGATAAGAAGAGTTGCATGGAAAATTTACTAAAGGAATGTACATGGGAAAAGAAGAAAAAAGGCTCAAAAACCATCTAAACTAAAGACTGGTCTATAAATGAAACACTCAACTCTGTAAGATGAATTTCCATAGAAACATATGAGTCATCAATACTATCAATGTTTATACTCTCACTAAAATCAGTAAAGTCCTATAAAATGCAATTTTGTTAAGGCTTTAGAAGAGAAAGAATCTACACAAGAATGGATGTAGAATATGCAATGAGATAACTAAGGTCTGGTAGAATCTCAACCCATAGTGGGGGCTCGACAAAATGAAGAGCACTATCCACCATGGATGTATATACCATCAAAAGAAACAAAAGTAGTAGGAGAGAGTACAATAATCTTATAAGAGACTATAGGAAGAAGAAGAGGTGTGATGTAAGTCATAGTAGGATCCTCAAAAAGACTCTAAAGAGTGCTCCTAATAATGAAAGGACACTCTGTGTGCTCCATACAATGGTGTAGATCCCATGAAATGCGTATCAATAATTGAGCATAGACACAGTCACAAGAGTTGGCCCAATCATCATATTGATCTGGGTCAATAGGAGCAGGAATCTATCCATATAAGAGTGAAATAAGTTCTTGATCTGTGAGTAAATGTTCCATGTACACATGTCATGAAGCATAATTGGTCTTCCCAAGAAAGACCACAGGCATAGACTCATCTTTCATCATATGGAGTCTCTTAAATGGAGTCATCATTATTGAGAAAAGACACCAAGTGTAATTATGCATGGTACAGATGGTAATGCACCCCTAAAGAATTCTCAAGAATGGGAGGTCAGACATAATTGAGAATGCATCCAAGTGAGAAATCAATGCTAGAGTGATGAGGGATAATGCACATTAAAAATGGTGATGTCAAACACAACTGAAAATGCATGCATGTGTGAGTAATTAGTTCATGAAGTACAATGTAGAAAGTAGTAGGACCCATAACATAGGTAACCCCCTAGTTTTGGTACTTTATAATTTAGAGCATTTACAATTTAAATGGAACTAATAGATAAAAAATGAAAAAATATTAACTTTTAAATAAGATTGTACACAATTCTAAGTTATCGATGAAAAGTTATTACAATATCAAGATCCCATCATTATGGTCCATTTCAATTAAATTTGCACCAAATTTAAATACATTAAGGTTGATAAAAGAAACATAGCCTTATAACCAGGTGATGGAACCAAAATCAAACTAGTGACCTCCCAGTCATAACACCAAGTCTTAACCAATCCTTCTACTCACTCCTATATGCACCTTAATGGAAAAAAAATCCTCTTAAAGCAATATAAAATCAAGCTATTTAAAAAATAATAAACATGCATCAAATTTTTTAAGGTTTGACTGAGTTTTAAAATGTTATTGAGAACTTAGGCATTGTGTAAAATGAAGGGCACCAATAATGTGCTTGTATAGGCCTATAAAGAGGATGGATGGTTGTTTTGAGGCACCATTGTAAGGAGGGATGCCATGAATGAAGGTGGAGGGATCAAATGAATAAGTTGTTACAAAAGAACATTAGATTATGAGTTTATTGATGTCAAAGGCCACCATTATTCTTGTACACCCTAAAATTTAACAAAACAATATATAAATATGCCATTACAGCATATTTGAGGGTTGTAGGAGAGCTTAAGAAGTCATTATCAGGTCATGAGGAGATAAAAATCCCCTTAGTAGACTTGGAACATCATAGCAAGACATTGGAAGAGTGTGCAGGAGCATGTAAAGAGTAGGAACAGCATAGGAGGTTGTGTGAAAGTCCCTTCAAAAGCTCTAATGGCTTCTTCCAAGGTCATATAGAGGTCTAAAAGCACATTACAATCCTGCTTATCACCAAAATAGCTTGAACATGGGTTGACATGGTCTGAAGGAGTCATGTGACTTTGTGGGAACTTCTTTGTCACAAAATGAATATGCTTACCATGACATCCTCTCTAATATTTGATCATGCAAGGTATTTAGAATAAAAACTGAGATTTAGTAAGAAATCATGGTGCTTTCCAACTAGATTAATAACAATCTAAGGCACGAGTATATTCAATGATCATGGCCTTAGGCAGATAATGATCCAAGATGATCTATATTTTTCTCCAAAAATAAAGTCTTCATGTGATTTTATCATTTCCATGGTGAAGGGCTCGTTGAAATCATTTTGATGTATTTTGTGGTTTGCAAAATAGAGACCATATGCATGAGTTATGGCATCTGGAAGATCATTTTGAGAAAAATAGAAAAAAAATTGGTTTTGTCAACAAGCAACAAGAGGTCAACAATCGATGAATGTCAACAAGTAGTGAATGGATATCAGACCACGTGATGGGTGCTCAAGCCACCACATGGCTTGCCACCTTTTAATATGATCTAATTTTATATTATGTAATTAAATTTCATACCACTTATAACATTTTATCTAAATTTTCACGTGACCCCTCATTCTTCCCACAGATATGCCACAAGACTCTATGTTCCATGCCACATGGTTCCCACATACCTCACTTACCATGCCAAACACTTTCCATAAGCCACCATATTTCAATGAAATTAAAGGCAATGCCAATCACTTGGCAATGGTTACCACATACTTCATGGTATTTAAAACAAACTTACCTTCTCATTTTCCCAAATGTGGGATATAAGATTTATATGACCACCAAAACTGATGGAGTAGGAACTCGAACCTTGTTATTTGAGGTAAAAGGATAAGCTCCCAACCGATTGGGATTCTGGATAAAATAGTATATAAAGGGGGTTGAGTTGTGTTTAAATATAATTTTTGGATGTGAATAGTGTTTCCAAGGCATGTAAAGAGTGTGGAGAGAAATGAAGATAGATTTTGTTACTCAAACAAATTAATATAGTCTCAAGAGATTCTATGAGATAGACTTGAAGTCTGTAAGATGATTTTTTTTAAGACTTATTAATATTGTAAAGTGATTATACTACAATTAATAAGGAGTGATACCCCATTGGAGTGGATCTAGAGACGTAGGCTTTATATCCAAACTCTGTTATCAAATCATTTGGTATTTTTTGTCAATTATTGTCTCTTATTTTATTGCACTCTTAAAATTATGTCTATTTTGGATATTTAAAAAACAATTTTAATTCTATAATCAATTAAAATGTTGATTTTAAGTAAATCATTGAATTAAGGTTTTGATCTAATTACAAGTGTGATTTTTGCTATTATGACACTTGAATATTATCAACTATGGATCAAATTTTTGGTATCAAAGAAAAATTTGTATTTAATCATCTGGATTGCTAGTGTATGTTGACAAGGTCGATATCTAGGCAAGGTGAAGGAGAATTAGCAGAATACAATCCAGAGATTAGATCAAGACGTAATAAAAAATAGGAGATGACTTTGAGTCTGAATGAGCTTTCCAACAATCCTTATTGGAAATGAAGGACATGGTCGAATAACTTTATTAGGAATGATGAATTAAGATGGACCATGATGGAGGTGGTAAAAATTCTGAGAAACCTTCCTCCTCTCTGGGTGATAGTAAATATAAAAAAGATGTTGAATCTCTTCCTTCACTAAAGCTAGATATTAAGTTTGAATTATTGATGTTTAATGGTGAGATTGATGTAGAGAAGATAGATAACTAGATAAAGAAAATTGAAGTATATTGTAGGGTCCAAAAGATTGCAGATGATGAAGCTGAAATTCACTTGACTACTCTTCGAATGGGAGGTACATCTCTCATCTAGTGGGAGAGTAGGTTGAAGAAAAATGAGATTAACATAAGTAACTAGATTTCCACTTGGAGTGAATTTGTTGTTGCACTCAGAAATCAATTTTATCCTTTAAGGTATATGCAACAAGCCATGATGGATTGGCAATCTTTCAGACAAACTAAAGGACAAAATGTTCAAAATTATACACAGTAATTTAGGAAAAAATATTTACTTTTGAATATTCCTCCTTATACATAGGAAACGCTGGTTAAATATATAGGTGGGTTGCATAGTTACTTGAAACACATGATTCTAGTTCTCAATCCCACTAGTTTAGATGGAGCATGTGTTAAAGCCATTCATTTAGAGGCTAGAGGAAAATAGACAAAAGAATCTTTTCCTAAAGTTAAAAGTAAGCAAACTAAAGTTAATCATTCTAAAGGGAAAAGTTATGGAAAGGGTAAACAAAAATCCACTATTAATATTCATAAAGAAGAGGGTAAGCCATTTTGTAATCATTGCAAGGAAAATCATGATGAGTCTAGGTATAAGGAATTACATCATAAGTTAAATCCTTTTAACAGGTTTAATAAGAAAGATAAGAAAGTTAATACTATAGTTTAGGATCTGGGTTCAGATTCTAGGGATGAAACTAAGATCACAGCTATGAGTATGTAGAATTATTCTTCTCTTTCTTTTTATAGCAATAAGTCATATAATGTTGCTTCCTCTTAAAAATAGAAATATGTGCATGATGATAAGAAAATAAATGAGTTATTCCACATTAGAGTTGTTACAAAACATACTAAGATTGACACTCTATTTGATAGTGGATCACAAGCAAATTTGATTTCTGTAGAGATTGTTAAAAAGTTAGGCTTAAAAACAACTCCCCATCAGAAACCCCATCCACTTGGTTGGGTATGTGATGATGCAAAACTGTAAGTAGCTAAAACTTGTAGATTGAAATTTGTCATCGCATCCAAATTCATGGATGAAGTTGATTTGGATGTAGTCCCTTTGGACATATGTGGGATTGTTATAAGAAGCCCTTATATTTTTGATAGAAAATCAATCTTTTATAGGGAAGAGAATAAGTACTTGCTTTTTAAGGATGGCATTAAATATATAGTCAAAGCACATCATGTGAAGATGAGTCTTTCCTTGGTTATAGCAGGGCAAATGAAAATACTAGTCAATTAAAGCAAGAATTTGTATCTCATGTTGATTAAGTCTAAGGAAAAAATGTATTCCCAGGCTATGGAAAATTGTGATCATAAACATAAGAAAGAATTGGTTGAAATAATTTCTATTTATGAAGATGTGTTTCAGGATCCATAAGGGTTACCTTCTAAAAGGGGAGTTCAAAATGAAATTTAGTTGTTATAGGATTCTCCTCTCCCTAACATTGGCATGTATAGGTTATCAGTGGTGGAAAATGAGAAAATCAAGAAGTAGGTAATGGAACTTTTGGAAAAGGGTGTTATTCATCTTAGTACATCTCCTATTGGTTCGCCTATCATTTTGGTGCAAGAAAGATGACATATGGTAAATGTGTGTTGATTTCTATGATTTAAACAAAATTACTATTAAGAATTATTACCCTCTTCCTCATATTGATGATTTACTAGATCAGTTAAGAAATGCTATCTGTTTCACTAAGTTAGACTTGAAAAGTGGTTATCATTAGGTTAGGATTAATGATGGTGATATTTGGAAAACTGCTTTTAAGATTAAAAAATGATTGTTTGAGTGGCTTGTCGTGCCTTTTGGATTGTGCAATGCACTGACTACATTCATGAAATTGATGACTGATATTTTTAGGCCATTCCTTGATAAATTTGTTATAGTCTACTTATATGATATTTTGATCTTTAGTCAGTCTTGGGAAGATTATGTGATTCATGTTAGGAAAGTCATGGATGAATTAAGAAGGGAGAAACTTTATTTGAAATTGTCTAAATTTGAATTCGGCAAGACCTCTTTGATTTACTTGGGTTATATTGTAGGACATGGTGAATTGAAAATTGATCCTACAAAGGTGGAGGTTATAGTTAAATGGCCTAAACCCAATAATATAACAAAGGTTAAAAGTTTTCTTGGTGTAGTACAATATTGGAGAAAATTCACTGCTAATTTCTCACTTATTGTATCACCCTTGCATTCTTTGACTAGTACAAAATAGGTTTTTTAGTGGGGAGGCAAGCAACAAAGGGCCTTCTATATTTTAAAGACAAAGATTAATACTTTTCTTATCTTGGCACTTCCTAATTTATAGAAACCATTTGAGATCAAGACAGATGTAAGTGATTATTCTATGGGAGTTGTTCTGATGCAGGGAAAGAAACTAGTATGCTATCATTCTAAGACCTTCATAGGTGTGGTAAGAAACTATCTGATTTATGATAAGGAATTGTATGCATTGGTTTAGAGTGTTAAGAAATGTAAATATTATTTGATGGGCAAGGAGATAGTGATATATATAGATCATCAGCACCTCCAATATCTCTAGTCACAGGCCAAGCTACAATAGTCTAGGCATTTTGGTTGGATGGGTTTCCTATAGTAGTTTCACCTTGTGATCAGGTATAATAAAGGTATTCAAAATAAAGTTATTGATATGCTTTATAGGCCTCCTATGGTAGTTGCATCTATTCTTTTACAGCATAATTCTTTGACTCATGAAAGTTATAAAGAATAGTATGTTGATGATGTTGAATTTAAGGATGTGTATAAAGACTTGATGAGTGGAAAACAGGTAGAAGAATTAGACTATCATGTGCGTAATGGACTTTTGTATCATTTGGATAAACTTTGCATTCCTCTAAATGAAAGGGTGCACATGATTAGGGAAGCACATACTTCTCTTATTTTTGGTCATTTTGAGTTTGTAAAATGGTTGCACATTTGAGAATGTACTGTTATTGACCCCGTATGTAAGAAAATGTTGCCAAATATATCAATGGGTGTGTTCTTTGTGCCACAAGCAAACCTAGTAATAGGAAATTGGGAATTTACACTCTCTTACCTATTCCTACTCATCCCTGGGAAAGCATTTCCATGGACTTTGTAGGGGGTTTACCTATGTCACAAAGAAAAAATGATTACTTGTATATGGTAGTGGATAGATTTAGAAATATGTGTGTTTTGATTCCTTGCACTAAATAGATTACAAGGGAAAGTACAGCATAATTTTTCTTTCAAATTGTATAGGTTTATTTTGGTTTGCCCACTTATATTATTTCTAATCAAGATTCTTGATTTCTTAAGGAATTTTGGTCAACACTATTGGAATTTATGGACATTAAGTTGAATAAGAGTATTACATTTCATTTACAGACTGATGGGTAGATAGAGGTTATAAACCACACAGTGGTACATTTACTTAGGGGTTATTGCAGTAAACATCACAAGTTGTGGGATGAGAATTTATGCTATATATACCATGCTTACAATTGTGCACTTCATTATTCTACTATGAAATCTCCTTTTGAAGTTTGTTATGGATATTTGCCTAAATCTCCTCTAAATGTTTGTTATGGATAGGATTCAGCTATTGATGAACGTAAAGATGCTATTAAAACTAAGAATTTCATTGAAAACATACAGTCGGTACACTAAACTATGTGAGATCAGTTGGAGAAAAGTTAGGCAAAATATAAAGCAATACATGACAAACATTATTTTGATCGCTAGTTTGTTGTAGGTGATTTAGTATGGCTTCACATCAGTAAGGAAAGACTGACAGGTGAAGGTAAAAAGTTGAAACCAATCTAGTATGATCCTTTTTAGATTATGGAAAAGATTGGTAAAAATGCTTTTTGATTGGATTTACCATCTTATATGTAGATTTATTTAGTTGTGAATATGGAAAATCTAAAATTGTATGAGCCTTCGATGATCATAGATCATGATGAGAGTGTATCCATTCCTTATGTTGATGATTTTGCTCCTGAGTATCTAATAAAATTATAGGAAGATACAATACTTGATAGGAATTTTTAGACATCATGAAGGGGAAATTTTGAATATCTTCATGTTGGTATCAAAGAGATGCACTCGAATAAGGCCGAATGGATGGAAGCTAGAAAAGTGAGGGAGCAATACCCTCACTTCTTTACCAATTAATCAACTTTTGGAGGTCCAAAAGCTCCTAGTGGGGAGGATTGATCCAAGAGGATCTATATTTTGCTCCAAAAATAAAGTCTTTAAATTATAGGTTTATCATTTCCATGGTGAAGGGCTCATCAAAATATTTTTGATGCATTTTAATTTCTCACTTATTGTATCACCCTTGCATTCTTTGACTAGTACAAAATAGGTTTTTTAGTGGGGAGGCAAGCAACAAAGGGCCTTCTATATTTTAAAGACAAAGATTAATACTTTTCTTATCTTGGCACTTCCTAATTTATAGAAACCATTTGAGATCAAGACAGATGTAAGTGATTATTCTATGGGAGTTGTTCTGATGCAGGGAAAGAAACTAGTATGCTATCATTCTAAGACCTTCATAGGTGTGGTAAGAAACTATCTGATTTATGATAAGGAATTGTATGCATTGGTTTAGAGTGTTAAGAAATGTAAATATTATTTGATGGGCAAGGAGATAGTGATATATATAGATCATCAGCACCTCCAATATCTCTAGTCACAGGCCAAGCTACAATAGTCTAGGCATTTTGGTTGGATGGGTTTCCTATAGTAGTTTCACCTTGTGATCAGGTATAATAAAGGTATTCAAAATAAAGTTATTGATATGCTTTATAGGCCTCCTATGGTAGTTGCATCTATTCTTTTACAGCATAATTCTTTGACTCATGAAAGTTATAAAGAATAGTATGTTGATGATGTTGAATTTAAGGATGTGTATAAAGACTTGATGAGTGGAAAACAGGTAGAAGAATTAGACTATCATGTGCGTAATGGACTTTTGTATCATTTGGATAAACTTTGCATTCCTCTAAATGAAAGGGTGCACATGATTAGGGAAGCACATACTTCTCTTATTTTTGGTCATTTTGAGTTTGTAAAATGGTTGCACATTTGAGAATGTACTGTTATTGACCCCGTATGTAAGAAAATGTTGCCAAATATATCAATGGGTGTGTTCTTTGTGCCACAAGCAAACCTAGTAATAGGAAATTGGGAATTTACACTCTCTTACCTATTCCTACTCATCCCTGGGAAAGCATTTCCATGGACTTTGTAGGGGGTTTACCTATGTCACAAAGAAAAAATGATTACTTGTATATGGTAGTGGATAGATTTAGAAATATGTGTGTTTTGATTCCTTGCACTAAATAGATTACAAGGGAAAGTACAGCATAATTTTTCTTTCAAATTGTATAGGTTTATTTTGGTTTGCCCACTTATATTATTTCTAATCAAGATTCTTGATTTCTTAAGGAATTTTGGTCAACACTATTGGAATTTATGGACATTAAGTTGAATAAGAGTATTACATTTCATTTACAGACTGATGGGTAGATAGAGGTTATAAACCACACAGTGGTACATTTACTTAGGGGTTATTGCAGTAAACATCACAAGTTGTGGGATGAGAATTTATGCTATATATACCATGCTTACAATTGTGCACTTCATTATTCTACTATGAAATCTCCTTTTGAAGTTTGTTATGGATATTTGCCTAAATCTCCTCTAAATGTTTGTTATGGATAGGATTCAGCTATTGATGAACGTAAAGATGCTATTAAAACTAAGAATTTCATTGAAAACATACAGTCGGTACACTAAACTATGTGAGATCAGTTGGAGAAAAGTTAGGCAAAATATAAAGCAATACATGACAAACATTATTTTGATCGCTAGTTTGTTGTAGGTGATTTAGTATGGCTTCACATCAGTAAGGAAAGACTGACAGGTGAAGGTAAAAAGTTGAAACCAATCTAGTATGATCCTTTTTAGATTATGGAAAAGATTGGTAAAAATGCTTTTTGATTGGATTTACCATCTTATATGTAGATTTATTTAGTTGTGAATATGGAAAATCTAAAATTGTATGAGCCTTCGATGATCATAGATCATGATGAGAGTGTATCCATTCCTTATGTTGATGATTTTGCTCCTGAGTATCTAATAAAATTATAGGAAGATACAATACTTGATAGGAATTTTTAGACATCATGAAGGGGAAATTTTGAATATCTTCATGTTGGTATCAAAGAGATGCACTCGAATAAGGCCGAATGGATGGAAGCTAGAAAAGTGAGGGAGCAATACCCTCACTTCTTTACCAATTAATCAACTTTTGGAGGTCCAAAAGCTCCTAGTGGGGAGGATTGATCCAAGAGGATCTATATTTTGCTCCAAAAATAAAGTCTTTAAATTATAGGTTTATCATTTCCATGGTGAAGGGCTCATCAAAATATTTTTGATGCATTTTATGGTTTGAAAAATGGAGCCTGTATGCATGAGTTATGGCATCTGGAAGATCTTTTCAAGAAAAAAATTGGTTTTGTCGATAAGAGGTCAACAATCAATGAATGTCGATAAGTGGTGAAAGGAGATCAGACCACATGGTGGGTCCTCAAGCTGCCACATGGCTTGTCACCATTCGATATGATCTAATTTTATATTATGTAATTAAATTTCATTCAACTTATAACATTTTATCTAACTTTCCACATGACCCCTCATTATGTAATTAAATTTCATGCCACAAGACTCTATGTTCCATGCCACATGGTTCCCACATACCTCACTTGCCATGCCAAACACTTTCCACAAGCCACCATATTTACACAAAATTGAAGGCAATGTCAATCACTTAGCAATGGTTACCATGTACTTCCTGGTATTTAAAACATACTTACCTTCTCATTTTCCCAAATGTGGGATATACAAACTATATGACCACCAAAACTAATAGAGTAGGGACTCAAACCTTGTTATTTGAGGTAAAATGATAAGCTCCCAATCAATTGGGATGCTGGAGCAAACAATATATAAATGGGGTCAAGTTGTATTTGAATACAAGTTTTAGATGTGAATAGTGTTTCCAAGGCATGGAAAGAGTGTGGGGAGAAATAGAGAGATTTTGTGACTCAAACAAATTGATATAGTTTTGAGAAATTCTCTGAGATAGATTTTAAGGCTGTAAGATGATTTTTTTAAGACTTATTATTATTGTAAAGTTATTTTGATACAATTAATAAGGAGCGATCCCCCATTGGAGTGGATCTAGAGACGTAGGCTTTATAGGTAAACTCCGTTATCAAATCATTTGGTATTTTCCATCAATTATTGCCTCTTATTTTATTGCACTCTTAAAATTATGTCTATTTTGTATATTTAAAAACCGATTTTAATTCCATAATCAATTAAAATGTTAATTTTAAGTAAATCATTGAATTATGGTTTTGATCCAATTGCAAGTGTGATTTCTACTATTACGGCACTTTAATATTATCGATTACAGATAAGATAAAAAATAAAAACTTCCACAGAGTAAATAACTCCTAGAAAAATAACATGAACACAAAACTTGCACAACTACACCTACTAAAAACAATAATACCCCTATTTGAGATTTTTTCTAAAACACATGCAATTTTTGAAACCCTCAAATATGGATTATGAAGATAAATTCTTAGAATTTTGAAAATAAACTCAAGATCTAAAAAAACTAATAATAAAAACCAGACAATCAAATACCATATTGGATTTGATACCATGTCAAAGTATTTGCCAAGATCATTGGATCAATTGAATACACTGGTTCACCAAACATAAGACAAGCAAATGCATAAGGTTGATAAGAGTAAATAAAATCATAATGAGATAATATTGTAAAGCAAGTAATCATAAATATCCATCATATTCCACCATAGAATACAAGGGATGACATATTCTCAAATAAGTAGGTTGAGTGCAGAATGACTCAGCTTAACAAGGTGAGTAGATGGGATCTTCCATAATGGGTGGAGAGAGCACTAAGGGAACACAGTGGAAAAGTAACCTAAGTAGATTAGGCACTGAGGGTACCAAGTGGGATGGATGACCCCATCTACTCACTGTGTGACTCCATCCACTCACAAGTGTATAATGAAATCATGATGATGTCATAATGACCTCATAAATACCTATAAGGACCTAATATCCACCTAAACAAGGTGAATAACATAAGGGTAGGAAAAACCCATGTAAGGGTGAAAAACCTACACCAAAAAATCCTCACAAACTCTATAGTCTAGACAGAACTACACATTGTTTTTAGTTATTAGATCTTCACCCTTCCATTTTAATCTTTATGCTATGTATCTACAGTCCAACATATCAAGTTTACAACTCATGGGCATAGCTTTGTGTGATCCATTTATGTTTTAGTGGATCATGATTGTATTTATTGTTGAATGAGGTAATGCAATTGATGTATCAATGATTTTGACCCATTTTACAATCATTTTTGAATTCTAGCACAACATTACCAAAGTGTTACCATTTATACATGTCTTGTATTCATATATATGTGCATTTATTATTTTCAAGATCATGATCAGCATGAAGTGCGACTAAAATTTTTGGCATTACAATATGTATTGCATTAAATTCTCAACTTCTTCAACACCAAATTTGTATTGAAATCTTTGGTATTTAACTTGGCCTCGTGAAACATGTCACCAAGCTCATGCACATATACATATTTTCTATCAGTGTATGTATTCACAGGTTTGGAATCATTATTTTTTGTCAAGGTATGATTGCATAGAGTCATAGGTGTTAATGATTTTTTATAGTCCCTTATTATTTAATAATAAGTCAAAGGCTTATTTTTTTATATACAAAAACTCAAAAGTGTCCTTAGTAGTTAGATTGATAAAAAAAATTGATCAATATAAGTAATAGTCTTATTTAAGATTTTTATTGTTAAAGAGTCATTTAAAATGTTAAAAGTCATTGTAATGCAAAGATTTTGTGAAAATGGATTGATTTATACAAAATTATCACTATCCTACATAGAATTTCAGCATACTGCTAATTTAGAGATAATTAAATAAAAATGTAATTCAAATGAAAATATTATAATAGCATTATGCCTACATCTTCACCAATTTTATGCTCCAAACAAGATTACGATTAAATATTACTAGATTTGGTGTTGGATTGCCTCAAATAGACTCAGATTTTCAACATGATATTGGCTTGATAAATTGACTCATGGATAATGGATTATTAGAAGATCGTAGACTTGATAAGATTATTGGATGGATGGATTTTTGGCTTAATATAATTTATGCACGTTACACTCATTCCCAAATGGAAGGATATGGTGGATTTATATAGAAAGAAGGGAGGGAGATTTTATGTAATTAAAAATTTCGTGACTTCTCTAGAGAGAAATTCTCTAAAGAGTTGGAGGGAATTCTAAGGAATTTAAAATTTCTTAGAATTCTCTAGAGAGACAATCTCTATAAAAGAAGGGTGGTGGATACTAGGCACTATGCATTAGGAGAGCCAAGGAGATATGTAGATAGGTTTTTCATAATTTAAAATTCACAAGTGGACATGTGAAGATTTATTAAGCAAATGGGATTTTAATAAGAGAAGAAATTAGGTGATTAATAATAGGTGAGATATATGTGGGATATGAAATATGAAGAAGGGACTCAGATAATTGGATATGAGGGGATTAAATGGGATATGTTAGGTAATATAATGATAAGAGGAGTTAATTAATTGATTATTAGATAGAATTAGATGGGAATAGTGATATAATTAGCAAGATGGAGAAGATGAGCAAATTTAGATGCATACATTTTCCCCTCTTTGAAAGGGCATTGCGACTAGACAAAGTAAAAGGAACAATGGTCTTTCAAAGAAGACCTTTAAAGGAATGTTAGTAAGTTAATAGACACATGATGCCCCTTCAAGGGGACATGTAGGGAAGAATGAGATGGATGGCCACTTAAAAGAAGAAATAATGGGTGGCAGGTGGGAATAGACAAGGGTTTGGGATAATATATGAGATATTGATGATGAAGAAAATGAAATCAACATAAGTAGTGAGCCAAAAATTGATGATGCTCCTTGAAAAGACCTATACATAGGGAGTAGAAATTATTATGTTATAATTATTGACATATCCCAAGGGGGAATAAATTGTAACATGATGAGGATAAGATAAAAGGTCATAAGCTTTAGACATATCCCATGTAAGGACACATACTAGGGAGAGATTCAGACCAGGATGATTGATGATAGATAAGGCCATGATCTATCGACATATCCTAAGCAAAGACACATGCATGGGAGAGCTTCACGATAAAATAAGATTAACAATAAGTATAGCTCAAAGCTAAATTCGAGTGATATGATGAAGGGGATGAGATAAAATAAATGATATGATCTAGTGACCAAAGTATGAAGTGGAAAAATTGGACTACAATGAATTGAATCAATAAACCATAATGTGATTAATAGCTCTGATGCCCTTAACAAGGATATATGCAAGGGAGTGAGAGATGATAATAAAGTTATGGTCATGGTCATGCCCCGATCGAATGAAAAAATCATAAACTTTAAATGATGAATTGACCAATCAGTGATAATGGATGATTGATGAAGAAAGGGTATTACAAGTGGATAAAGTGGGAGGAGTAATGGTATTTCAAAGAAGAAAGGAAATCATTAATGAATATTAGTAAATGATGTTAGTGGACACATGATGCCCCTTTCAGGGGACATATAGGGAGGAAGTAGGTGGATGGTCACTTGAAAAAAGAAATGAGGGGTGGGATGGTAGATGTGATGAAAAGAATGGACTTGACATGAGCAGTGAGCTAGAAAGTGATGATGCCCATGGTAAATGCCTATGTTTAGAAAGTATAAATGACTATTTCATGGTTTTCAACACATGCCAAGTGGGAATCAATTATAACATGATGATGATAAGACAAAAGTATTCAAGGTTTTGACATATCCTAGGCAAGGACACATGCTAGGGAGAGTTATAGACCAAGATGATTAATAGAGAAGGCCACAAGTTGTCAACCTATCCCAAGCAAAGACACACGCATGGGAGATCATCGAGCCACAATAAGATAATGATTTGATAATATTAATTAACACATGTAGCTCAGAGCTAAAGTCAAGTGATATGATGAAGGTGATGCTAAAGAAATGATATGATTGAGTGACAAAAATACAAAGGGGAGATATTAGATGGCAATGCATCAAAAAAATGAGCCATAATGTGATTAATAGTGGTGATGCCCCTATCAAAAACATATGCAAGGGTGCAAGAGATGATAATAAAGTTATGGTTCTGGTCATACCCTAATTGAAGGAGTAAACTATAAACTTTACAAGATTAATTAACTAATTAGTGATAATGGATGAATAATGGAAGAAATAATGGATTTTATGATTTTTCAGGTCCTATAGACAAGTGTGGTTGATTGAAAGGGAATATTGGGGAGATGATTGTGTTGATGGTGATTAATCAATAGACTGATTGATTAATAATTGATATTATAGCTCAAATATTTGACTATTGTAAGACTTGGGGATGATGAAGGACGAGAAAGATGTGATGATGATTGATGGGGAAAGAGGAGAGATTGGTTGAGGTAACCTTGGACACATTATGTGACTAATCATTCCTTACATAGTCTGAAAGAACCTTAGGCCAATGTAGTTTAGACTAGAGGATGATGATGATGAATGTTAGGCATGTTAGTTGTTATATTGATGTTAGGTAGGATAATAATTGTGTTGGGATGTTGATGACTTGGAGATGATAGATGATTGACTAGAGGACATAGACATGATGATAAAGGAATTGGAGAAATTATTGGATGTCAATGATCAAGTTGAAGATAAAGGATTTAGATAAATGATTAGATATGGGATGTTAGATGTTAATGACTAGGGAGATGATATATGAATAACTAGAGGATATAAATGGGATGATAAATGGCTTGAAGGAATGATTGGATATTATATGAGTGGATATTGATGATTGCCTTGTGATTGGTTGACATCTAGATTAGAAGTATCCTAAATATCTCTATTATGACTTCATAATCCTAGTTGGGATCAAAAGATATGCCTTGTAATTAGTTGGCATCTGGATTGGAGGTATCCTAAAAAAGGTAGGCATGTTTATGATCTACAACATCAATTAAGGATGATGATTATGAAAAAAATCTTATTTGAATATTGGTGTTGAACATGATCCTGATGTAGTTAAGATTGGTTTTGACTCTAATGTTATCTTTGATGTACATGATATAATTTTGCTGGTAAAATATTCTTTGTCTGCAAGTGACCTCTTCAAATGGGGTATTTGATGTGATGGGGAGAGGAAGATGATGAAAGGATAATCGATTCACCAAAGATAGGTCCATGGAAGAAGGACTTGTGAGAAAATGGAGGATTATGTTCATGGGGAACAAACTCATCTTTAATGGAGGATTTGTCAAAGATGGGGGGACCATGAAAGATGGATGTGGTGTTTTGACATTAGGTTGGAAATGGAAGGGTGATCAAGAATGAAATATTGGCATTCCTCTTCTTGTTTACCCTTAGATTTAGACCCATCTAATTCATTCTTGTTTTTTATGTCACCAAGGTCGATGAGGTCTTTGACATAGTTTTGAAAATCAAGACATTGATTAATGGGATGCCCCCAAGTCTAGTGATATATACAATAGTGGTTGGATTTATACCGAAAAGGCTTAGGCTTGAAAGGATCAAGATGTTTTATGGGTGTATAAATCATCATTTCTAAGGCAACAAGTTTATGGAAAAGGTATTCTAAGGATATAGGAAGAGGATTATAGGGCCTTTATTCACCTTTTGACTTGGGTGATGAAGCATTAGACTAGATCATATGGGTATTGATGTGACTGGGTGGGTGGACTAATAGTAGATAAGGTAGACAAGATTTAATTCCCTTTGCTAATAGATTAAGGGGTAGATGACTAGATACGATTGGTAGACAAACAGCTTAACTTTGATAAGTTGGGATGGGGGATAGGATCAAGCTGATGAGAATGGGTGTGGATTGGAGGTAATGTTGGGTGGATGAGGTCAAATTTAGTAGATTGTGGAGTGTTCATTACAAGGAGGTGAGAAAGGAGTATATCCTTATTGGCCATGAGGCATTGCTCAATTAGGGTATTAACCAAATTTGTTTTGGATGCCATGGATAAATATGGGAGAAAATATGAATGACATGATGTTCTAGCCCTAATTAGAGGGTGTAAGGGATTTAATGGACATGTTAACAGATGAATATGAGATTTTTGGAATAAATTTGGATAAAGGTTTGCTTTAGTCTGATCTCACGTTTGACTAGATGTTTGATGTGATGTGATGTTTAATAAAGTAAGATAAGATCAAGTAGACCAAATTAGGATGTGATCTAGACTATGATGATTTTAGACTTAATTTGACTAAGCGAGCTATAACAAGCTCTAAAAATCAATTGGGGCTAGACTAACCTAAGAGACAGGTTTTGACTAAGTGTTGATTTGATTTTAGACTAGCTAAAGACCAAAATGATCAACTCAAATAGGATGAGATGATTTGAATAATAAGTTAATAGGATTTATGATTATGACTCAAACTTGATTAGACAAGAGTAGGCTTATAATGAGGACACTTATGAAAATAGTTGTTTACCAACATGGATAAGGGCCAAAGTATGATTAAAAACTTGACGGGATGACTAGTATATACAAGGGGATGAGTTGGGTTGGACTATAATTAGGACTAGGTTGTATAATCAGGGAATATGGTGATGGACAAGGTGATTAGGCTAAACAAGGTCAAGATGTGTGGTGTGATTAAGACAAGGTGAGTAATAGGTTAGACTAGGACCCTAAGGATGAGTAAGAAAGATAAGGTAATCTGAAGATATGGTGATAAAAAGGACTAGAATGCAACCAAAATTGGTTATAGATAAGTTGTATTTAGTCTTAAAGATGACACTAGGGATGAATAATTCTAAGGCTAAGTGAATAATATGAAGTTAGACTATGATAAGATGTGATAAATGAATGACAATACTTGATTAAGGTATTTAAGTGATGAGGGTATGCCTAGTGCTAGATGGATGAGACTAGAAAAGGATGTGACTAATATGAGATGGGTGATGAGACATAGGACAAGATGCAAGATGAGACAAGCTTAAAAGATGTATATACATGTACAAATAAAATATGTATAATAGGGTATTGACAAGGATGTACAGAATGATATGATGATGAGACAAGGATATACAAGATGATGATATATATAGGAGGCCTAGATAAGTGTGTATAGGCTTAGGCAAAAGGCTGAATCGACTCATTAACAATATTGATCTAACACAAAACTCGCCCAATCAATCAAACCAAAAAGCTATCACTAGTAAACTAATTTGGGAGTGTAACTTGATGACTATATTATCTAATGGCTTCATGGGTGAGGCTATAGGTTGGTGACCCATTATGAAATCTACCAAACCTTCTAAACCCCACTTTCACTTAACAATCACTTAGGATCTAATACTGACTCCATCATTAAGTTGCCTATTATGGCTAGTGATCCTATTCTACATTGTTCATACTCTATAGGGGCATCTATAATATACACTAGGTACATGGTACCTAACTTTGTATAGGGTATTATCTTATGCTTGGATTAGAGAGTTAAATCTTTCCCTTCATTGAAGACTTGCATGGGGTTAACTGCTTAGCCTAACAATAATTGTCCCTAATTTTTATACTCTGCCAAAACACATAAAGTGTGAATTTGTGCATGGTGGTGAAATATAGGATCATAATCCCCCTAAGACTATGAAAAGTGTGGCTATCACTTCCACATCATGTTTCCACCTAAAAAAATAAAAATGGGAGGGTTTGTTACTGGTTTTTGATCCTCTGAGACTCATCGCTAGGACAGGGAGGAGAGCATACACCAATATATCCCTCAGGTGACACTCAAATAAATAAAATTTGTTGATTAATTGATTAATTTAGATGTGATATATATATATATATATGGTTTTGAAAATGGCATAGTATTTGGCAGGTGGCCTATAAAGCAAGTGATTAGTAGTTTTATTTTGGCAATCTTGATTGGCAACCTATAAGATAAGATGTTAGACAAAATGTGACATATAAGACAATATTTTATACAAAGATAAAATATGCCCTGAAAGACAAGATATTAGTAGTCTTAAGCAAGACAAAATTGCCACCAAATTTTCCCCATAATAAACACTAAAAAACCATGATTTTGCACTATAAAGTTTTTTGTTGAATGAGGTGCCATGACACAGGGGTCTTGGTTTAGTATCCCGCAGTGGGTTCAAGGGGTAGTGTCCCTTATAGGGTCTAAGGGTAACGTAGGGTCTAAGAGCAATGCCCCTGATGCGAAAAGAAATTTGTGACTTGTGGGATGCTCAGAACGACTCCAAATTCACCAAAAATGATCCTAAAAATGCACTCAAAAAAGATAATTTGAAAAACAAAAATGAATTCAAAATAACTACTAAAGAAGGGTATACACATTTAGTACTTATTCAAAATCACTTCCAACGAGACAAAATCACAGATGGGACATGTTATTTTGCAAACCATGAATTATAACTATGTGGTTAGCTAGGCAAAATCACTTATGAGATGTCAAAATTGTGACACCAGTCAAATTCACAGATTAGGGTAAGTGATAATGTAAACTATAAAAAAACTATCATAGTTACTAGGTAGTTAGTTAATTTCAAAATTGATTATAGGGCCTATAAAATTGTAACTGCAAATAAGTGGTATTTCAAAACCATATATAGCATGTCAAAAATGCAAATAAAGAGAAGAGATTTTGCCAAAATGGTTAGGTAGACTAATGGTGGTTAGATCAAAATCATGATTGTCAGAGGCAAAATCATAACTTAAAATCAAAACCATGACTGACCATAAGCAATTTTACAGATTCAACAAAAATAAAGATATTTACAAAAGACTAAAAGATTTACAAAATGTTTTTAGATATGATTTTATCAGATTGTGATTATTTTATAATGATTTATAAAAGTTTACAAGACTAAAACATGATTAGATTGAGTTTGATACAAATGAACAGTTATGGTGTTACTTTAGAGTAGATTTTTGGTTTAATCCTATAAAACAAAAGTTAGAATCAATAAGTACATATTTTTATATAATAAATAATGATTACAAACATAAATAAAACCTATTACAGATTAACTACTATGCAAAACTACTATTCATCAAAATTTTAATCGAGATGTCAAAACCATAACTAGAAATAAAAAAATGCAAATGTATAAAAGCAATTTTGATTAGAAGTTAAGACTTTATGAATTTTGTTTGACATAATCTTTGCTTGTTTCCTACAACCAACTAGGTCAGGCAAAGATCAAAATTTCTAAAAAAAATTGATTAAAACATCTGATATTGGGGATTAAAATAATTTATGACCTAAGATCAAAATTGCAACTAGATCAGTCAAAATCATAGATATGAATCAAAATCATAACTACAATGTTCAAAATCATAGATGACTATCAAAATTACAACTAACAATAAGAAATTTTGTGAAATTGTTAGAAAATAGTCAAGTGACCTAATAACTAATGGTTAATGTGGTAGTTTGATGTAAAATCATAATTGAAATGTCAAAATCATAAATGTAGAATCACTATTTGTATGTCAAAATCATTATTTGCCTAGAGAATGATATTTTGAAAATTTAGATCCCAAATTCTTGCCTTATCAGTAATTCAAGTTGTACAATCACACATCACACACAAGATTAACACAATTGAGGGATCCCACTATCATTGCCAAATGTGAGATGATAAATTTTAGGAATTGATGTAGATATGCAAATTATATCCAAAACACCCAAATCTATAATCTACCATTAAATTTGGAAACCATTAGATCAAAATGCAATAAAATAAACATTTAAAACAACATTCTAATCTAAATCCAAATGTTCCCAATTAAGATTTTAAAAAAAATACTAAAGATTATAGATGGATATTACTTATAAATAAACTCATAATTTTAGCATGATATTAGCTTGATCAAAAGAATTAGATGATAGTTTGATAAATTTAGTTGATAGAATATTTTAGCATGAAGGATCATAGATTTCTAGTTAGTTTAGCAATGGAGGTGAGGTTGATTTAAATAAGGGAGAGAGATTATCCAATGAATTAAAATTTAATTGGAATCCTCTACAGAAGAAGACTCTAGAGATGAAGAATGGAATTATAAGGAATTTAAAATTCTTTACAATATCTAGAGAGAGAACTCTCTAGAGAAGGAGAAGGGTGGTGGGGAGTTCTAGATTTCATTAGGGAATCAAATAATGCTTGTGGTAAGATTAGACTAGATTAGAAGAAGGGTTAGGTGAGGATTAGGGGGTAGGCTTGTAGGAAAGCCTAGGAGTAGGTAGGTAGGTGGGTTATAGGATTTTTAAATTCCCAAATTTTAGACAAGTGGGATTAGTTAGTAGATAATGGGGATTTATGTTAATTGATTAGGTTATAGTATGTTATAAGGTTCTTGTGTGACATGAAGAATGAAAAGGGGGTATTAGACCAAATGTCTATAAGGGGATTAATAAGATGAATTATACAAAATAAGGTGAGATAGAAGATTATTGGATGAAATTTACAACATAGGAAAGTGAGAAAATTTAGACGCATATTGTCATTTTATGAATGTTGATTATTAGTAGCTAAGTCTTGTAAATCTAATGTTTAATTGGATTTCATAAAGAGTCAATATTGTCAAATGTTAGAGTTTAAAATCATTTTTTCATCAATAAAATATATAGAGTCATTTTGTGTGTTAAGTCCTTTTAACAAAATGTCAAAAAGAGTCAAAAAGTCATTATTTTTAATAGATGCATTTTTAGTAGAAACCAAAATCCAATTTATGTAGTGCCAAGAAAACAAAATCCAAAAAAAAATTAAAATTGGATATGAAGTGGACACTAGACATGAGAAAGCTCGACCATAAAAATGTTGACACTTGATAGCATGCCAATATATAAGACACTTAACTAGTTTCACATTGTAGGGGGATGTTATGATAACAAACCCAATGTGGAAACTATTGAGCCTCAAAGCCAAATGTGTTGAGTAAACAGTAACATGAAGGAGGTTAGAGGCAATAGAGGAAGGATGTTTTTTAATGACCTCTCATCTCTCATCAATGATGGGACCGTACTTCTGGTATGATGACTTATTTTTCAATTGTGTGTTATGATGCATTTATTTTCAAGTGTTGTGAAAAACAAGAATAGATGTTGTATATTCTTATTCACTTGTATGTGTGATTATTCCTAATGTAGTCCCCTAATGTAAACATATAATGTAAAAATGAAAGCACAAAGAAAAAACATCATGATACTTATAGAGGTTGAATAGTAAGATGTGTTTCTATTCGTACCTAGGTTAGTGGTTAACCTTTGAAAAACCATTTGTAAGGGTTATTAGTGAACATGGAAAACACTTTGTAGGGGTTATTGGTGATCCTAGAAAACCATTTGTAAGGTCGTTGGTCGAAGACTAGAAAACCATCAATATACAGGTATGGAGGATGAAAAGAAGCATGGGTGCCTATTCATACCTATATGGCTATTTTATCCATCCATGAATGCCATCTATGAGAATATAGTGTGTTTGGTGTTTCATGAAATCCCAATGTTGCATAATGGTATGCAAAAGCCACATGCATTGCATGTGTGTGCCAAGATAATAAGCGAATAGAGGTGAGCAAGTTATATAAGTAGTGTGAAAGTTTTGTACACTAAGGGGGGAATGTTAGGAAAATTAGTGTTCAAATTAATATTATTGATTTACCATATGGTAAATAATACTTACTATTTGTTAGTATGGTTATAAGTTGTTACATAAAATTTAAATAGGTTGTTAAGTGAGTTGCATATATAGTTCACATATTATTTAGGTAGTTAACAGGTTAAATTGTTGAAATATTATAGGTATATGAGTATCCTCATTTATAAGAAATACATTTTGTATATAACCATGTAATAGTGTGGATTATATGTAATAGAGAAATATAATATTTTATTGTTTAATTAAAATTATTCTCTAGATGTTTAGATGTATAACTCATTTCATGAGATAAATATTTGCATAAGATCCACTAATCACCATCACATTTGTTGTGAACTTGGTATCACACTACTATCAGGACCCTTATTAAATCCATTGGTATGTTGCAAGACACATTCTAAGGTATTTTCATAGTACTAGTAACTATTAGATTATGTACAAGTCAAGAAAAAATGACTCAATTTCTAGTTACACTTTTGGTACAAACGCAAAAGCTATCAACTACACAAATAATTATTGGGTAGGAGATTCAAATGATTTCAAGTCAATCACAAGATCCCTCTATCATCTTGGGGCAAGTCCCATGATTTGGTATTGTAAGAAGTATACTACTATCACTTTGTCTACTTTGAAAGCTAAGTATAGGGGAGCTATTGCATCTAGCTTGGGTAAATTTAGATTTAATGATTGTTTTTTGAATTTGGATTTCCACATTTACAACCCACTCCACTTTGGTGTAATAATCAAAGTGTTATCCACATTTTTCACAACCCAATGGATCACCAATGCAAAAAGTAAATTGAGATTCACGCACATTATATTTATAAATTGATATATGATAAGGTTATTGATCTTAATTTTTTTAACAAATGACTAGGTTGGAGACATCTTCATGCAACCATTGCTTGAGACCTGATTTATTCAGCTCAGACAAGTTTTGGGAATGAAGGAATATATCCTCAAGGGGGGATAGTTAAATTATTCCTCTATGCTTCACTTCATCAAAATACATCTTAAGGTGGGATACTAGTGTATTTAATTACTCATACACTATTATATGGTTTTAAGATGCACTTATAATATTTATTATAATATAATTTATATATATTCACTAATTGGTGCATAATTATTTACAAATTATTATTATTTTTTGATCGGTATTCACTTTTGACTAGAGCTATGAACCAGTCTGGGACACAATCAGGGACCCAAATCCCCAAGTGATCATCTACCACATGTATACTAGATATACCAATAAAGGCCACAACCAACTCAAGAATACCAACAATGGACACATTCAGCCTCATATACCTTAGTGAGATTTGAATCTGGGTGGGACTTGAAACAACCAAGCCACTTTACCATCTCACCTACATCTCATTGGTGTCTACAAACTATTATTAGAGAAGAGTACCAATCAATTTATTGACTTCTACTATTAATAGTAAAGTCTTATCTTAAAAATAATTATTCTACAAGTTAATTACTCTCAAAACCCTATCCCTAACCTCTTTTTATCCATGTAACATCATAAAGAGTTAGTGATTGAGGTTATTCATTTTGGAAAAGAGTTATTGTTATTCTAACAATTTTGGCCAAAGCTTTTTTATATAAAGAGGTAGTCATGCTACCTATGGTAAATATGTATATAGTTCTTATTTAAACCTTTCATTGATTTATATTATTGCATTATGGTGGGTGCATGTCTTATGGTAGCTAACACGATTTTGGACCCTATCAAAAAAAATTTGAATGTTTCATTATGTAGTTGAACTCTTTTTAAGTGATTTAGCATGGAAATACACAAGAAGTTATCCTAAGATGATCTTGTGATGTGGATTGGTAGGTACTATAACTCTAGGTATTGTAATAGTAGGAGCTATAAATTTAAGAGTCATAGTTGTAGGAGCTTTAACTCTAGTAATTGTAACTCTATGAACTATAACTATAGATGCTATAAATTTTGGGACCATAATTTTAGGAGGTTTAATTTTAGAAGATATAAGTTGAGGTTGTATGATTTTTTATTTATGAATCACTTTGTGGAATACCTCATGTTGTTATTTATGTTATATGTGTAACTAAAAAGGTGTGTCACAAATAGTAAATATTTCTGCCATGCCTAAACTTAAGACATTAGTGTAAAGTGGATGGGACACATCTCCTTTTATTTATCCATAGGCATCCAAGTAATAGATCATATGTCATATTATTTAGAAATAAATAAAACCATACTAAAAGGTCTTAGGACCTATGGTGACAAGTAATGTGATACCCCTAAGAAATGTCCATGTGAGACCTTCTTAATTATTAAGAACCATGGTTGTACCAAGTAGATATTATTGAGTGTACCCTAAAATAACAAGGATTGGATTAAAACATAGGTTTTTATTTGAACCATTATCTATCATAATTCTATGGATAATTTCATAGGATATGCATCGATAAAATCATGTATGAACAGAGAACCATTGTTATAATTATCTATTCAAATTTCATGGTCATAGAATATGATAGAAGGAATTAGGGAACTAGTAAACCTGCCTATAACACTACCTATAGGATGTTCACATTGGAAATCTTGGTTGCTTTTATTTGTAGTATCATGATTTAGAAGTGGGTTTTTGAATATTTTCAAATGTTGGTTGGTGGAGAAATAAATTTTTTCAATGTCGTCTCATGTCCTTACACTTGAATAATGTTATTATCGATTAGATCTTGTATCTTATGTCTTAATTTGAAAAAATATAGGGGTTATATGTATCAAATCTCTACAGTACTCATAATATGCACTCTCATCTTAGGTTTTAGGATAAAGTTGAGATGTATCCAACTCACGCTATGGAGGTAAATATATCATGTTATATTCAAACAACTGATTATACTCTTAGAGAGGAGGATCAAAGCCTTGTAAATTGTCTAAGATATTTGGAATTATTAACAAGCATATAAAGTGTTTTTTATACCACATTTACTACATTTTTACTATATTTATAACTTGAAAAGTTAGTGTATCATTAGCCTTATCTTTGACTATTGATTTGTATTTATATTTGGAGTTGGACCCATATCTAAGCATGGGCCTTTCAAAGTTTGATTTCATATTTTTGAACCATATGAAAAATCCCATCGAAAGATGCATACCATGGAAACATAAAAGACCATGGAAACATGAAAAATAGTCTTTTTAGGTTTTGTAAGCTAGTTAAATTTCTAAAAAGGAAAAGGATTTATGGGTGATCTACAACATATTCTAACCAAGTGAGTGAGATTTTTTAAGCACATAAGTAGAGGAACATAATATTTAAAATTTTATTTCAAAAAAGATATAATTTATTGGAATGTACTAGTACGATCTTGGACCTACCAAGATAGTATCATGTTGATCGTGTTTTTTTAAAGTCACTAATTTTTTTTGAATTTTATGGGTTATATATGCATTAGTTCATAGACCTATTTTCTCTTGATTTCAACCTTCAAAATTATATAAATTTTATACAATTAAATATTCTTCTCATAACCCTATCTTTGTCAATTTTAATTATTAAAATACTTTCCTTTATTGTAATTAGGTCCATTTTTACTATTTATTTTGGTAAATTTTATTATAATCTTAATTTCACATTTTTAAAATGGTTTAGTGAAGTGTATTGTGCATGTAAACCACTTTCCCATATCAAATAAGGATCGTGTATGCCTCTACTTATATGATAATGGGATAGTAATTCAACATATTTTGTGGGAGGTTTTAAAATGTCTAAGCATGGCCATGATAGCTATATGTTTTTATAGATATATTAAACAAATGTGTGTTTTTATTGCATGTAAAAACATAGTTAAATTGTATGAAGTAGCCAATTTGTTACTTTCTAATGTTTGAATGCATTTTGGGTTACCTAATCCCATTATTTTAGATAGCGGTTCCATATTTTTGGTTAAGATCTAGACCACGTTGTGGAACAAGAAGGATACCAAAGTCAAAATAAGTAAAACTTTCCATCCCCAAGACAATGGAAAAATAGAAGTTATCAATAAGACTTTGATATAGTTGATAAAAGGCTACAATAAAAAGAATCCAAGGACTTGGAATGAGTCTTTGGCATATATCCAACACTCATACACTAGGGTAGTACATATATCCACAAAAAAGACATAATTTGAAGCATGTTTGGGTTATCTTCTCACTAATCCACTTGATGTTATAATCAGAAAGTAAAGACAACTAGATGAATAAGATTTAAAGGTGACTAAAGTAGCAATTTTCATTTAGATGAATTCATAAATCCAATGTTTGGATTATCTTCCCACTAATCCTCTTAATGTTGTAATGAGAAAGCAAAGACAATGAGACAAATAAGATTTAGAGGTGACTAGAGTAGCAAGGTTCATTGAGATGAATATAAAAATCCATCTCAAATTGAAATTAAATTTGGAGAAGGCTCAATCCAAGTAAAAGGTTAGACATGATCATCACTGAAGGGAGCCTACACTCAAAGTAGAAATTAATTTTTGGCTATATTTGAGAAAAGATAGGTTTCACAGGAAAGTAAGGAAGCACAAACCTCTAGGGTATGTAACATTCACCATCTTAGAGAAGGTTTGACAGAATGCTTTTAGGTGATCCTCCCTCATTCTTAAGGATTTACTCAGTAGTGGATTGTGAAAATTTACCTATATGAGCCATCGATGTCAATTATGATGAAAGAGGAGGATAATTACTACCTTATATATATATATATATATATATATATGACTTTGTATTGGATGTACAAGGAGAGTTAAAGAAGGATGCAATGTTTAAATGAAAAGTTATAGATACTGAAAGTTGACCATAGGGAGATTGGTAAGTTCACATTAAGGGAAAGATAATAAGGCATGAAAGGTAGTAGCAAAAAGGAAAAAGTGGGAGAAGGTTTCATCCTTTCCCACTAAGCTTTTATGGGAACCAAAGCCTTATAAAATGGCATGTATGATCCATAAGATTAGGAAATTTAATCTTCTTTATCGTCCATCTAGAAAAAATATGGTTTCAATCACCAACTTGGTTCTAAACAAAAAATTTAAATATCTAAAATGGGAATATTTTCTACAAACACTCTCACATTATACTAAAATACTCAAACTATAATAAACTCACTCATACTTAAACTAAAATCTGAAATTAAACATCACTAAACACGTATGCTCCCAAAGACACAACAATTTTTTATTATACAAACACTAGCTAAATCACAAATAATATTTTTTGAGACAATATTCATAAATAACAAATCTTTCATAGAAGGATTACAATGTTGATATGAATAGGGAACACTTACACAGAATGTAATACCATAAAAAAATATGCAACACACTTAAAAATACTCCAAAACTAACTCTACAACTATCCAGGTGGGGTGGATCTCTCACCACCGCATCTGGTAACTCTATATGAAGTCCACATGCAATCCCTAAATGGAATCACCGACACTAGCTAGGGTGGATATCTCACCATCGAAACTAGTTTCAATACTCCAAGGAACTCATCTAAATCAGGGGGATATAAACACAAGTTAAATATCATAAAATTGGGGTCTAAATGATTTTTAAATATATACATTACAAAGGGAGAAACATGTTTATATAGAAAACCATGAGAGAAAGAGAAAGGAAGGAGAATAGTGAAGACAAAGAGAAAAATGTGTCATAAGCATAGTAACCCACATGAAAGGTTACTTGGGAGACAAGTTAGTCAAAATTAGATCACATGATGATCCACTTGACTTTTCCTTTGGTCTCCCACTTTACCATGTGCCCCCAAAGTGTCCTCCTCACTCACACGTGAGATAATCAAGAATATTGTATCATGACTCCCACTTTCCCTAGATTCCTAGATAGACTCCAATAATGGCATCCCACCTTCACACATGTGAGCAATAAAGAATAGTGTAGTCCTTATCATCTTTTCCCGTGTGACTCTAATGATTACCAAACAAGATATAATCACCTTTTGACTCTTTAAAATGGTATTCACATGCCAGAATATTGTTCCACTAAAGTGTGCCAGTGTAGACACTAGACAAATACACACTATGGCTCTAAATGTTGCATTAGTCCCCTTGGCCTCTTTGGATTGTGATTATTTATTAAAATCCTTCAACACACCTAATTATCCTCCTTTTGGATAATTTAAATTATCTAATTAAATTAAATAGGTCTATTTTCACCTCCCCACCTAAATCCATTGCTAAATGATTGACACCTAGCCTAAGGACTATTTCCAACATAGACATTTATTTCCCTAACCCCCTAAAACTTCTGCTACATGCATTCTAATGCTTCCTTTATTAACCTAAAACCATTTACATTAGTCTTAACAAATAAACTTGAGTGAAAAAAGCTTATTTTAGCAATCTTGACCATTTCTCCTTGATTTTCATCGATCACCCCTCGACTGACATCGATTGACCAGGACTGATGATGATTACTTAATGTCACATGATGACCATTGCTCAAGGGTGGAATCATGAAGGACATATTTGGAAGCATTTATAGCAAATCAAAAAAATAACAAACTAGAGTCAAACCATAAATAGACCAGATACCATCATAGTGCTTCAACAATTCACCACAAGGATTTCAAGTATCATTACTCTACCTGCATTGCTCTAGGATTCCAAGTAGTCTACACCAAACCTCAGCACTCCTTTAGGCCAATAACTACCAAGTTAAGTACATTGTATTGGTTTTTAGTTTGGTATTTATATTTAAATTATTATTTTCAATGGTTTTTATTGTTTATATCTACTCCCCATCTCTCCCAAACTCCCCTTTGTGTTGGAGTTCTACAACTCCATGCACTCCCACTTCTACCAAGCACCCACTAACCAAACTCAACCATTTAAGTGCCAACACCCTAAGTTTGATATCTCTAAAGCTCTCTTTTGTATTCACAACCAACTTTTAACCCTTAAACAACCTATATAACCCTTATTACAACTCACCCCACAACCATTATACCTAAAGCCAAAACTGTTAAAAACCCACATTGATCGATCCTGGTCATACTCGATCGGCATTAGTCATCCTTGATAGGCATTTGTCATATATTGATCATCACTAGTTACTAGTGACTAACCTTAGTTACTATGTAAACTTATTTTTCCCAAAATAACAAGCTTCAAACAGTTACCAACCTTAACCAAAAATCTTGTTTTTCAGTCTCTATCACAACACATAGTTAGAAGCAATAATCCTAACCAAACTTTAATAGTTTAACATTATTTGTTAATATTATTTTATTTATTTATTGAAAATTATTTATTTCACTTTGATTAAGTACTTTCATTAACGCATCCAACCTTTCTTATCAACACCTTTTGTTAACATTGACTTGTTAAAAGAATGGATTGATAGCCTCCAAATAAGTCTAGTGCTTCTTGGATCTAGCTTTCGCTAGTTAATCCACCCATCTATCTTATTAATCTACCTATATATCTTATTAATCCACCCCTTTATATTTTATCTCTTATTTTTAGGTCATCCTCCTGAGCCAAAGAGGAGTATCTATAATCAATTGGATCACGTGTGCATGATGAAACTAGGGTCTTCTTACCTCACCCTTCTTTCAAGTTTTACTCAATATAAAAGAAAATAAGAGAAAAAATAGTGAAGCAATTTGGCATGCCTGGTGGGAACCTTGCCTTTTCTTTGGTTCATTAGTTACATTTAAATTCCTTTCTTGTTGTTCTTGTACTCATTTAAAAGAAATCAAAATCTTTCTTTGGGTTTAAAAATAATTTGCATCCATTGACTACTTTCTTGGTTAGATCGCATAGTTTAAAATTAAAAGGTGAAATTAATCATAACACATCACTTCTTATCACATACAAGGCCAAACCACTCATACAAATCAAACATCAAAACATTGACATAAGGTTCGACTAGGATTTCACCACCTAGCAGTAAACCTTTCCCTTGGCTATCCCACTTGGAATTTATTACCAAGGAGAGAAACCAAAACTTAGTTATCTAATTGAGTATAATCTCTATCAATTTGGTATATCTTGGCTAAGCATCTGACACCCTTATCATTTTGGTGTGTGAAGTGAGGGGGTAGGGGTAGGCCCCAATATAAATTCATGTACCAATTTCTAATACATATTTTGAGAGCCTTAAACTACATGAAACCATCTTTAGACTTCCTCTTCTAGTTCCCATTCTACAAGCCAAGTTGAGTCTCATAACTTGTAATTTAAGGCATAAGCCACAAGTGAGACAAAAAGAACCCTTATGATTAAATGTACCTTAGTGTGTGTTTTATCTTCTTGACTTTTCTTGTCTTCTCTATGTTTGAGTTGTGAGGAATCAAACCCCCTTAGAAATCTTCCATCACCTTGCCTTCATCCACCTCATCTCTATTGCCTTGCTCAATGGGGATCCCTCTTATATTTTCTCAAGAAAATCCTAACTTTGTTAGACTCCTAAAAAATAACCCTCTTGCCTTAGATATTTGCCTTGTATCATGAGCCACTTGTGCTCCCAACCTCGCCAATAACCAACCCAACCACACCTACAATCAATCCAATCTCAAATTTAACCAAAAAACAACCTCTCAACATCTATTTGACCATTATCATAACCCACCTCAACTACAACTATCTCAAAATCACCAATCTTTGGAATATCTATCTCAACCATCATATCAACTACCTCAATCTCCTCAAACTTTAGCCTACCTACCTCAAACATCATATTGATTACCTAAATGCACTTTGGAGCAACCCTCTTTATCTCAAAACAAAGACTTGATCTATCTCCTTAGTCATCCAACCAACAACTATCAATCAACTTTATCAAATTAACCTACCTTACCCACCTTACCCACCTTATCAAATTTATTCACCCAACCAACCTTATCAAACTAACCAACCTTATCAACTTTTTCAACCTTATCAAATCAATGCACCTTACCCACCTTATCAAAATTTTCAAACCAACCATCTTCATCAAACCCATCATTCTTTTCCAACCTATCTTTATTCCAAAATGATGTTACCAACATCATTTCTAGGTCACAAACCCATCAAATTCCAATCTGATAGCGTTTCCATCACCTTAGCATCATAAAGGAAATCCCACCTGAACCACAACCTATAATTTGAACTTCATGCCAACTAACAACTAACAAACTAAAAATCCTTGGGAGGTAGATGAAGTCATCTCCATCCCTCATATCCCCTCTTAACTAGCGAACATCTTCACTTGGAGCCTTTTTTTTACCTCAACCATTCATGGAAGGAGCATCTGGGAAAACTTTCCCTCAAAAGGCTTCAACTATTTGTTTGTCTAAAGCCTCCCCTTAAGTAATAACCCAAACCTTAACCCAAAAATAAAACCTTAAACTCTTTCATACCACCCTACACCTTTGCCTAACCAAAACCTATTCCTGTAAACATTAACCAATGACCAGACCAACCCTTGGCACTTATGCCTCAACATAAACTAGCCTAGCAAACCCAAACCAAACATCATCAAGCCAACTAAAGCCTAAAAACCATCACCTAACCAACCTTGTGGAGTAAATATCATCATTTTGTTTCATTCCTCCTCTATAAACACCACCCATCTAGAACCTTTTCCATGTCTGATCAAGTTTCATAAAAGTAGTTAGGAGACATCTTCACTCTTAATTGGCTTAAACCATTTACACATGAGTCTATATTTAGGTATATCAGAGCTTGAACCCCTCAATGCTCTGCATTCACATTTTTTCTTTTGTTAAAACAAGTTCTTAATCATCTTGTGTCTAACTTAAGCACATCCCTTATTTTCAAACCAACTTCATCTCCTTATTTTAAGGATAACTGATTAAATAAGGATTATTTGATTATCCATTATAGCCTTAGTTTAATCCTAAGCATGGGTACCATGACTCTACTCATGGAATGATTATCATGGATACTTTTCATCCCTTGTAACACAAATCCCCATGGTCTTTATCACTTAAACCTCCTCTTTTACCCATCATTAACCTCCTTGTGTTATGGTTTTACCTTCATAAAGGTAAACCTTCAAGCCTATATAGACTAGTCCATGTCTAGAACCATTCATAAAAATTAATTTTGGATTCCAAAATATCACTTGGGTTAAAAATCTATAGCTTGTAGACTACTCCCTTAAAGGACAGTTGTCAAAACAATCGAAATTGCTTAATAAAGGTATATTTCTCCCTTGAAGGACAACTATCAACATAAATAAATCCAAAGTGTAGACCACTCCCTTGAAATATGGCTAAGTCAAACATTTTTCAAAGCAAGCTATCACTTAGAAGCTTCCCACATTGATCAACTTCCCAAACTCATCAAATAAAAGTAATCAAAGGACCCAAAGTTAAATATCAAAACAAAAATAATCCTAAGCAAAGCATTTGTAGACTTATTGCATCAATCAGTCTACACCAAATAAAGGCATGGAATTTTTCTATGATGGTTCTTAGGTCACCTACAAAAGGGGCAAGCCATCCCTATAAAAACGTTACACTATGATCCATTCACCTATTCACTTACCATCTACCTCCCTTTTTACCCTCTAAAATCAAGGGATTTTGAGCTTACTTAACACTAAGTGATCCAAGCATTTATTTTAAAAAACAAACTCACAATAATGCAAAGCATGCAAGGGGATTATGTTCACAAGCCAACCCATCTTGCTATTATGGTCTTGGTCAATCAGAGCATTTAATCTCCTTCTTCTTTATTCATGATGACTTGTTGACAGGGTGTGTGTCTTCCATTTTTTTGAGTCATTGAAAACCTAACTACCAAATTTGCACCCTTTCACCAGAAATTAAGTCCCCTTTTTACCCAAACCAAGGGGAACACCAAACTAGACAACCAATTTGAGCACCACCAACCAAACTTTTTAAAAACAACCACATTACCAAAATCATTCATACATGGGAGAACATTTGTTCTCCACAAACCCACCAACAAAATAACATCAACATTGGTCATTTTGGCCTACCATTCACACTTTTTATGACCAAACCTTGACATGGTCATTTTGACCACATATCTACCTCACCATAATTATTGAACTCACACTACTTTAATGCACAACCATTCAAGTGCATTGGAGCATGACCCTTTGTGGTCCCAACATCTACAACCATTTTTTATTCTCAGGATCACATCCTATATTTGGATCCTTGAGATAGTATGTCAACCTTGTCTAAGAGACTTGAGTTTATAAGAACTACCCCAAAATGTACACATTATTATTATAACTAGTTATCCTATCACTTTTCCTTCTAGCACCAACCTTATTTTACAACCTACCTTCACTATGGTAGCCTAGTCTATGTGTGATCTATGATATTTCCCTTAGTTATATTCATCACACCCATTCATACCTTTTGTACATAGCCCTTTTAAATGCCTTAGAATGCATCCACTTGCATTTTTGACACTTGCACCCTATTCCATTTTCTCAAGATCATCCTACTTTTAGCCCCCTGATAACATGAATGCCTTAGCATGGAAACTTGCATTTAATAAGTGCACCCATATCTACTTAAATTGGTGGCCTAATTCACTTATAACTCATCCTCCTCATTGTAACTTTATTTTCCACTTCATGTCATACTACCCATTTTTCTTCTCATATACCCATTTATCAAACTTGCACCCAACTCTATTTTCACCTCATCAATTCCCTATTTGAGGGGGAACACATCCTCTCATACTTGGGGCATCCAACTTGCCACTACATTTTTTTTTTTTTTGGAAACTTGCTGATATAAACTACACAACAAAAAGGGGCAAAATATAGACAATAGAAAAGTATACACTATGGCTCTAAGTGTCGCATTAGTCCCCTTGGCCCCCTTATCCCCCTTGGGTTAGGATTATTTATTAAAATACTTTAACACACCTAAGTATCCTCCTTTTGGCTAATTTAAATTAGTTAATTAAATTAAATAGGCCTATTTCCACCTCCTAACCCTAATCCATGGCTAAATGATTGACACCTAGCCTAAGGACTATTTCCTACCTAGAAATTTATTGCCCTAACACCTTAAGACTTCTTCATCATGCATTCCAATTCTCCCTTCATTAACCTTAGACCATTTATGTTAGTCTTAATAACCAACCTTAAGTGCAAAAAGTTAATTTTATCAAGCTTGACCATTTCTCCTTAATCATTGCTAGTCACCTCTCAATCAATATTGATTGACCAAGACCAATGATGGTAACTTAATGTCACCTAATGATAATTGGTTAGGGGTAGAATCATAGAGGATGGAATTGGAATCATTCAAAGTAAAGCAAACTAATAAACTAGATCTAAACTAGAACCAAACCAAAGGCCATCAGAGAGCTTTAAAAACTCACCATAAGGAGTTCAAATACTATTACTCTACCCACACTGCTCCAAGATTTTAAGTATCCTTCACCCAACCTCAACACTACTTCAAGCCAGCAACTACCAATCTAAGTACACTGTATTGGTTTTTAGTTTGGTATTTGGCTTTAAATTTTTAGTTTCAATGGTTTTTATTGTTTACATATACTCCCCATCTCTCCCAAACTCCCCTTTGTGTTGGAGTTTTGCAACTCCACACACTCCCACTTCTACCAAGCACCCACTAACCAAACTCAACCATTTGAGTGCTAACACCCTAAGTTTGATATCTTTGAGGCTCTCCTTTATCTTCACAACCAATGTCCAACCCTATAATAGCATTAAAAAACTATTGTGGCATCAATTTGCACACTTGGAGAGGGTTTTTCAGGCTCTCTCCAATTGAGCCAAAATATGGGAACAACCCTAGGCTGTGGGTCACCTATGGTGGGGTTAGACCTCTGAAGAAGGCTGACTTCCTATTGATGGATCACTTATACTAATGCTCTCAGAAGGAAAAGGTTCAGAAAGGGGGAAAGGGATCCTAAGAAGGCTAAATGGGTGATGCAGCAAATAAAAATGGGAAACTCCCATAAGCTTGAACCCACACTAGATCTATAAAAGATAATGCAAGATCACACAACCTCTCAATCTAGCTCACTACATAAGTATTTCATAGACTAGGTTCATGAAGCAATGAATGAAAATAAAGAGGAGTTCTAAGACTCATTAAGAGCTTACATCAATGACAAAAAAAACACTAATCTAGACCTACAAACAACTTGAAAACACCTTAAAATAGGTTAGAAAGGAGGGTAATGGATGAATAATATTCTCCTTCACATAATGCCATCATGCACAACTCACTAAATATTGATCCACGGTAAGAGATAGGTAAATAAAGTCTTTTATTACATCAAGAGGTAGTTATTGAAAATGCTTGATAGCATTTAGCTTAATCAAGATGAGCATATTTTGAAATATCTTAGAGAGTCCCCTACTCTTCAATATCAAAAATTCCTTCTGAGAGATGCCCTTACAAATGAGAAAAGAATGGGTATTATAGGAGAAAGATAAATAGAGAAGAGGGAGCATGTTAATTGAGAATAATCAATAAGTTGTCCCCTTTCATGAATGATCCACCATATTTTGATATAATCAGGATTAACCCTTCATTAACAAGTTAACCTTCATTTTCTACAATAGTCTTCAAGCTCTTCTCATTAGATGAGAGATCCAATAGAAGACAAGAATCTATTTTGAAGATGATGGGTCATGATTTTTTTGTTTGAGAAAATCTCTAAAGGCTCTAAAATAGAAATAAATGTTCCAACTAATTTTCTCTAACCACAAATCCCCTTGCTTTGATCTTAAATTCCATTTCCCACTTTATTTCATTATGAGGACAAAATCCTCATATCTTGAACCTGATAAAGCCATGCCATGTCTGTTTTGAGCGGTGGTAACTACCTACTTGTCAAGGATCTAGATATATCAAATATGAGACACTTATTCATAACCATTCACATCTTTCCCTAATTTGAGCCTGATCATATGTATATTATAGATGAAAACCAATCCCATTTATTGATTTTCATATAGTTATTATATCGATGAAATGAATCTCACTAGGTGTTTGATCTCACTTCGATAATAATTTGCCACCCCTTTGGTCTTTGTATTAGGCCCTAAAAGACCTATTCTACCTTCAAACCTTATGGAAACCAAGAAGTCCCTACACATTAGGATCATCCTTATATAATATCAATGAACATAGCCATGGAATGATCCTACAATTCTAGAGAATGAGGTTGACAGGTTCTAAATTATTGACCAGATGTCCTATCTGAGCTTTAATGGTGATGGAGCTTCATCATTGACAACCCCTAGATATATAAATGTGTCTACTTGTGATATTTGAACAAGCTCTAATGGAGGCATATTCCTTCAAAAAATTGATCTTGACTGAACTAAACCATGTTTGACATCTTCTTGAAGTCCCTAGATTTCAACTTTTAATATCGACCATCGATCTTGATCCAGACCTTCTCAAATTGTGCCATCTGTCAGCTGTTCATTCATTCTACAGGATCTTGCTAAATTTTTGACCTCTCAATTTCCATATATATCCCTTGGTATAAATGAATGTGATCCATAGATATTCTACAAGATTAATGTGGTTAAGACACTTGAAATCTTCTCATTATCTCCTAGGAACCATTGACCTTTTGACTCAATGCTCACCATTAGATCTGCTTTATATGATTGCATGTGCATTATCGATTAGCCTGGGCCTACTATCTCTATCAATCACTATGCACTATTAGATCTCTATACAATCACCCAAGATCTTGAAATTTATCAGCTTTGTGTTCATGCTAACCTTTTGACTTGATTCTTGTAATTGATCTTTGATTCATGATCAAATGTGCACCGTATATCTGCTTGGACCCATTGACATTATAGATTGCCCATTCACTATTATATTTTTGTCTTAGCTCCAAATATTTGGACACTTGTAAACTCTAATTTCAACCTTGGAACATTTTGAATTTAAATAGCTATTTACCTCAACTTAAACTTGATGTCTACATGCACATCTTACTTTGTAAATCTAACTTTAAAGCTTTATATATTGAGATAGTAAGCTCATCAAGACATGAAATTTGTACAGGATAATCTCAGAATGAATAAATTCATATCCGTGTAATATTTTGGCCTTGAAATACCTCATAATCATACTTATAAAATTCACAATTGAGTTGACCAATCTATTTTTGCATGACATGTGATGACAGTTTGGCTCTTTTATGCTTGTGTAAGAACTTCCAAGGCTCAAAATGAGCTTTTGAGACCTATGAAACCTGATTTATGCTCCCTAAATTCCATGAAACACTATGAAAACCTATTGAATCTTTTCTTAGCAATCTCAAATATGTTTCTAAGTCATTGCTTCTCAAAGATCAACAAATTGCACTTTAAGCTTGCTTAGAGTGTTTCAAAAGCTTTGTAAGTAATATGAGATCTTTGGACCACTCATTCCATCCAGAACTCTATTCATCTCATCCATTTAGGTAGAATCTTTGTATGTAGGCCAAAACTGGCCAACATCTTTGGTGACTATATTGGGAATCATGCCTGCTATGCTCGAGAACCCAGACCATTTATCTTGACTAGTCCATTGGGCATGGAGTTTCCTCTCTATTTCAACAATTTGATCTGAATCTAAAATTGATTACCCCTATGGATAATTATCTCTTGAAGAAACAAGGACAATAGAAAACAAAAAAAATAAAGTTCCCAAGACACTTTGGAAAAGGAAACACACAATAGGAAAAGAAACTAACCTAAACAAAGCAAGGTCAACTACCCTAAGAAACAAATAAACACATAGGAACTTAGATAAAAGCATGAAATTTAATCTAATATATACAAGGTTAAATTTTCTTATAGCTTTCCACCTAGTTCAAATGGGAAACTTCTAGCATCATTCACTTGTGATAAACTAGGATGAAAAATAACTTGCTTTGGAGAGCTCATAATAGGTGGGCTAAAATGCTTGATTACTGACTCTTTTAGCACGATCCTAAGAGGATGAAATAGAACAAACATGTCTCTAATGTAAACATATTGGTACATTTCTTCAAGGCTTGCTCCAAAATGGACTTTAAGATCACTTGTAGCCTCCTCATTTGATGGCTCCTTTGAACATGAAGGTTGACTATCTAGGTTTAGGCAAAAAAACCTTAAGTCATCCCAAAAGGAAGCTTCCTCTTGGTTATCTGGGATAATGCCAACTTCAACATCATCCTTGTTTTTCCAAATTTTTAAAGGCGACATATGGTAGCTCATCAACCCATCCAAGGTTAAAAATTTCATGTTCTTATGGCTCTGGATCTGACCATTCCCCTTCATTTTTGAAAATATTAGTACTACCTTCAATACATAATTCATCTTGAGATTGGTCAAATTCTTTAACCTAATTTTTAAGTTCATTTTCATGCTCTAGAGGAGGCATATGCTGGTTTATAACCTTTATTTTCTCTACGAAGTCACGGTACAACTATTTCCATACTTCATCCTGATCCTCCCTTTTGTCTATTTCTTCCTCATCTTCATTTATGACCTCTTCAACCTGATCATCTGACTGATTGTTTACTACAACTACATCAATTTATAAACTTTTCTCATCCTCATCTTCAACCCCACCAAATAGAATCTCTTAAAACAAAACAAAATCTCCTTTTCTCTCAATTACAACCTGCATACCCATTTCTTCAAATATGAAGGCATCAATATTGCCTTTAGGCTCTAATTTAGTAGTGTTAAATCCATGCCAAGAAGTCTGATAAAAACTTGATTTATCCTCCTCTAAATAGATTGGACTACCTATCATGATCTCTTCATCATATACACTTAAATTATCATCTTTGGGCTTACCTATGACAAAAATTTCCTCCTCTATTCTTTGTAAAATAGGTTCCTCCTCCATGAGGGAGATGGTGGGAGGGTGAAAATTTTCACCTTGCTTATAGCTTAAGAGAGTGTCCTTCCAACTCGGAACCTTGAAGGCTCTATTAGGTGGTTCTTGGGGAAAAGGGAGAGAGTCTTGAATCTTCCATAAGGAAATCTCATTGAGCTAAGCTAACACCTCTTTTTCTTGAACTAGTTCTTGGACTACCTCAGCTAGCACTTCCTCTTTCGTCTTTGTGCCCTCCTTAATTAATTTCCATGAGGGGAAAACATAAGGCTTGGCCACCTTCTCTTTTTCCTAAATGGGTGTGAGAGAGGGTGGTTTCATAAGAGAGGGTATCACACAGTTAGGGTTATTGGCATAGGAGAAGATCCATGATGGGATGGTTTAATGTTCCTTAGCTGAATGGTTTCTAATGACTTGTTTGTCTCTTGATAAAGATGAGGTTTGACAAGGTTACCTATAGGGTTGGGTTTGAGCATTAATAGGAATATGATAAGTTAGTTGGGGTTTAGGGTTGGTTTCACTCTATCTCAAGTACAATTGATAGTCATTTTCTTTTTTGGCTTGGTCTTTCCTAACCAAGCATTCTTATCGAAACCTCCACTCATACTCCTCAACATAAGCTTGGTGTTCAAGATTCTATTGTTGCCTATAGTACTCTTTTTACCCATCAACCTCTCTTAATTATTTTTCAAGATCAAGCCATATCTCCTTAAGGCTCTTTTCAAGTTGACTAAAGAGAGGCAAATTCTGACAAGGCTAATACATTGAATCTTGAGGGCCACTTGGGTTGAAGCCATGAACATTGCTAACTTGATCTAAATGATAAGGAATGAAAGAACATGCATTTTGATCAAATGGGTGATGATACATACCAAATTATGGTGATTAGGCACCTAGGATGCTCATACCAATTGATGTTCCTAGTGGAGTTTACATTGGTATTTGTAAATGTGCCTCAAAAGGTTGATTATATTAAAAGTAACACCAAGAACCTTCTAGTGAGATATAAAATGTAAAAAGGTCCCACTGGGCATGCTAAAAACTATTGTGGTATAAATTTTCACCTTTGGAAAGGGTTCTTTAGGCTCTCTCTAATTGAGCCACAATATGTGAACAACCCTAGGTTGTGGGTCACCTATGGTGGGGTTAGACCTCTGGAGAAGGCTGACTTCTTGATGAATCACCTATACTAATGTTGTCATAGGTAAAAGGGTTATAAAGGGGAAAAGGGCTCCTAAGAAGGCTAAAATGGAAATGTGCTAAATAAAAATGGGAAACTCCCATAAGCTTGAACCCACACTAGATCTGTAGAAGATAATGCTAGCTCACACAACCTCTCAATCTATATCATTACATAATTATTTCATAGACTAGGTTCAAGAAGAAATGAATGCAAACAAATAGGAGTTCTAAGACTCACTAAGAGCTTACATCAATAGCACAAAGAACACTAATCTATACCTAAAAATAGCTTAAACACACCTTAAAAAAGGTTAAAAATTAAGACAATGGATGAGGAAGATTCTATTTCACATAATGCCATCATGCACAACTCACTAAACACTGATCCAAGGTAAGAGATAGGTAAATAAAGTCTTTTATTATATTAAGAGGTAGTTATTACAAATTCTTGGTAGGGTTTAGCCTAATAAAGATGAACATATTTTGCAATATCTTAGAGTCCTCTACTCTTCAAGATTAAAGAGTCCTTGTGAGAGTGTACAATATGAGAGAGGCCCTTACAAATGAGAAAAGAATGGGTAATATAGGAGAAAGGGAAAAAGAAAAGAGGTAGCACAATAACTGAGAACAATCAATGAGCTACCCATTTTCTTGAATGCTCCACCATATTTTGATCTAATCAGGATTAACCCTTCATCAACAAGATAACCTTCATTTTCTCTAATAGTCTTCAAGCTCTTCTCATTATCTAAGAGATCCACTAGAAGACAAGAATCTATTTTGAAGATGATGAGTCATGATTTTGATGTTAGAGAAAATCTTGAAAGGCTCTAAAATAGAAATGAATGCACCAACTGCTTTTCTCTAACCACAAATCCCCTTGATTTGATCTTCCATACCATCTCTCACTTACTTTCATTATGAAGACAAAATCCTCATATCTTGAACCTGATAGAACCATGCCATATCTACTTTGAGCGATAGTAAGTACCTTCTTGTTGAGGATCTAGCTATATTGAATATGAGACTGTAATTAAATTACTTAGATGTTCAAATAGAATGATTTTATATTTCATAGAATAAGCAAATATGAGAGATCACACAACAATAATTGATAGCAAAGCAGAATACTAGATAATATAACAAAGCCACTTTGAGGGGGCAACCTCCACAATAATTTAATAATAGCATAATACTTAACATAATCAATAAATACTAACCACTACCTCCTATATATAGTCTACTTAACCAGGGTTATTCCATATGTTGACCTATCTAGGAACATAGAGAAATGTAACAAGTATATAAAAGAGATATGTAAGCCACAAGTTGGCCACACATATCCCTAGACACACCAATGGTCAAGGGCATAACAAGCCCCTCCCTTTCAAAACAATGTTATCATCAATATTGTGGAAATTTTTATGTTGCTACATAAATTCTTCATCCTCCCAAGTGGCATCTTTACATGGCAAATTCTTCCATTTGACCAGGTACTCTATAATCACTCTAGAATATAGCTACTTAGTGCACATGTAAAGGATCACCTCTGGATCAAGAACAACTCTACCTTCCTCATCCAATTTTGGTAATTATGTTTGAATGGAAACTCTATTTCTAATGACTTTCTTCAAGCATGATACATGAAATATTGGATGTATGTGACTGGATGAAGGAAACTCTAACTTGTAGGCCACAATATCAATTTTTTGTAAGATTTGATAAGGCCCATAATACTTAGGGGATAACTTGTTATCCTTCTTTTGTTGCTTCAATGACATCTTCTTATATGGTTGTAAGTGAACAAAGACCCAATCACCAATGTCAAAATGCCTCTCACTTCTGTGTTAATATACCTATTGCTTCATGCGATTCTAGACCATAGCTAAATTTTCACACAAACTTGCAAAGACCTCCTATTGATGGTGAATATGTTATTCAATTGCACAAACCTTAGGATGGACCTTCAAGGTTGAAGTGATGCATGGAGGGTGGTATCCATACAGTGCCACAAAGGGAGATATTTTGGAAGAACTATGAACAAAATTATTATCCATCATTCAGCAAGTGGAAACCAATGAACCCATTTATCTTATTTATCAAAAATAAAAAAATGGATATATCCTTCTAGACATTTGTTGACTACCTTAGTTTGTCCATCAGATTGAGGATGATAGGATAAACTATGAGCCAACTAGGTGCCCAAACATGAAAATAACTCAATCCAAAAATTACTAGTGAAAATGGGATCTCTATCACTAAAAATGATCTTAGGGGTCCTATGCAGCTTCTGAACTATATTGAGAAAAGCAACAGCTAATGTACTAGCAACAAATGGCTATGATAAAGAACACAAATGAAAAACTTACTGAGATGATCCAAAAAAACCATGATAACATTTTGACCATCAGATCTTGGTAATCCTGTAATGAAATCCTTAGATACCTCTTCCCAATGATAGATAAAGATGGATAAACATTTTAAAATACCTGGGGTTTTGATGGTTTCACCTTTGTTTTGTTGATAGATCATACATTCAGCCACATATTTTTAGACATCCCCCTTGAGTCTTTCCCTAAAAAAATCTTGCTTGATTCTATGATAGGTTTTCAAAAATCTTGAATGACCCCCAATTGGAGTTGCATGAAGTTCCTGAAGGATCTTTTATTTAAGAAGATAATCCTTACATAGGTACAATATATCTTTATACCATAATTCATGACCCTTCCATGTGAAGTTTTAAAATCCACCTAAACCTTGTTGAAGATTTTGAATCAAATCATGGGTAGCACTATCATGTTCCCATTTTGATCATGTTTCATCTAACCAATCTTCTTGAAAAATGGTTATGGCACATAGTAATTCCTGAATTGATTCATCTTTTCTAGATAGTGCATCTTCCACCACATTATCCTTGCCTTTTTTTAGACTATTTAAAAATCATAACCTAACATCTTAGTTACCCATTTTTATTGTTCTTCAGATGACAACCATTGTTTTAAAAAATATTTGAGACTATCATTATCAGTTTTTACCTGAAAGTGATGACCCATCAAATAAGGTCTCCATTATTTCATTGCATGCAAAATGCCCATCATTTCCTTCTCATAGATGGGCTTGTATATATTTTTAACCTTTTGTTGATGAATTTCAAATGCAAGTGGTATGCCTTCTTTCATGAGTATAGCACCCATCCTATGCCTAGATGCATCACATTCAACCACAAAAGTCTTAGAAAAATCAGGAGTGGCAAATACTAGAGTAGTGCGCATAGCCAATTTCAATTGTTCAAATGCTTAGGTAGATGTATCAGTCCACTAAAAGGAGTCTTTATTTAACAAAGAGGTGAGTGGGGCTGTAATACTACCATAATATTTGACAAACTTGCAATAGTAACCAGTTAACCTAAAAAATCCTCATAGTTGCTTGAGTGTCTTAAGAATTGGCCAATCCACCATTGCTTGAATTTTTTTAGGATCCACTTTCACTCCTTCATAAGAAACTAAATAACCCAAATATTCAACCTCACAAACCCCAAAAGTACATTTGGAAGCTTTGGCATATAATTGATATTGTTCTCAAATAGAGAGTACCTATTTCACATGTTGTAAATGGTCTTCCCAATTTTTACAGTAAATGAGGATATCATCAAATAATACAAAAACAAATTTCATCAAAAATCGCCTAAAAATAGTATTCATCAAACTCTAAAAAGTAGATGGTGCATTTGTTAGACCAAAAGGCATAACCAAAAACTCATAATGGCCCTCATGAGTCCTGAAAGTTGTTTTGGGTATGTCTTCATCATGGATCCAGATTTGATGATACCCAGAATGTAGATCTAACTTGGTAAAATAAAAAACATCATTCAATTCATCTAGAAAATCATCAATGATAAGAATAGGAAACTTATCTTTGATAGTGTACTTGTTGAGTTCTATGTAGTTAAGGCATATCCTTCAGGTGTCATCTTTCTTTCTCACCATGACAATTGGTGAAGAATATTCACTTTGGATATGGTGAATGATTCCTACATCCAACATCTCTTGTACCATCTTTTCAATTTCACTTTTATAGGCATAGGAATACCTTTATGGCTTGATGTTGGGTGGTTTACTACTAGGAATAAGTTTGATAGCATGATCATGTGTGCAGCTAGGTGGAAGTCCTTTTGGCATGTCACCAAAAAAAATAGAATGGGCATCAATTACTTGATGCAGATCAAGATGTGGAGATGGATAAGTTGGTTTTACTACCATGGAAAATAAGTGAGCTACAAATCCTTCAGCACCCTTATGAATAATCTTTGTCATTTGATGGGAGCTAATGAGTTGTGAATATTTAGCCTTTAATCCCCTTAGCTCAAATATCCTTTCTTTAGAATGAAAATGCATGAATAATTCTTGTAAATTCATCTCAATAGTGCCTAAAGTGGTGATCCATTGCACTCCCAGAACAATATCAACTCCACCCATGGGAATATCAAACATAGGATAATCTAACAAGTAGTCTCCCATGACCAGCTTAATACTATGACATTTTCTTGAACAATTGACAGTACCACCATCTGCAATCATAACTTACAATTTTAGAGCTAGATAAATGAAATAGTTCAAAAAAGCATCTAACTTACTATTGATGAAGTTGTGTGTGCTCTCAAAATCAATCAAGAGAGTGACCTTATGTTTTTTTTAAGGAAACCCATCACTTTAAGAGTTTAGGGAGTAGTAATACCTAAAAGGGAATGATAATAAATAGTAGGCTAAGAGTCTTTAGATTCTTCCTTAGGACCTTCTGCATCCTCACCATGTACTTTTTCATCATCTTCATCGTCATTGGCACCTTCAATGTAAAACAACTTCTTTTCAGCACAATGATGGTCTTTACTCCATTTTTTGTTGCAACCATAACACAACCCTTTGGCTTGCTTCTCAATTTATCATTGTGTTAATCTGGTGGGTTATGGAAATGATGGTGCTAGAAAGGTGTGATCATGACCAGTAGTGAAAGGTTTCCTTTTGACCATCTCTTTTTCTTGTACCATACATGTCTTAGGGATAGCTTATAATATAGATGTTGGGTTAAACATTCAAACCTTGAATTGGATGCTATCTTTGAGGCCACCCAAGAACATATCAGTCAAATTTTCCTTAGTAATATCTTCCACCCATAAAGAGAGATTCTAAAACTAATGAATATAATCCTTCATAGTTCCTGATTGTTGTAGTTTGGCTAATTGGCTAAAATAGTCTAAGAGACATTATTCTAATAATGAGCCAACAACTCTTCAGTGAAAATAGACCATGTAACCGTAGCACCATTATTTTTCTTTTGAGTACATAACCAGCAATACCAAATGAATTACTCGGGTTCTAGATATAGAGATGCCACTATCACATTCTGAGAACTAGGGGTTTGATGCAGCTCAAATAAATTCTCAATTTGGGTAATCTAAGTGAGAGAATCTTTACCATCAAACTTACGCATGTCTACTTTTGACAACATCAGTTTCATACCAACATGAGAGTTGTTGGTGTTGAGAGGAGGATTTGAATGTTGAAGTGGAGGGTTATTGGGTTAAAACTGAGATGTGAGGGAAACTAATTATGTAGTGATATGATGTAATTCATTGTGAACCACATTAATCTCTATGTGGATCCCTCCAACATTAGCTTGTACTGCAACAAAGTCATCATGCCTCACCAAGTTTTTTATGTCCACTTAAAGTTGATAAATTACTAGAGCTAAAGTTTTAGATTCCATGTCATCGACAGAAGGAGTCTTAGGAGTTTCTTGCCTCCTTTTTCTTCCCTAAGTACTAGGACCTGCCATATACAAACCCTAGGAGGGTTTTTACCTTGAAAAAAATATACCAAGAGATGGTACCATTATGATCACCTTGCCAAGATGAATCCAATTACTACCTTTGCATACTAGGGTAAAAATTTTAGCATCAAAAAAGTGTATCAATAGAATATACCATTACGATCATCTCACTTCACAAATCCAATAACTGTAATTGTGCAAGTGAAAAAAAAAATCTATACTTTTTTTTAAATATTTTTTTTCAAAAAATCATTTCAAGCAATACTACACTAATGAAAAAAATAAATTCTTCCTGGATTGCAAGTTATGTTTTTTCGCTCCTACCACTCCCAGAAGCCACGCCTCACCAAATCTAAAAAAATGTCATAGGAAACTTGCCTAAATCAAAGCTCTAATACTTCTTATAATGAAATTACTTAGATGTTCAAATATAAGTATTTTATATTGCACAGAATAAGCAAATATGAGATATCACATAGCAATAATTGACATCAGAGTAAAATAATAGATAATATAGCAAAGCCACTTTGAGGGGGAAACCTCCACAATAATGCACTAATAGTAGAATACTTAACATAATCAATAAAGACTAACTACTACCTCCTATGTATAGTCTACTTAGCCAAGGTTATTCCATAGGCCGACCTATCTAAGAACATAGAGAAATGTAACAAGTATATAAAAGAGGTATGTAAGCCACAAGTCAGCCACACATCCCTAAACACACCAATGGTTAAGGACATAGCATAGACACTTATTCATAACCATTTATTTATGCCCCTACTTTGAACTTGGTCATATGTTTATTATAAATGAAAACCAATCCCATTTATTGGTTTTCATATAGCTATTATATCGATGAAATGAAGCTCATTAGGTGTTTGACCTCACTTTGACAACAAGTTGCCACACTTTTGGTCTTTATATTAGGCCTTAAAATACCTATTCTACCTTCAAAACTTGAGAAAACTAAGAAGTCCCTACACATGAGGATCATCCTTCCAAAAGAGCAATGAACATAGCCATGGAATGATCCTATAATTCTAGAGAATATGGTCAACATGTTCTAAATTATTGACCAGAGGTCATGTCTAAAACTTTAATAGTAACGAAACTTCATCATTGACAACCCCTAACTGTATGGCTGCAACTGTTTATGATATTTGAACAAGCTCTAATGGAAGCATATGCCCTTTAAAACATTGCTTCTTGTTTGACCTAAACCATGTTTGACCTCTGCTTGAAGTCCTTAGATTTTGACTTTTAATATCGACCATTGATGTTGATCTAGACCATCTCGAATTATGCCATCTATCAACTTTTCATTCTTTCCAAAAGATCCTATTTACTTTTTAACCTCTCACTCATTGTAGATCTCCCTTGGTACAAATGAATCCAAACCATAGATCTTCTACCAGATTAACATAGTTGAGACACTTGGCAACTTCTCATTACCTCCTAGGATCCAATAACCTTTTGATTCAACACTTGTTATTAGATATGCTTTGTATGATTACACATGCACCATCAATCAGCTTGAGCCCACTATCTCTGTTAGTCACCATGCACTGTTATATCTCTACATAGGTACCCAAGATCTTGACATTTATCATCTCTACATTTATGCTGACCTTTTGACTTGATTCTCACCATTGATCTTTGATGCATGATCAAATGCACACCATAGATCTACTTAGACCTATTAACATCACATATTACCTATTCACCATTAGATATTTGTCTTCGATCTCAAAATTTGTACACTTGTCATCTCCATGTTCAACTTTGGAAAATTTTGAATTTAAACGGCTATTTATTATAGTTTGAACTTGACGTCTATACACATGTCTTACTTTGCAAGTCTAAATTTAAAGCTTTATATCTTGAGATAGAAAGCTCATCAAGACATGAAATTTATAGAGGATGATATAGGCATGAATAAATTCATGTCCATGTAATATTTTGGACCTAAGAGGCCTCCTAAACATACCTATAAAATGCACAATCAAGTTGACCAGTTTATTTTTGCATGGCATGTGATGACGGTCTAGCTCTTTCATGCTTGTGCAAGAACTTCCAAGGCTCAAAATGATCTTTTGAGACCTATTAAATCTAATTTATGCTCTTTGGACACCATGAAATACCATGAGAACTTATTAAATCCCTTTTTAGTAGTCTTAGACCTATTTCTAAGTCATTGCTTCTCAAATATCAAAAAATTGCACTTTAAGGTTTTGTAAAGTGTTTCAAAAGCTTTGTAAGAAATATAAGATATTTGGAGCACTCATTCCATCCAAAATTCTATTTATCTCATCCATTTAGGTAAAATATTTATATGTAGGCCAAAACTAGTGAATAGAACCCTTCCTGCAACTCACCCCATAGCCATTTTGCCTAAAGCCAAAACTACCAAAAACCCACAATGACCGACCCCAGTCATACTCGATCGACATTAATCATCCTTGACTAGCATCGATCATATCTTGACCATCACCAGTTACTAGTGACCAGCCTTAGTCACTATGTAAACTTATTTTACACAAAACAACAAACTTCAAACACCTATCAACCTCAACTAAAAATCCTATTTCTCAGTCCTTGTCATGATATAGAATTAGAAGTAATAATCCTAACCAGAATTTAATAATTTTTCATTCTTTGTTAATGTTATTTTGTTAATTTATTTATTTATTTATTTGTTTCTTAAAAAGTATTTATTTCACTTTGACTAAGTAATTTCATTACTGCATGCAATCTTTCTTATCAACACCTTTTGTTAACATTGACTTGTCTAAGAGAATGGATTGATAGCTTTCACTAGGTAATCTACCCATCTATCTTATTGTTCCACCTCTTTCTAGTTTATTTCTTATTTGCAGGTCATCTTCCTGAGCTAAAGAGGAGTATCGACAATTGACTAGATCATGCACACACAACAAAACCAGGTTCTTCTTACCTCATCCTTATTTCAATTTTTACTCATTATAAAAGAAAATTAAAAAAAACATAATGAAATCGGTGCCTATACTATTCATCCTTGTCTTTTCTTAGCATATGAGTCTATAAAATACTAATATTTATGTCACCAAGTGGAGTACTACGCCCACCTCTTTACATGCCTTAGATTCTCATGTGGTTTATGTCATATCACTCCAAAAGTCACCTCCTTTACTACATCATCTTCCACATCACTTGTTATGTCACCATGAATAGTGACATGTAAATAGTGTTAGTGAATAGTACCTTTTGAATAGTGACCCACACTAGAATTCTCATACAAACACCCAACTAGGCCTATGGGAATTAAATAGGTTAGTGGTATTCTTCCAATGTCTTATTCATAGAATGGGGACATTACAGTCCTCTCTTCCTAAAATTGCTTATCCTCAAGTGATTTCAAATATGAAGCTTCAAGGCTCATCACGCCAAAGTGATAAACCAAACTGTAGTGCTCATATAACCTAGATCTTGTCCCTATCAAGTGAGAAAGTTTTAGCCAAAAAATGTTGAAAGATACACTATGCCTTTCACCTAAAACATATTTGTGCAATCTAAGTAATTTCACCACCTCTTAAAAGAATAGTTTGTCCACATGATAATAATTATCAAATAAATGTGCATAACAATCAACATCATAAATGTAAACCTTCATAAAATCCATGATGTGATTTATGACTATACCTCTACCTCTTTGGATTGGATCGAGTAATGTAATGGTGTTAACTCTTCTTTTCTGAATGTCACCAAGATCCCAAGCATAACTCAAAATCTTTGCATCATGTTCTTGTTGCACGATTCAAAATTACATAAAAACCTTCTTTTTTAAACCCTCCCATGAGAATCTCTCTTTCTAGGCTATGGATACTCCTGAATGTCCCCATAGTGGTGCATCATGAAAGACTCTCAAAATATTCTCCCTCATTTTGGGCTCATAAATAAGGAAGATTTTGCTAAGTATGGGGTCAACCATTTTTCCAAACTTGTTGCCTCTCACATTCCTATCAAGGAGGTTAGTAAGAAATATGTCTATAACATATCCCTTCATAATATAAACCTTCCAATTGGTATAAAGGACTGAAAAAGAATGTATAATATGCATCCTAGAAATAACATCATCTACTTCATTCTATTTTCAATTAATGTACTCAATGTCAAACTCATAATATTAGAGCTTACTCACCCAAGGCTTCAAACCATTATGAGATGTCCTCTCCCCAACTCTTCCATGAATTAAGAATTGTTGGTACTTCATCAAGACATGCATGAGGACCAGCATTACTTGGCCTATTTCTTCCAACCTCCACACTTCAAATGTTATGTGCCTCTTTAGAACCACTCTAAGTCCCACTTGTGAAGCATCACAATTTACAACAAATGGAGGTGAGAAATCAGAAATATTAAGTACAAGACAAAAATTTATTGCCTCCATTTTCTTAATTTATGTCCATGTAAAATCTCTCATCTTTATTGTATCATTTAAGGGTGTTGTTAGACATGAAGATCCTTTGATAAATATTTTGTAATGGCCAAAGGATCTACCAATATGTGTTAGTGTGAGAGGATGCCAATCTAAGCTATCTTGGACCTAATGTTGATATGTCTGAACAACTTGAACATGAGTTACATGACTCAAGTAACACATTTATTCCCCCTCAAACTCCCACTCAAATTCTACAACAAATAGACCCTGTTGCTCTAGAGTTTGAAGGACTACATCCAAATGCTTTCCCCAAGTTAAACTATAGACCAAATTGTCATCTAAGAAAATCAAAATAAATATTCTCAAATTATTTCCAAATACCTAATGGCTACATGACTATAAGGTAGTTGGTGTGTTCTCTATATTAAAAGACATGACCAAGAGCTCAAAAATTTTGGGTTCCATATCTTTGATCGTCTTCTTGATCTCCCCTTTGTAACTCCTTTGGTAGTAATAAGGTGTATTAATGAGAGGCTTAGAACCTGATTCCCACTCTATGATGTGCTTGAGCCTTTCACCAAGTGGTGATCTTGGAGACAAGTCATGAAACACCATAATATGCTAATCAAAATTATTATGAATATATTTCCTACCCATGGATAAATTGATTAGCATAACCAAATAACTTGTTTCCCATGAAACTTGGATTATTTAGAAGATATTTCCCATCCTTCTTATTGTTACCAATTTTAGAGCTCCATTAGCTAGTCCTTTTAGAACTACCTTCTTTCCTTTGGATCTGAATATGAGTTTCATAAGTTGGCGATTTGTTAAGTACTCTCCCAAAGGTTGAAGCCATTGCACACTTAAATCCACATCAATATCATTTAAACCAATAACATCAAAATCATTACAAATCTTATTGTATCCAAGGGCTTGGTTAAGACTTATAATCCTATTCTTGCATTGTGTGTCAAGTCCATCAGCTATGTGAAGGTCTTCAAAAACTTCAAGTCTCCTTCTAGACTTATTCCAAAGTAAAGGCTTTAAGAAATACCTTTGTTGGAGTACATTAATCTTCAGATCAAATGCCTTCATGTGTATTAGCTTATTACCTATATCCCATATTCTTATGTACAAATAACCTTGGAATTTACAAAAATAATCATGCCAACCCCTTTGAGCTATATGGAATGGCTACAATAAACTTGTGCTATGTTCTATATGCCTTGAACTACAATTACAAAAATTGTCAAGGTGATTACCTTCCTTAGTTGATTTGAAAGTAATCCCAAGCTCACCTCCAACACTCATAGCTACTAAGACCTTCTTCTTATGCCTTCTAATAAGGTCACCATGACACTTAACATCATATGTTTCTAGAATTGGAAAAAAATTCTCAAAATAAAAATTCATACCTTCCATCTTCTCGATGAAATACTCAAAGGGTTACTTCCTTTCAATCTCACATTTAGTACATATCATTTGTTCCTCCTTGTCTTATTTAAGATAAGCATTTTGTGGAAATTCAATCTTAGAAGTCAATAAAGTATCTCTTACTATTAAAGGATCTTTAACTTGAATGTTGGATCCTTCATGTTCTTGCTCCCTAGATTGCTCTACATCAGTTGTTTCTTGATCATCCTCTAAGATAGAATTTATTTTTACCTCCTCTGATGAGTTCACATATACACTTATCTAGACAACAATTTTATGGAATAAACATGTAGGTTGCAAATCACTAGAAAGCAATTCAGCTTCAATCAGATGATTTTTCAATTTTTCCAAATTCTGTTTAAATAACTTCTTTGATAACTCATATGTAGTGGGTGAAATAACCTAATCATTCCCCCAAAAAACCAATAATTTAGATAAAAACACTTTATAAATATCATCACTCTCACCCACAATCAAGGACATAATAAATTGCATGGAAGTTATGGCATTCTTTGTATGATCCTTGTCAACAACTATCCAAAAAATGAAAAACATCCCATAAATAATCATGTCACATCCCATATCTAACATGGCATAACATAATATATTTTTTTCAAAATGATCAATAATTGTTACCCAGTTGTCAAAGGATGGGCTTCCAATTTCAGCCAACCCTTGAAAACTTTCAATTATCAGCATGAAAATCACCTTCATGATGTTGTTGCTATAAGGTTTCCTAGGAATGGTTATCCTTATAATTTTAGTAACATAAAAGGTAAATGCAAGCCTTACCTCCTCATCTAGATGTCTCAAAATCCTTAACCTAACCAAAGAATTCACTAATAGAGACATAGCATATTGCATCCACTCTGAATCTGAATGATTTATCCTTAATAAGCAAATCTCCACTTCTTTCAAAATACAAAGATGATCATCCTTTGATTGTGGTGGATGTTCAATTTTATTTCCTTCTTTATAACACACCTTAACTAAATCTTATTCACTAAAAAATACAATGATTCATGGCCTTGACAATTCCTTTAATGAATAATCCACTACTGAAACTCATAACCACTAAACATATGCAATGAATAACCACAAACTCACATAGGCTAGCAAGATCACCAGCTCTGATACCACTGAAATATCCCAAATTTGGATATTTGATAAAAACACTCTCACACTATAATAAAATACTCAAACTATAATAAACTCACTCACATTTAAACTAAAATATTAAATTAAACATCACTGAACACTTATGCTCCTAAAGACACAACAATTTATGATTACACAAACACTAGCTAAATCACAAAAAAAATGTTTGAGATAATATTCATATATAATAACTCTTTCATATAATGATTACAAATTTGATATAAATAGGGAAAACTTACGTAGAATGTAATACCACAAACAAATATGCAACACACTTACAAATACTCCAAAACTAACTTTGTAACTATCCAGCTAGGGTAGATCTCTCACCACCAAATCTAGTAACTATATATGAAGTCAACATGCAATACATGAATGGAATCACCAACACCAGCTATGGTGGATCTCTCATTATCAAAACTAGTTTCAATACTCCAAGGAACTCATCCAAAGGAGGGGGATATGAACACAAGTTCAATATCACAAAAGGAGGGCTTTAATGATTTTCAAAGATATCCATTACAAAGGGAGAAGCATGCTTATATATAAAAGCATGAGAGAGAGAGAGAGAGAGAGAGAGAGAGAGAGAGAGAGAGAGAGAGAGAGAGAGAGAGAGGAAAATAGTGAAGAGAGAGACAAAAGCACCATATGAATATTAACCCATGTGAAGGTTTATTTGGTATGTAAGTTAGTCAAAAGTAGATCACATGATGATCCCCTTGACTTATCCTTTGGTCTCCCACTTTCCCATGTGCCCCCAAAGTGTCTTCCTCACTCACACATGTGAGCTAATCAGGAATAGAGTATCATGTTGCCCACTTCCCCAGATTCTTAGACAAGGTTAGTCACCCATGTGACTCCAACAATGGCATCCCACCTTCACACATGTGAGCAATCAGGAATAGTGTAGTCCTTATCATCTTTTCCCATATGACACCAATGATTTCCAAATAATATATAATCATCTTTTGACTCTTTCAAAGGGTCTTCACATACCATAATACTATTTTACCAAAGTTTGGTGCCTATGCTATTCATCCTTATCTTTGCTTAGCATGTGAGTCTATAAAATACTAATATTTATGTCACCAAGTGGAGTAATACGTCCCACCTCTTCACATGCTTTAGATTATTATGTGGGTCATGACATATCACTCCACAAGTCACCTCTTTTGTTGCATCACCTTTCACATCACTTGCTATGTCACCATGAATAGTGACACATAAATAGTGTTTATGAATAGTACCTATGAATAGTACCTTGTGAATAGTGACTCATACTAGAATTCTCATACAAACACCCAACTAGATCTACATGAATTGAATAGGATAGTGGTATTCTTCCAATGTCTTACTCAGAGGGTGGGAATATTAGAAAAGTATTTTTTGTATGGTGATGAAACCACCAGTTAAGACATAGTAACCATTTCAAAAGTAACAGTTTCAAGACTATCGCTTTGCATTAGTCAAGAGTTTCATCCATTTTGACTATATAATCTTAGTGAATATAGAGAATTGATGTCTAATCAGTTTCCAAATGGTTTGGAGTTATTTTAGTGCATTAAATGGAACTCTTTAGTATTATAAGTAAGATGCATGAAGATAATTGAAGACATGAATGTGAGGGATAAAGTTAGTGTTGAGTTAGCTTTAGAAGGAATAAAGAACATAGAGAAGCGAAGTGACCAAGACAATAGGATGTTTATTGTATTATTTTATTGTACTCTTTGTAATCCACCTTTGGCCATAAGAAGGATTTAGGCTTTTCCACACCTTGAGATATTTTTATACCAAAAATTATTATGCCTTTTGTTCTTGTGATTTTATGCTTCTTGTTCATAATTACCTTTACATTTTTAGTTTTATAACTTTTTGTTATATTTACAAAAATATAATGCACTAATTTTCAAATATCTTAGAACATTCCAATTAGTCATTTTGAAGTAAAATCAGATTAAAATAACATAATATTATTATTTTAATTCAATTAAATAATTAAACTTAAGAATTTACACATCATCAATTCAAGCACAATTAAAATACAGTCCATTAAAACTTATAAATATAAATTCTAAGTAGCATAGTTGTAAGTGTAAATAAATTCAAAAAATAACAAAAGAAAAGATATTTTGATAAATGCTCTTGAAATACAAGTGGTTAGTAATATTACAATGACATTTACAATGGTAAATGGCAAATGTGATTAACAAAAGCCATGGACATTGGAGTAATATCTCCTTTTTTTTTATTATCCAAATTATTTATTTTTTATCTTGTTTTTTAGTTAAGGTCTCGTGGAGTTAAAGCTCTATCTCTCTAAATGTGGAGTTGAAACTTTATCTCTCTAAATGTTTAGAATTTTTCTTACATTTTTCAAGTTTTGAGTAATTTTAGCTTATTAAAATTTTAATATATATATTTTTTGAATAATATTTTTTTGTGCATGTCTCAATATGCAACATTCACATGGAATTAATAAATTAATTTTTGAGTATTTTTAACTCATTCAACTTATAATATATAAATTTCTTATAATTTTATAGAATTTTTTAGAGTTATTTGAAACATATTTTTACTTTTTATTAGAGTATAAAGTTTATGAAAGAATGTAAAGAACATCTATTGTATATTTAAAACTTGTTTGTCATGTTTATTTGTCACGCTCATTGACCACTAATATAAGGTGAGTATCTATCATCTCTTAGAAAATAGAGAAAGGATTTAAAATTGATTGTGTAGTATTAAAAGTATTACATATTAAATTTGATTATTCTTTTGAAAAAGTATACATGTTTATATTTAAAATTAATTTAAAATTAAAATATTTTAAAATAACATTTATAAGTCTATAATTAATTCAATATTTTGAATTGAAATCTAAATATTTATGTAATTTTTCATCATGAAAAAGTTAGGACAAATGTATGCCCTTAACATTATTAAGAATGTGTGGCAGTGTGAAGGATGTTTGAGATATGATTATGCTAGAGATATTGTCATTAAGGGGCTAAGACCAAAGATTCATTTGATGCTTGATATATGCCAATTGTGTGGTAGGGATGAAGTGGTGATCAAGAAGTGGGAAGAATCAATGGATATCATGTCTTTTCGTATATGCCCTTTCATGCATTTTATTTGGACCATTGGTCTTTGTATCAAGGGTTGACCCCTATATGAGATCCATGCATTTAGTTCACATAAAGAGGAACTGGCACTAGAGTGTAATGAGTAGTAGCATTAGTATTTGACTACCATGATAGGCATTGACCCCTCCACTGGCCTCATCCCTTTCCCCATCCCCGCACCCACTATGTCAGCCTTAACTATTGTTATTTGGCTTAACCATTGTCATTTACCTTAAGTGTGATTGTTAAGGTGTTGTCCCCACCAACACTCCAACCAAAAATTAAATAGTTGTTCCTTTCCCTTTACTTCTCATTATTTCAAATCATGCACACACTAGAAAGAGCCTTCGAACCCACTACGAGGCACTAGCAGGAACCCCCATCCTCACCCAGTGCTATTGGAATTGATTTATGAGCTCCTTCACTAGGTAAGTTTGAAATTCCCAAGAATGTTTGAAATTTTTAGTTATTTAAAAACCCAAGAGTGTTTGGAATTTTGAAACTGTAAAGGGTTTTAAATGTTTAGAATTTTGACACATTTGTATGTGTTCATTCTTCCTCCTAATTGTGTCGATGGGTCGAGGGTAATGCCTTAACAATTGGATGGTTGGGGTTAATGTCATTGAATGAATAATGTATTCAATAAATTATATGTAGCATTCAAGAAATGGGAAATGGGGAAGAAGAGGTCTTGCAGAGCACATAAAGTAGTGTGAAGTTTGAAAATAATGAAATCTGAATTTTGCTTTTACATTATTGAATAACAGTCCTTGTGATTGTATTGGTGGGGATGAGAATGATCATGACTAATACCAAAATAGTGGTTAGATAAATGCTATCAAATGAGGGAGAGCATCTATCCCTAAAAAATTAAATTATGCATTGAATGAATGACTCTACCCGAATTAATCATTAAATAATTCAAGTAGTCAATAATATACTTGACATAAAATAACTTATACCATAACTAATCATGGATTCCTTTAATTAGTCAATAATACAGATTCCTTAGTACTATGTTTCTCTCTATATGTGTTATGTGTCTCTTAACTTAGTACTCAGTATTGGTCTTTCTTGTGGTATTAATTTGTTTGTGTTATGTACCTTTGTATTCTAGCTTTATACTATAAAGGAATTTGAATGTTTGAAAATTTGACCCATGTTGCAAACATACAGTAAACTATAGTTATAACCATCATCAGCATGAGCTCAGTAATAAACGATAGATGCATGTCTCTTGCACATAACATTTTAAGATCCTAAAATCATTCCCAAATAAGTATATCATTAGGGGTTAAATCAATTATCAATACAATCAATGCCTTATTGTAGGAGACAAAGTATAGGAGTGTGAGTTCTATTGGAAGTAGTAACTGACATTGAATGAACTATGCATGCAATGCATTATATGTCGCATATCATAATTACATAAACATGCAAAATAAATTATGCATTCAATGACTACATATTCCCTCATTAATCACTAATTCCATCAAGTAGGCAATAATACAATCATAATACTCCTTAATTCTTTGGTCATAATTATCCTAATATGAAGGATGGGCTTGTAAAATACTTCTGTTCATTTTGATTGATAACTCAATCAAGCTAATAATATAAAGATCATGGAAAACCATTGACTATATCGTTGACTATTTGAACCCCTTGTTGGTTGCCTATTTGGGAATGATTTTAGGATATTACCCTATTATGTATTTATATGTACATCTATCTTTTGTGACTGAGCTAATTCCCTTAAATGGTGATATGAATGGATGTTTCTAATATTTAATTTCTTATTTCTAATGGAAAGACTCACATAGGTGGTGGATATCTTAGTACTATGTTTCTCTCTCTATGTTATGTTTCTCTTAACTTAGTACTAAGTATTGGTATTTCTTGTGGGGTTGAAAAACACTTATCAAGTTAATAATACAAGGTTTATGGAAACCCATTGATTGTATTGTTGACTGCTTTAACCTGATGTATGCTTATTTGGGAATGATTTTATGCTCAAGGGTTTGATATTCAACAATGTAGACAATGATTATGTATTGAATAAATGATTATTCCCTAAATAATCATGAATTTCTTCAAGCAGTTAATAATACAATCAACATAATAATCCTCAATTCTTCAGTGATAATTCTACTAATATGAAGGATGGGCATGTATAAAACTTTTTATTATGGGCCTGAAAAACACTTATTGTGTTCATTTTTCTTCATACCTCAATCAACTTAATAATAGAAGCCTCGTGAAATGAAACATTGATTGTATTGTTGACTGCTTGAACCCCCTAATGGTATACCTATTTGGGAATGATTTTAGGATCTTACCATATTCTATGTTTCAATGTGCATATATATTTTATCACTCAGCTATTGAGTACTAAGTTAAGAGAAACATAACAATAGAGAGAAACATAACATAGTATTAGTATATCCACTATCCACTAAGAAGATATCCACCACCTATGTCACTCTAAAGCTTAATTTGTTGTTATTAATTGAAAGAGTATAGGAGTGTGAGTTTTTTTTATAGTAGTAACTGGAATTGAATGAATTAAGCGTTCAATAAATTTTATGTATCATATACTAATTACATAAACACACAAAATAAATTATGCATTTAATGAATGTTTATGCCCTCACTAATCATTAATTCCTTCAAGCAGGCAATAATACAGTCAATATAATAATCCTCAATTCTTCAGTCATAATTTTCCTAATATGAAGGATGGGATTAAAAAACACTTATGTTTATTTTTCTTGATAACTCAATCAAGATAATAATAGAAGGCTCGTGGAAACCATTAACTGTATTGTTGACTGATTGAACCCCCTGATGGTATGCTTATTTGGGAATGATTTTAGGATCTTAACCTATTTTATTTTTAAACATGCATCTATCTTTTGTGACTTAGTTGATTCCCTTAAATGATGATATGAATGGATGTTTGTAATGTTTAATTTCCTATTGCTAATGGAAATACTCACATAGGTGGTGCATATATTAGTAATATGTTTCTCTTTATGTGTTATGTTTCTCTTAACTTATTACTTGGTATTGGTCTTTATTGTGGGGTTGAAAAACACTTGGTATTCCTTTTTGTTCATAACCGTATCACGTTAATAATAGAAAGATCATAGAAACCCATTGGTTATATTGTTGACTACTTCAAACAATTAATGTTTTGGGGGTATTGTTAGAGTTTTGTGTGACTAGTGTTTATACAGAACACATAAGTATAGAGTTTACATTCCTTTATATGTTGAATATCCAGTAATGATTATGCATTTAATTCATATACATTCACTAAATTATATGTATCATATCATAATTACACAAACTATTAAATAAACTTATCATTAATTCCTTCAGGTAAGGAACAATACAGTCAACATAAAACAAACCCAAATGTATTACACAAACTACATCAATATTCCCTTTTGAGATGAGTGTTGACCTCCATCTACCTACATAAAGGAAAGGAACCAATGAACCACCATTCTATATAATGGTCTGATGTATAATAGAAAGACCCTTTTTCTTATCTTGATATGATAATGGCATGTTTATTGGTTCATTGGTTCCTTTATTTTATGTAGAAGGATTGATCATTTTAGTTTTTATGTGAAGGTTAGTAGTATCCCCAATGTTTAAGATAATACGTAGTATTGACAATGACCAATACTAGACCATTATACAGACTAATTATTCATTGGTTTCTTTCCTTTATGTAACAAGATAGACAATAATGTGAATAGACCAATGGTAGACCATTATACAAACTAATGGTGTATTGCTTTATTTCATTGATATAGAAAGATGGACAATAGTGTGAATAGACTAGGGGTCAAAATTCCAAAAGTTCATATTCATTTATAGTATAAAACTAAAATACAAAGGTATACAGTTAAATTTCCTTTATATATAGCATATCTAAGAATAATATACAAAATGTAAATGTTATTATACAGATAATGAATATATATATATACAAGTAATGAATATATATATAGATTCCTTTTTTGGAAAAAATTGAATACTTAGTCTGTGTATACCATTATAAAGAATGCAAAGGCTGTGAGTTTTCCCTTACCTCCAAGAAAGTGGATAAATGCTCTTGTATATTTGATAGTGTGGTTGTATAAAATTACAATGTGACTATATAATGAGAGGAAATAATTAAATTAGGAAATTTAGATGTTGTCCTATGGAGGGAACAGAGGTGTCTTTATCATGATCACTTTCTTACTATTATTTTGCTTTATAATAATGCATTTTCATGGGCACATGCACACTCAGCATTTGAATATGAATGTAAAATACTATGCCACACATTAGCATTCATGAACCCCCATTAAACTTCATTATGAGTCATACAAACATGAAACTTGTAGATGGTAATGAAGTTAAACCCTAGTAGATGGTAGATGATAGATAAAGTAACTAATGGGGATGTAGAGGTCAACTACAGCCATGGTCATCCATGTTGAACATTTAATGCTCATAAATTATTTAGATTAGATAAATTATTAAATCCTTTATTATGAGCATAACCAGATGATATGTTTAACATTAACTATCATGTTTTTAGTTGACCTCCACATCCCCCTTTGGCTACTTTATCTACAAGTGTCGTTAAGGGCATGAGATTTGAAAATAATGATTTAATATTCTATTTATTGTCACTTGCATTATCTCATTAGCCCTTCACCAATGGGTCCCACTTATTACACCCTTGATTATGAGCTCATGTTGAATGTACCATCTAATTACACTCATAATTAAGGATGTAAGAAGTGAGGCCCATCATCTATGGGGTAAATAGGCCAACAAAATGGACAGAGAGGGAAGGGAGTCAGAGTATCCAGCACACACATGTAGGTCAACTATCATTGTGACCTCTACATGTCTATTAGATGCTCCAAGGGTATATAGAGTATCCAACAGGAATATGGAGGTCAGATGTTATCCTGACCTCCACATACCTATCAGATACTCTTAAGGTAGATGGAGTATCTAGCAAGGACATAGAGGTCAACTTCCAGTTTGACCTCAACATTCTTACTAGATACTCTGAGGGTAGATGGAGTATCTAGTAGGCACATGTATTTGAACCATCTATGTGACCTACACATGCCTATTGGATAATCTGAGGGTACCTCCCCTCTATCCATTCTATTATCCTGATATCCCTCTGATGATGGGTCCCATTTTTTACATCCTTGATTCTAAGTGTAACTAAGAGGCACATTTAATGCTTAAGCCAAAATGCATTAGAGAAAGTGATATATAAGTAGGATGTGCCTAGTAAGGGGTGAACATCCAATGTGAAAGTCCAAACCAAATGTGAGTGCCCTAACTAGCTGATGTGTTCACATTTCCAGTTGATGTGTCTATGGGGATTAATAAATTAATGAATATCTAGTGCTCAAAGCTAGGATAACATCTATTAACAACATGTTAAGTAAAATAATAACTATTGAGGCAAACAGGAGTTGAAAAATAAATGTTAATATCCATTGAATGTTGACTTGTTACTTGTGCACCTTTACCTTATTTGAAGACTATACCATTGCTTCTTTTCCATTACATCATTCCTTTTCTACCTATGTAGTAGCCCATTAGCCAATAATACAAATGATAATATGTTGAGTGTGGAGCCCTTTAGTGCTATCACATGACCTTGGGAGTATATTTTGGGGGCCTAGAGAACTCTACAATTATGAGGAGCACAATTTTTCCTACTCCACATTTTGTGGAACCTTGCTCCACATGTGAGTGGAACATTATTTATTTTATCTAATTTCTATGTTTCTATATTTTGTGGAGTTAGTTATTAGATACCTTTTTTCCCATGTTGACTTCCTTTTTTTGAGAGAGTTAGTTATTCATTAGAAAAGGGGATGCCTCCCTTGTTTTTATGAGTTGGTTATGATCACATGTTGTTGGAAAATGTGCCTTTAAAGGTGGAGAGTCAATCTTGGCATGTTACTTCTTGGGTGAGCTTTTGGATGAGCTTGATGAGGTGGAACTGAGGTATCTTTTAGTGGATGATGCTTATCTTAGATAAGCATGGTTAGTTTCTCCTCTTTTTATGGATTTTTCCTCATTTGTTTTATATATATATATAGGTGTGGTTTGTCCTTTACAGGTTGATGGCTTATTTGCAGGGTGTCACTTTGAGGATCAGAGTCAAAGTACAAATTTTTTGAAAAATATAAGTGTTTATTATAGGGTGTGGTATAGTAGCTTGTGAGATATAGTATTATATAAGTATAGGTAAAAGTGTAACATTTATTTGTGAAACATTTTCTACAAGAGATTTTCTATCTCTATGAGAGTTCATTGTAATCTTGTTTTTAGATTACAGTTTTATTTGAGGACTTTCTTGGTGGATGTAACCCACATTGGGTGAACCATGATAGATATGTGTTATGTGTGATTGTTATATTTTTCTCTCCATTATGTTTTCATAATAAATGTGATTTTAGTAATGTTTATATGATGCATGATAGTGCATAATTTAGATCTAATTTATGGTCATATTAAATCTAGTTTAAAATTTTTTAATTCCTAACAACTAGTATCAGAGCAATTGGTTGTGTTTTACTGAAGTGGTAAATCATAGGAAGGCTATTAGCTTGAGTGGGAGCTATGGGAGAAGATATTAGATTTAGTGTAGAGAAGTTTGATGGTAAGCATTTTGGTTTGTGGAAAATGCAGATGAAAAATTACCTATATCAGAAGGAGCTTTATCTCCCCTTAGAGGGGAAAGTAGAACAACCTGTAAGTATGAGTGTTGCAGATTAGTCATTACTTGATAGTAAGGCATTGGGAGCCATATAGTTATGCCTTGCATCTTATATTACATTTAATATTTTTAATGAGAAAATCAAAAAAGATCTCATGGATAAACTTAGAAAGTTATATGAGAAACCCTCTGCTTCTAATAAAAAATTTCTTATGAAAAGATTATTTAACATGAAAATGTTTGAGAATGAATCAATTGCTAGTCATTTAAATGATTTTAATATGGTTGTAAATATGCTCACTTATGTTGGAATTAATTTTGATGATGAAGTTAGAGATTTTCTAATTTTATGTTCTTTGCCTAATAGTTGGGATAGTTTGGTTATGGATGTGAGTAATGCAGTCCCTACGAAGGGAAGCTTAAATTTTGAAGATGTTGTAGGTGTGATTCTTAGCGAGGAAATGTCAATGAAAAGAACTAGTGAATCATCTTCAGGTAATGATTTGTCTATTGATACTATAAGGAGGCAAAAGGATAAGATCAAAGGCAACCGTAGAAAGCCATAGGGTAGATCTAAGTCTAGATCTAGATCTAAGATGATATGTTGGCATTGTGGGAAGAGTGGACACTCAAAGAAGGATTATTGTTCACTTCAGGATAAGAATGCCAACAAGGAGGAAATGAATGAGGTAAATGTGACATTAGGTAAATCATGTTAGGATGCCTTAATTCTTTTTATGAATAGTTTTTTTGAGTCTTGGGTATTAGATTCAGGGGCTTCTTTTCATGCCACCCCACATAGGCATTATTTTACTGATTATGTTCAAGAAAATGTAGGACATATTTATCTTGGTGATAATGAACCATGTGAGATAATATGAAAAAGTTCTATTCAGGTGAAAATGTAGAATGGGAACACATGGCTACTTAAGGATTTTATACACGTGCCTATGTTGAGATAGAATTTGGTTTCAATGGGGCAATTGAGTAGTGAGGGTTGTTCGATTATGCTTACTACATATTATTGTAAAGTTACCAAAGATGCTCTTGTGAATTTTTTTTTGTAGATGGATATGCAACTATGTGTCACAGAGGCTTGATCATATGAGCCATAAGGGCATCGATATCTTAAAGGACAAGTTACCTAGATTAAAAGACATATCTAGATTTCTGTGAGAATTGTGTGTATGGGAAATAGAAGTAGGTTAAGTCCCTAAAATTTGAACCCACAAAGAAAGATCACAAGTTAGAGTTGGTACACTCAGATGTATGGGGACTAGCTCATGTATCTTCTATTGGTGGATACAATTATTATGTTACTTTTATTGATGATGCAATTAGGAAAGTTTGGGTATTTTATATTAAAAATAAATCTGATGTATTTAACACTTTTAAGAAGTGGAAAGCCTTCGTTGAGAATGAAATAGGTCTCAAGTTGAAATGTCTCAGATTGGATAATGGAGGTGAGTATTGTAGTAATTCTTTCTTTAAATATTGTTCTAAAAATGAAATCCGTAGGAAAAGGATGGTTCCAAGAACTCCACAGCAAAATGGGATATCTAAAAGGATGAACAAAATAATAATGGAGCATGTTAGGAGCATGAGATTACATGCAAGGTTGCCTTTATAGTTTTGGGAAGAAGCAATTAACATGATAGTATATATGAATAACAGAGGACCTTCTATGCCTTTGGATGGAGGCATTCCTGAACAAGCTTGGTCTGGTAAGAATGTTGATTATTTTTTTCCTAGAGTCTTTGGATGTGAAACTTTTGCTCTTATCAAGAAAGAGGATAGAACCAAGTTAGAGGCTAAATTAGAGAAATGCACATTTGTTGGTTATGGTGAGGATGACCTTGGTTTCCATTTATGGATCATTAAAGATTTAAAAAAATTGGTCTAGAGATGTAACCTTTAATGAAAAATCATGTATAAGAATCAGTTGTAGGAATAGGAATAGGAACAAAAAGAGTACACAGTATTGGATGATATTGAAAATGGCAAAGTATCCAATTATTCAATTCAGGAACCTTCTACACAAGGACCCCAAATTCATATGGTAAGGTCTTCTAGGGTAAGAAGAGCACCTGAACATTTTTCTACTTCTTTGAATTATTTGTTACTCACTGACAATGGAGAACCAGAGTGTTATGAGGAAGCAATATAAGTCGATGCCAGGATGAAGTGGGAGTAAGCCATAGATGAAGAGCATAGATCTCTCATGGAGAACCAAACATAGGATTTGGTAAGGCTGCCCAAGGGCAAGAGTGCATTACCAAACAAGTGGATATTTAGAATAAAAGAAGAAGATGAAGGGAGAAAAAGGTATAAGGCCAGGATGGTGGTCAAGGGGTTTGCACAAAAATCAAGTATTGATTTTGATGAGATTTTCTCTCCTATTGTAAAAATGACTTCTATTAGGACTATTCTTGGTTTAGTTGTAGTTGAGGATTTGGACTTAGAATAGTTAGATATGAAAAGTGCTTTTCTTCATAGTGATTTGGATGAAGAGTTGTATATGAAGCAGCCACAGGGATATGAGGTCAAAGGGAAGGATAACTATGTATGTAGACTAAAGAAGAGCTTGTATGGCATAAAACAAGCTCCATGGCCATGGTATAAGAAATTTGATTGTTTTATGTTGGAATAATAATATCAAAGGTGTAATTTTGACCATTGCATGTACATCAAACATTTTGATGATGGTTCCTTTATTATATTATGCTTTTATGTTGATGACATGTTAGTTGTAGGAAAAAACATACAACATATTCATATGCTCAAAAAATAGCTTAGTGACTCCTTTTCTATGAAGGATTTGGGTACTACAAAACAAATACTTGGTATGAGGATTACTTGTGACAAGAAGGAGAGGAATTTGGTTTTATCCCAATCAAAGTATATGAAGAAATTCTTGAAAAGGTTTAGCATGTTTGATGCTAAATATATTAGTACTCATTTGGTAGGCCACTTTAGCTTATCAAAGGAGCAGTGTCCAAAGATGGAAGCTAAAAATCTTAAGATGGACAAGGTACCTTACATCAACAATTGGAAGATTGATGTATACCATGGTTTGTACTAGGTTGGATATTGCCAAAGTAATAGGAGTTGTGAGCAGGTATATGAGTGATCTAGGTTATGAGCATTAGCAAGCAGTAAAATAGATTATTCGGTATTTGAGAGGAACCATGGATTTTGTATCATGTTATGGTGGATTAGATACAAATTTGCATGGTTATGTGGACTTGGATATGGTAGGGGATATTGATAGTAGGATAAGTATGATAGGTTATATATTTACTATTAGAGATACATGGTTACTTGGATTTATAGGATACATAAGGTTATGGCTTTGTCAACCATAGAGGTAGAGTATGTTGCTGCCATAGAGGCTAGTAAGGAGATGATTTGGTTATAGGAGTTATTTTGAGAGTTGGGACATGAGAAGGAAGTTGGGAAACTACACAGTGATAGTCAGAGTGGTATTCATTTGGCAAAGAACTCCACTTTCCACTTGAGGATGAAACATATTCAGTTATGTTATCACTTCATCAGGACAACTTTGGAGGAGAACTTGGTGAAGTTGGAGAAGATTCATACTAGCTAGAATCCTATAGATATGATGACTAAGGTGATCACATTAGACAAGTTAAGACTATGTTCAGCTTTGGTTAGCCTTAGTGGTCATGGAGCAGTCATAGATTTCATTCAGGAGAAACAGTCTCCAAGTGGGAGATTATTGAGTGTGGATCCCTTTGGGGTTATCATGTGACCTTGGGAGTATATTTTGGGGGCATAGAGAGCTCCAAAAATATGGGGATTACAATTGTCCCTACTCCACCTTTTGTGGAACCTTGCTCCACATGTAAGTGGAACATTCTTTGTTTTATCTAATTTTTATGTTTCCATATTTTATGGAGTTCGTTATTAGATGTCTTTTTCCCATGTTGACTTCTATGATCTGAGGGAGTTAGTTATTCATTAAAAAATGGGATGCTTTCCTTGTCTCTAGGAGTTGGTTGTGATTGCATGTTGTTGGAAAATGTGCCTTTAAAGGTGGAGAGTCAATCTTGGTGTGTTCTTTCTTGGGTGAGCTTTTGGATGAGCTTGATGAGGTGGAACTAAGGTGTCTTTTAGTGGATGATGTTTATCTTGGATAAGCATGGTGAGTTTCTCCTCTTTTTATGAATTTTCCCTCATTTGCTATATATATAGGTGTGGTGTGGCCTTTAGAGGTTGATGGTTTATTTTCAAGGTGTGGCTTTGAGGATTAGAGTCAAAGTACATATATTTTTGCAAAGTGCAAGTGTTTATTATAGGGTGTGGTATTGCAGCTTGTGAGATATTTTATTGTGCAAGTGCAGGTGAAAGTGCAACATTTATTTGTGTAACATTTTCTACAAGAGATTTTCTATCTCTATGAGAGTTCATTGTAATCATTTTTTTAGATTACAATTTTATTTGAGAATTTTTTTGGTGTATGTAGCCCACATAGGTGAACCATGGTAGATATGTGTTATGTGTGATTGTTATCTTGTTCTCTCTATATATGCTTTCATAATAACTGTGATTTGAGGAATGTTTATGTGATGCATGCTAGTACATAATTTAGATCTGATTTATGGTCATATTAAATCTAGTTTAAAGTTTTTTAATTCCTAACACAATGCAAACACACTAGCTAGTTAAGGTGCTCACATTTGGCATGGACTTCCATGCTGGATGTTGAACTCTAGATGGTCACATACCTCTTCTCTATCACTTTGCTCCACTATGTTTTGGCCTAAGAATTGAACATACCTACTAGTTACACTTACAACTAGAGCAGGAAGCACCTTAACTAGCATTAGCATTCACATTTTTTACTGACATGTCTTTGAGTCCCAACAAATTGGTTAAAGTCTAGCACTCACATCAAGGTTAACATCTATTAACAACACATTAAGGTAAATGATAATGGTTAAGGAAAATGACAATAGTTAAGCTAAATTTTAGGAGTGAAGCATAATTAAATGTAAGAATGTACCAGTTAGTTATGCTTGAATCAAGGATGTAATAAGTGGGGACCATCATTAGAGGGATAATGATCCATTGGAATGGATGGAAAGGGGAGGATACATGGAGTATCTAGCATGTAAGTAGAGGTTAACTATGAGTGTGACCTCCACGTGTATGTTGTATAATCTGAGGGTAGATGGAGTATCCAATAGGCATGTGGAGGTCAACTATTCATGCGACCTCCACCTACCTATTGGATATTCTGAGGGTAGACAAATTATCCAATAGGAAAGTGGAGGTAAACCATCACCATGACCTCCATATGTTTGTTGGATACTTTGAGGGTCCTTCCTCTCCTTCTATTCCATTGGCCCATTAGCCCTTTGATAATTAGCCACACTTCTTACATCCTCGATTACTCGTAGGCCTTTACCCCATTCCATTTCTTGATTTCCATTACCCTATTCCTTTTTGACCTCTACATGAGCTTGTGTGCTCATTACTTGGTTCCATAAGCATGCACCACATTCATAGGATCATCTCAGATAAGGAATTTTCTATACTGGTTGGTTACTTACAGTGAATTAGATTATTTGCATTGTTGAATCTTTAATCCCATTTTGAATAATATTGGTTTAGTATATAAGAACGGAATAACCTTAACATTTACAGATGAGGAAGCAATGAAATGCAGAACATGTTTTTTAAAGTAAGACATTCACTGTGGACAACATTGTATTTTTTAACCTTGTATTGTATTGTGTTTAAACTTTTATAATTTATCATGTGTAACATTTTATTTTTTTTCACTAAGATTGATAGACAATCTTATTTTAATTATTTTTGTTTTTCATATATAGGGTATTATACAGATATAGATAAGCAAGATGTAGGGCATTATAAAAATTGTAATAAGATGGACAACAACATACCATTATTAAGATTGATGGTTCATTGGCTCCTTTCCTTTATGCAGGTAGATGGAGGTCAACACTCATCTCAAAAGGGCATATTGGTCTAGTTTGTGTAACACATTTGGATTTGTTTTATGTTGACTGTATTATTGCCTGCCTGAAAGAATTAATGATTAGTTTATTAAATAGTTTGTGTAATTATGATATGATACATATAATTCAATAAATGCATATGAATTAAATGTATAATCATTATTGGATATGCAACATATAAAGGAATGTAAACTCTATACTTATGTGTTCTAGCTAAACACTAGTCACACAAAACTCCAACACTACCCCCAAAACATTAATTTCTTGAAGTAGCCAACAATACAGCCAATGGGTTTCCATGATCTTTCTATTTTTAATGTGATAGAGTTGTGAACTAAAAGTAATTGCAACACCATAAGAAAGACCAATACTAAGTACTAAGTTAAGAGAAACATAACACATAGAGAGTACTAAGATATCCACCACCTATGTGAGTCTTGTTGGGTGAATATTTTGTCACCAAATGACTGATGACAAAATAGGTGCATCAACCACAGCATAAGGATATTTATATAGCAAAATGGATGCAGTGACCATAGCCAAATTGAGACAAATATTTCCTCCCAGCAAGGGGAGGTTCCCTGTAAACTATTATATATTATATATATGCTGAAAATACACACAGGGGTGAAATCATACCATCCATCTCTCTTTTTTCAAAGATGATGTTCACAAAATAGAGGAGAATTATGATGTAGTTACTGAATGCACTTCTCTTCTTTTAGAAGTGATATTCAGCCAACAACAGGATTCTTCCTCGATAGTAACAAAAATCACAAGAAACCCATGAAAGCACAAAGTTTTTCATTGTTCTTCCCACACTGATTAGGACAAAAAAACATAATAGTTTGAAGCATAGCCCAAAGTCTCCACTTCAACTACAATAGAGTAAAAATATTATGAAGGATAAAGAGAGCTCAAAGTCTCTCTAGTATCCCTTTACACAAAAGCATAGACTGAAGGCAATTATGGCAGCACAAAGTCTCCCATAGTCAGCTTCAGGACATCTTCCAGCTTACTTCCACTTGTTCTGCTTGTTTGATTAAATGGACAAGACTGTATTTAGGAAACAGACATAAGAACAATTTCCTAGATGACACAAGTTTATTCCAACACAAAGTTTGAAAGGTCACTTGCTTTCTCATTCATTTAACAAAATATGATTAACAGTCTGAGCTCAAAGTCTCAAGATTGACTTTCAACTTGGGTAGAGCTTTGCTTTTGATAATAGAGAGATCTCTCTTATACAAAATGGGAGATTACAATATATATCATTCCAAGAAAGACTTGGGTGCTTGTTTTCATGAAAACGGCCCATGTTGAATTGAATGCCTTGAATATCTATGAAAGGGCCATGCTAGAATAGGTCATTAACCTTGACTTTGGCATTCTGAATCATCTCAAGCATCTCCTCTTAAGAATGGGTTGCTTGGTCTTCTTTAAGATACTTACACAGCTGTCCATTTGCCTTTACTCAATGTAGAAAAATAGGTCATGCCTTTGAATGTTCGCGCTCTCTGATGTCCACCTGGTGACTGTTCCACCTATTGGAAATAACTCTCCTATAAATATTTCTATATTTCTTGTAGTTATTCTCTCCTTCCTTGCCACATTTTGTCTCTTCCTAGCTCTCAGGGATATCTCTTCACTTTCTGCTGTCTCCTTCAACTCCTTTCTGGGCTGGTCGCTGAGCTTGTTCTTAAGGCTTTTGAAAATCAATGATTATTTCATCACCCTAAAATTGACATAGTAGGGATGTCACTGGTCGCTTTGAACCTCTTTGAACCTTAAACTTTTAACTCTTTTGGTTCAAAGGTTCAATGGTTCAACATTTTGGTGATCCAATATTTTGTAAAGGGTTGCATTCACTCTCTTTTTCTTCTTCGGTTGAACCATTTGGTCAAACTTCTTTCTGAAATCTCCTACTTCCTTCATTCGCTTGAAGCTTCCTTTCAAACCTTGAACTCTTTAAACCTTTTGAACCTTTGAACCTTTTAAACCATTTTGGTTCAAGGTTCAATGGTTCATTGGTTCATTCTGTTTCTTTAAATCCTTTGAAGCTTCAATTTTTTTTAATCCTTTCTTTTTTTAAGTCCATCAAACTCTTTGAACTTGTTGAACCTTTGAACTCTTTTGGTTCAAGGTTCAACGCTTCAACGGTTCATTCTTCACTCTTTGAAGCCTTTTATTCTCTAAGTCTTTTGAAGTTGTTGAACTCGTTGAACCTTTCGAAGTTCAAGGTTCAAAGTTCAATCTTAACTCTTTGAAGCCTTCTTTTCTTTAAGTCCGTCGAAGTCTTTGAACCTTTGAACTCGTTGAACCTTTGAACCTTGCGGAGGCAGGGTTCAATGGTTCAATGGTTCAAAGTGGTTCATTCTAATTGCTTGAAGCCCATTGTTAAGTCTTTTGATCGAACCTTTGTGTTGAACCACCCTCAAAACACTAAGGAAAAGCCTTAAGTGTTTTGAACTTCATTTGAAGAAAGCCCGCCTGTTGAACTTGTGACTTCCTTAGCTGAAAAGGCTTGAATGTTTAAAAAACTTAACTGCTTAAAATATTTTTAAGAAAGAAAAGAGAGATTTTGGGTCTACAAGACCAAAATGGTCGGTATGTTGTCCACAAAAGCAAGTGACAGATTTTGAGAACAACAATTGGCTCCAGTTGGGGAACTTCCATCGATTGAAAATAGAAGTAATCAAAGGGAGTAGAATCCAGAATCTCAGTGCCTTCATTTATGCCATTGGGCTATGGAATCATGCTACCTAAAAAGAAAGGCACCAAGAACCAAACAGTGCAAAAACAAATAAAAAACACAAAACAAAGAAAGACTATACATATATACAAATGTTTAACTAGACTTATCTAATACTTAAAGGATTGAAGTGCTTCAGATGCTACCCACTGTGAGGTACAGCAAATGGCATTCCATCTTGATATTTTAGCTAGAAACTATTTTCACTATTTAAATGATGAATGGCAAATGGGCCTCTCCATAAGGAATCAAATTTTCAATTCATTCCTTTTGGTTCTCTCCTCTTGTCCCATAACAAGACTTGATCTCCAATCTTAAAGTCACAGATCCTTGCTTTTTGGTTAAAGAGTCTTTTTACTAGACTTTGATGCGTATCAATTCAGTCCACCAACATAATTCTTTGCTCATTAAGTTCAGTCAAGCACATGATTTTCTTGTTGATAAAACTTTCAAAAGTTGAATCTTCCATAGCCTTTGCTAACTTTAATGTTGGTAATTCCAAGGTGATTGATATCTCTGCATTGAGACCATATAAAAGTTGGAATGGGGACATACCTATCACCCTCTTGGGTGTAATTTTGTCTACCCATAAAGCATCAAGCAATGCTTTATGCCAAGTTCTCTGATTATCATATACTAGCTTCCTGATAATGGTCACCAGGGTCTTATTTCTTGATTTTGCTTGACTATTTCCTTGCAGATAATAGTCAGAAGAGTGGGAGAGAATAATCCCATAATAGTAACAAAATTGGGTGATCTCATGAGAAGAGAAACATGGTACATTATCTGTTACAATCTTGGTTGAGACCCCAAACCTGAAAATGATGTTTTTCTTAAAGAAATTGCATACTACTTCTGAAGTAGCATGCTTGATTGGAATGGCTTCCACCCACTTGGTAAAGTATTCTATGGCTGTAAGGACATAATCATGTCCAACACTCGAGGATATATTTATAGTGCCAATGAAATCAATTCCCTATTGCTGAAACGGCTCTTCTATCACCACAGGCTTGAGAGGTAACGTAGCTAACTTGGGTTTGCCAATGAACTATTAACATAGCTTGCATCTATGCACCCAAATGTATGAATCTCAAAACAAAGTAGGCCAATAGAACCTGGCTCATATAATCTTATGGGTAGTCATAGGTGCAAAAAAATGTTCTCCATAAGCTAAATTGTGGAAGGACTCCAAAAGTTTATTCTGCTAAACTTTATCCATGTAACGAAGGAATACTCCATCAAGGTTCCTCTTATACAGACCATTGTCCCACATGATAAAATTGGCAGCTTTCAACTTAATAGTCCTCTTTTTTTTATGAGATAGGTGAGCAGGACACTCACCATAGGTAAGGAAATGAGCAATATTTGAATACCTCTCATTCATAGTGATGACAAAGAGAACTATTGACGTATCTTCAACTTTTGTTTCTTCATACTCTGCTTCTTCTGGTATGTTATCAGTAATTAATTGATAGAGACCCCTTCCCCACACAAGCTTCATAGGTTTGATAACAAGATCAGACTCCTAAATTTTAGTAATCCAATTGCCCCTTTTGGTTCCAAACTCTTGTTGAGTTAGTATGGACTTGACTATTGTATCAAGAACCAGAGCAACAGTGTGTGAGTTCAAAATGTAAAAATGAAAGTGCTTTATTGCCTTCACCATAGCATAAGCATGTTTCTCCATGTTTGAATACTTCAGCTCATGAGCTTTGAGAGGACAACTCATGAAAGATATGGGAGATTCCACATGTTCTTTATTCTGCTAAACCAAGATGGCTGAAAGTGTATGTTCAGAAGCATAGTTGTACATCATGAAGTCTTTGGTGTAATCAAGACAAATTAGAATTGGGGCATGGGTGATGGCTTCCTTGATGTCTTGAAATGTTGACTTGCCTTCTTCAGTCGAGTTGAAAGTGGCTTTGCCCTTCATCATATTGACAATGTGGCGAGTCTTCTCTATGAATTCAGGAATGAACCTTCATAGAAAGTTTACCTTTCCAAAGAAAGAGTGGACTATAGTCTTATTAGTAGGAAGAGCAAGCTCTTGAATGGATTTGACCCTTTCTAGGTCGATCTTTATGCCTTCTCGGGACATAGTGTGATTGAGAAGTTTACCTTCTGTAACCCTAAAAAATGACTTCTTAGGATTAAGAGAAATACCATTCTACCTACATCACTCCAGCGCTTGTTGTAGATGATGCACATGATCAGGACGATGTTTAGAAAAGACTGTCAAATCATCAAGGTATACCACAATGAACTTACCCATTTTATTTTTAAAAGCAAGATCCATTGCTCTTTGAAAGGTGGCGCCAGCATTGATCAAGCCAAATGGCATTCTTTAATATGCAAAGGTGCCCCAAAGTGTTGTGAAGTAGTATTATGTTGGTCTGCTTCACCAACTTTTACTTGATTATATCCTGAAAAACTATCTAGCATTGATAACATCTCGGCACCAGTCACTGTCTGTAGTAGCTGATCCATGATGGGTAGGGGTAGTTATCTTTTAAAGATGACTGATTCAGATTTCTAAAATTAACACATAGGTAAATTCTCTATTTTTTTTCTCACAAGGACTATATTCACAATCCAAGTGGAATGATGGATTGGAAAAATAATTCTTGCATTCAGCATTTTATGTATTTCAGAAAAATCGTGCCTGATATCCTGGGATTATATTGGCTTTGCTTATGCCTGTGAGGCAATGACCTAATCTTGAGAGGAATTTCATGTTAAATTTCTTCAAGTCTGAGAGATTTCAGATCATCATATGAATATGCCAAAACATCAACGTAATGGTTAAGTAGAGTGATAAATTTGAGTTTTTTATCAAGGGTACAACAATTCTCAATGTTGACTATTTTTTTATTGTCTTCTGTACTCAAATTTATTTGATCAAAATCCTTGGAAGATTTAGAATCTACTTGTTATTCCTTGATAAAGCTATCATTCTTGTCAAAAAGTTTCTCAAGAGAAACTAATCCTTTGAAAATTTTATTCCCTTTGCGCTGAAGGAACTCCTCATCAGTGTTTGAATTTGTTTTGAGTGTTGATTCTTGCGGTGGAGATTCACTGCCTTCAAATTGAAACTTTTTAAATCTGTCTATTTGTTCCAAAAAAGTAATAATTTGGTTATCTCCATTGAACACCTAAAAATGGTCAACATTATCAGGTACACTTGGTCAAAACACCAAATTAATAGTGTACTTGTCCTCTTTAAAATCTTGGTGAGGGACCAAGAGAGTCACAGAGACGGCCAATGCATTTGCATGACTGTTGAATTCTCTGGGCACGGTAGAAATACTAAAAGCATCAAAGATTTTAATGCAGTCCCACACCAGATTATGGTAATGTCACAATCTCTAATTCTTGGTTTGATACAGGTTCCTCACCTGACAAACCACCAGCTCAGCATCTCTTTTGGCATGAAGAATTTTAACACTTTTATCTTGAGCAGCGTTTAATCTAAGTAGCAGTGATTCATACTTAGCAGTGTTGTTGGTGTTTCTAAACTACAACTTATATGCATAGGGAAAAATATCTCCTTGAGGAGATATTAAAACAACTCCAGCTCCAGAACCATTTAAAGCATTGCTGCCATCGAATTCTAGAATCCAGACATCATTAGATTTTGATCTTCTTTCAAATTTTTTTTTGTCAAGAAGGGAAGACCCTTTTTATGTGTAATACGCCCTATCAATTCTTCTGGTGTCTTATCTAAATTTTTTGGATTTTCACCTATGTAACTTTCATTTTCTAAAATAAGAATGTCTTCAGTAGACAGAAAGTAATTGCCCATACCTGAAGACTCAAACAAAATTTGAGTTTTAGGGGCTGACGTTTAGGTGACACTGTACTTCAATTCCTTCTCAGGTAGTAGCCTTTGCATGACGCCCTTGATAGGGATCCTTGCCTCAGACAGGTCCATGCTTAATTATCCACCAATGCCTTTGTAAAAATTTTGCCCAAGAAGAATGCCGTAAGATGCTGGGACATCAGCCACTAGGACTATCATTTTGATTCTCTTATCTGGGAAGGCCACAAATGCAAATTGAGCATCTTTGATTTGTCCCAGTAGAGGCCCCTATTTGTTTTCCATGGAGAAACATCTCTTAAAGGTCTTAGTTAGCATGAGGCCAAGAGATTCTACCACTTTGGCGGGAATGACATTGTCAGATGCACCAGAATCAATTATGCAATTATTTGGCTGATGACTATTTATCAACAGAGAAACATAAAATAGTTGTCTTTCTAGGGGTAGCTGGAGGAGTAATCACAAGATTATTTTGGGCAGGTGTGTTCTTTGGGGGATCACAAGTTGCCTTCAAAATTTCTTATCCTACAAGTACAGTTTTATTTTTTATGCATTGAACTAACCTATCCAACTGCTCAAGGTTGGATTGCAAAAACTCAAACTCAGACATTTGAATTTTGGTCTTCTTAGCATGTTTAATTATATCAAATGATTGAAATGAATTTAAAAAAGAGGAAGGTAGTCCATCAATCTAGTTTTTACTGGGTATAGGATTGGTCTACGAATTTGAAGCAGAAGGTGAAGGAACATTTGAGGTACTCACTTTTTTAGTGATCACCAGGTCTTTTAATTAGAAAGGAAGTGAAGTTCCTCATTTAAAAATTGAAATTGATGGTCGAGATTCTTTCGCTATTTTTCCTTTCTCCACTTGTTGAGTTGATTGGTTATGGGACTTGGTAAATATAATGTATGATCCATCAAACGCTTCTCTTTTACTTCTAGGTTCATCCTGATAATTCAAGAAATCAATGTTGGAGTCACCATCTAATTCTTCTTCACCTTCTATAAAGAGATCAGCTTCATCTTCTTGGTTCAACTCAGGGTGGAAAGAAAAATCAGATTCAATTTCAAGATAACCAACTGCTGAGTTAGCTAGTGCTACTTCAATGGCAAGTGTCCCTGGTGGGGAAGGAAGGTGATTTGATTGCCCTTGATTTCTGGCAGCATTGCCCTAATACGACTGGTTGAAAAACATCCTCCTTGGTATATTTCAATAAGAAAGAGGAGCAAACATCCTTTGCACCATTTACTTTTTCAGAGCTAGCAGTTCATTTGTTAGCTTTTGCACAATAGGATCAGTGGTACATGTAGAAGAATATTTAGAAGATGAAGAAGATTTGCCTCTGTCAGAATCTCTTCTTATCTTTCCTGCCAAGATAAGATCATCTTCAACCTCAGTGGCCAAAATCTGAACTACAACAAGATCTATGTGGCTAGCCCACCTCAACAAAAAACTCACTTTAGGAAGCTGAGAATTGATGAAGAAGCATTTAAGATTCTTAGGTGTCAACTGAGCAATTATGGGAATTCTATTTCTTAGCTTGTTGAATTTGGTAATGAAGTCTCTCATGGGTTCATAAGGATTCTTCTTCATTTGTGTAAGCTGAGCTAACAGGGCATACACATCTTTTACAAGTTTGAACCTGGCCTCAAATTTGGCTTTGAGAGTGTTTCAGTTAGTTACTATCTGTACTTACACAAATAGTACAGATAAGTACAGTTTGTAGCAGTGCCTTGCAATGTTTTCATAAATAATCTGACTACAATATCTTCATATTCCACGCCTATCACACCACAAGCTATGCAACATGTTGCAATATATTCATCAGGATGAACCTTCTCATCATCATAGAACTTGGAAAAATTCTTTCTTGAGCTATGGGATAGCTCATGTAGAGGTGGGGTCAAATTCAGGGGACCAAAACAATTACCCTAGGGGCCTCGAGCTGCCATAATATGGCTGTTGAAAGGAGGGATAATAAATCTCTATGGGATATGTATGAACAAAGCTCTACTATCAAAAGAAAGAGCAACGTTGCCTGGTATTAGGGCCTTGATGTTTGTAGGAGGAAAACTTCTAGTTCACTGAAGGTGAGTTTGTGGAGGGGAAAGATCAAAATTTTTTGTTGCACAAGCTCAAATACAGGGTCAACAATACCTTGAGCTCTTTGGCTTCACGTGTATGATGGATCTGCTAGAGTGTAAATTGAAAATGAAAAAGAATTAAAATTGCTTCAATTTGAAGCTTGAGGCTTCAAACTGTGTGTTCTTCCCCAGCATAGTCACCAAAAACTATTAGGTGAATATTTTGTCACCAACTGACTGATAGCAAAATAGGTGCATCAACCACAGCATAAAGAGATTTATATATCAAAACGGATGTGGTGACCACAGCCAAATTGAGACAAATCTCTCCTCTCAGCAAGGGGAGGTTCCCTATAAACTATTATATATTATATATATGCTGAAAATACACACAGGGGTGAAATCATACCATCCATCTCTCTTTTTTCAGAGATGATGTTCATAGAACAGAGGAGAATTTTGGTGTAATTATTGAAGGTACTTCTCATCTTTTAGAAGTGATATTTAACCAATAGTAGGATTCTTCTTGGGTAGTAACAGAAACCACAAGAAACTTACAAAAGCACAAAGTCTTTCGTTGTTCCTCCCACACTAATTAGGACAAAGAAACACAGTAGTTTGAAGCATAGCCCAAAGTTTCCACTTCAACTACAATAGAGTAAAAGGATTACAAAGGATAAAGAGAGCTCAAAGTCTCTCTAATATCCCTTTACACAAAAACATAGACTGAAGGCAATTATGGCAGCACAAAGTCTCCCATAGTCGACTTCAAGACATCTTTCAGCTTACTTCCATTTGTTTTGTTTGTTTAATTAAATAGACAAGATTGTATTTAGGAAACAGACATAAGAACAATTTCTTAGATGACACAAGCGTATTCCAACACAAAGTTTGAAAGGTCATTTGCTTTCTCATTTATTTAACAAAATATGATTAACGATCTAAGCTCAAAGTCTCAAGATTGCCTTTCAACTTGGGTAGAGCTTCACTTTTGATAACAAAGAGATCTCTCTTATAAAAAATGGGAGATTACAATATATATCATTCCAAGAAAGACTTGGGCACTTGTTTTCATGAAAATGGCCCATAATGAATTGAATGCCTTGAATATTTGTGAAAGGGTCATGCTGGAACAGGTCATTGGCCTTGACTTTGGCATTCTGAATCATCTCAAATGTCTCCTCCTAAGCATGGGTTGTCTGGTCTTGTTTAAGATACTTACAAGGCTGTCCATTCGCTTTTACTCAATGTAGAAAAATAGGCTGCACCTTTGAATGCTCTTGCTCTCTGATGTCCATCTGGTGGACTGTTCCACCTACTATAAATAACTCTCCTATAGATATTTCTAGATTCCCTATTGTTGTTCTCTCCTTCCTTGCCATGTTTTGTCTCTTCTTGGTGATATGAGCTTTTAGGGCTACCTCCTCACTTTCTATTGGCTCCTTCGGCTCCTTTCTGGGCTAGTCACTGAGCTTGTTCTCAGGTCTTTTGAAAATCAACAGTTATTCCATCACCCTAAAATTGATGTTCTTAGGGATGTCACTGGTCATTTTGAACCTCTTTGAACCTTAACTCTTTTGGTTCAATGGTTCAACATTTCGGCGATCTAATATTTTGTAAAGCGCCGCATTCACTCTCTTTTTCTTCTTCGATTGAACCATTTATTTAGACCATTTGGTCAAAGTTCTTTCTGGAATCTTCTACTTCCTTCATTTGCTCGAAGCTTCCTTTCAAACTTTGAACCTTTTGAACCTTTGAACCATTTTGGTTCAAGGTTCATCGGTTCATTCTATTTCTTTGAATCCTTTTAAGCTTCAAACTTTTTGGATCCTTTCCTTTTCTAAGTCCGTCAAACTCTTTGAACTTATTGAACCTTTGAACTCTTTTGGTTCAAGGTTCAACAATTCATTCTTCACTCTTTGAAGCCTTTTATTCTCTAAGTCTTTTGAAGTTGTTGAACTTGTTGAACCTTTTGAAGTTCAAGGTTCAATGGTTCAAAGTTCAATCTTAACTCTTCGAAGCCTTCTTTTCTTTAAGTCTGCCAAAGTCTTTGAACCTTTGAACTCGTTGAACCTTTGAACTCGTTGAACCTTTGAACCTTGAAGAAGCGGGGTTCAATGGTTCAATGGTTCAAAGTGGTTCATTCTAATTGTTTGAAGCCCACCGTTAAGTCTTTTGATCGAACCTTTGCATTGAACCACCCTCAAAACACTAAAGAAAACCCTTAAGTGTTTTGAACTTTATTTGAAGAAATCCCCCTTGTTGAACCTGTGACTTCCTTAGCTGAAAAGGCTTGAATATTTGAAAAACTTAACTGCTCAGAATATTTTTGAAAAAGAAAAGAGAGAGTTTTGGTCTGAAGGACCAAAATGGTCAGTATGTTGTCCACAAAAGCAAGTGATGAATTTTGGGAACAAGTCTTTCCATTAATAACAACAAATTAAACATTAGAAACATCCATTCATATCACCATTTAAGGGAATTAGTTGAGTCACAAAAGATAGATGCACATTTAAACATAGAGTAGGATAAGATCCTAAAATCATTCTGAAAAAGGCATACCATAAGGGGGTTCAAGCAGTCAACAATATAGTCAATGGTTTTCTATGAGCCTTATATTATTAACTTTATTGAGTTATCAAGAAAAATGATCACAAGTGTTTTTCACTCCCATCATTCATATTAGGACAATTATGATCCAAGAACTGAGGAGTATTATGTTGACTGTATTATTGCCTGCTTGAAGGAATTAATGATTAGTGAGGGCATAGGCATTCATTTAATACATAATTTATTTTGAGTGTTTGTGTAATTAGGATATGATACATATAATTCATTCAATGTTAATTATTAATTCTAACAAAACTCACACTCCTATATGTTACCTCCTACAATAAGGTATTAATTGTCTTGTTAACTACTTCAAACCCTGATAGTATGCTTATTTAGGAATGATTTTAGGATCTTCACCTATTCTATTCAAGAGATGTGCATTTATATTCTATTACTGAGCTCATGATGATGGTGATTACAACTATACTTTATTGTATGTACACAACGGGGGTAAAATTTTCAAACATTCAAATTCCTTTCTAGTATAAAGCTAGTAAACAGAGGTACAGAGTTCAAATTCCTTTCTATGTAGCATATACAACAATGATTATGCATTGAATTCATACACATTCATTGAATTATATGTATCATATGTTAATTACATAAACTATTCAATAAACTATGCATTACATGAATGATTCTACCCTAACTAATCATTAATTCATTCATGCATTCAATAATACAGTCAACATAAAATAAATCCAAATGTATTATGAAACTTAGTTATGATATGCCCTTCTAAGATGTTGAACCGATATAATGCTCAAGGGTTGGCGATCCAAAAATGAAGACAATGTAGTTCATTGTAACTACTAACCTGTATAGTAAAATTCCTCCTCGAGAAAACTTTTACAGTTCATGTTTTTGGAATCAGGTAATGGCGAGTGGAGAATGGATATGGATCTTACAATAGTAGAAAAGGAATACTGTAATGGAAAAAAAAACTAGTGTACTCTTTGAACAGGGGAAAATCACATAAGTAATAAGTCAACATTCAACAGATATTAACATTTTATTTCATAATGCATATTTAACGTACCTAATGTCATTTCGCTTAACTATTATCATTTGCCTTAATTGCTATCATTTGCCTTAACCATTGTTATTTTTGTTAACGTGTTGTTAACAATGTTATCTTGATTGTGAGAACTAGATTTTGATCGATTTAGTGGGCCCCACAGACATGCCAATCATAAATGAAAATGTTATTGTTAGTTAAGACAAATTAAATGCATGGATGCCATACACAAGTGTCACACACAATAACCACCAAAGGGCATGGTATTGAACAAAGGCCTCACTTTCTTTCTCTATAAGAGCATGGTATTGAATAGAGGCCACCACCATCACAAAAACATTGTACTAAAATAACTACAATAATAACCTATCAAAATCTTAACAAAAAAATTACTTCATGTTAAAAGAGCTAACAGACCACTATTCAAATAACAGATAAAGATTTGATAACTGCCAAACAAAGTTATGTTGAGTAAATTATTTCATTGTTTGATACATAATTACTCAAGCAAGCTCAAGCTCAGCTATGAATAGGAAAAATAAAATATCATAATCTAGTTGATGTAGGTGTTTAAGAGGACATGAATGAGACCTCTTCTTTCTTCTCATTCATGTGTGTGTGTGTGTGATTTTGATGCTGCAATCACAACTAAAAATGAATACACATTAGTAATGGGATAATGCTCTCTATTGTGCATAAAATAAATGATTAATAGAGGAATCTGGTTAAGTTTACATTACTAGCTTTTTTTACAGTAATTAATGTAGTTTAATTACTTTTGTTAAGCTTGATTCGGGTATATGTTCATTATGTTGACACACCTACCACCCACACTCTCTCTCCTATTTATAGGCACTCTAGTAGTGCATCTTGTATGAGATAAGAAGTGGAGATATACACTTGTATAACCATTTTAGTTATAGAGAGTTGTTTCTTTGTATGAGCAATGCATTAATGCCATGGTTGTGGTGATGAGATCTTAGAGAGATCTTGGGTGAGAGTTTTGATAACTCTTGTATGGTATCAAAGCATCCTCTAAGTAGTCATTACTTGGTGTACTTTATTGCTTCATAGATTGTCTTGGTTTTTCAATCCTCTAACAATTATTGAATCAGCCTTCACTTGATCTGCAATAATAAAATTGTAGTATTTGCTTCTCATAGGCATGCCATGTAGAGTTGTTTTAGAGGTGAATAATAAAATTAAGGTTATTTCTTGTTTATCTCTATTTTGTTGAGAACCCCACCGATGTAATGGTGTGAAGTAATGCTAAAGGAGGAAATATCTCACTAACAAACACCTACCCTTTAGGCCATACTATATGTTTTTTGGGTAGTCTATCACGGTGATGTGTAAGAAGTGGGAGCCCATTTTGAGGGTGAAAATTTATGTACCAAGATTTGAGCATGATGGTCATGGAAATATGTTGGCCCAATCAAGGTAGAGCCACATTTTTTAGCAATTTTTTTTTTGTTGATGGAGTTTTCCTTCCACAACAAGGCCTCGAGTTGAGAATTTTTGGATCTTATGGGAGGAGGCATGATTTCAACTAGTTTTGGGCTATTCTACTTTTTAGCTTCATTGGCTCTCATGGGAGGATGAATGACATCGATGAGCTCAGCTGAGAACTGTCCATCCACTTCACAAGGTTTTCACTCTTCATAGTGATTTCAAAGTAGTGGTTGGCCACCTCTCATCGTGTGACTTCCTATTCAAGTTATGGTTCATGTAACCGGCCAAGATCACCAAAGAAATTATTAATTAGATCATAACAGTTTCTCTTAGTCTCCTTTTGCTATGGCATTCCTCTTGCAGCCTTTCACTGGCCAAACTGCCTTGCACATGGCCCATCCTGCATGACACCTTTCAACGTGGCCATTTTACTTTCCTCATTCATCACTATCCAAGAAAGGAGGATGTTATCATGGGCACCCATATACTATTTTTTCCTCCTTTTTAGATTGAGATATCTATATTGAAGCCATCTGGTGACCTACTAGCCTCCCTACTCACCAACATAAATGCCAACAATGACTTATGCCATGCATGCTAGTTGGTTGCACCTACTCACCAATTTGCATTCTAGAGGTTCTTTACCCAATTGATCAATTCCATGGCCTCACCCTAGCCTCATAAAGTCATTGGGACATGGATACTGGTGGATGTGTTTCCTGAACTCTCTTAGCCAAACCACCTATGTGCCCAACTGCTTGATATACTAACATCATTGATGTCATGCTACCTCTACAGACCACTCAGATTATAATTTGTTTTTCAATAAATTTGTAGTTTGGCATTTGTTATGACATTTTATGATTCTGATTGTAGTATTGATCATGTGCCTATTATTTCAAACTATGATTCATCTGGTCAACAACTGACAAAGGGAGGCATCTAACTTCTTCCTCCCTCTCACGATAGTCCCCACCATCAACCTACTCACCCAATCAAAACCATGCAAAAGATATTCATGTGGTTTTAACGTGGCCAAGTCAAATTTTTTTTTTGACAAATTTGTGATATTATAAAATATCATTTTGTTTGGTGGGGGGACAAATATCTAGCGAGGAGCTTTTTTTTTACCAAGAGGTCATGGGCATTTTGCACATTGTAAAGGAGGGGTGATTTAATCCATGGGAGGGCCCTCTCCTTTGAAAATAATAGTTTTTTTAATTTTATTTTTACAAAAATAGTATATTATAAAGTAGACTATTTTATTGGTTTGATTTTACCTTGTTCTCTGACCTATCAAAGATGAAAGGTGAGGCCTGGGTTGGCAGGAGGCTAATTCCCCCTCACAATCTACACCATTGCAAACTACACTTCGTTTTGGTTCTAACAAGTGGCTAGAAGGCTACCCTCCCCTTTTTTGGTCATGTTTTTTAAACTTTTAAGTGCACGTTAATTAAATAGGCCATTAATGATGGGAAATTGATTAAGCCATAACTTACTCGATCATTCGAATTTGAGTGCTAATTTTTTCAAAAGTGCTTTAAATTTCATTCACATTATATTGGCGCTATTTTAATTGTAAGTGCAGTAAATTTATAAAGTGTCATATTCAAGGGGTTTGTCTATGCTATGGGCCCTACTACTTTCTATGTTGTACTTTGCACTATTTCAAATGCATTTTTCACTGAACTTGACATCCTTTTGCATGTGCTTTACATGTTGTATTTTGTCTGTTGATTCTTTTTTAGTGTGTTTTTAAATACATGATGGCTCTTTTTTCCATTTTCCACTCTTCCATCAACCCACAACATGCTATATTATGTATTAGTACTTTAACACAGTAGTAGTTGTGTCATGTCTCCATTAAGGACCCTTTCTTAGTTCCTTGACTTATTCTATGAAGACACTTTTATGCTCCCTTATTTTTGGAGCACCTATTTGTATTGTTGATACCACTTTTATGATAGTTGATAGTCTTCCACAACATGAAGTGTAGTTATTTTGATGAATCCTAGTGTCATCTTATCTTTTTCGACAGTTTGATAATCTATTTCAGTATGATATGGAATTATTATGGTGTATACAGTGTTATCTTGTTTAGTGTTCAACTAGTGGATTCGAACCACTCGTGTAGGACTTTTTCCTCCATTCCACCCAGTCAGTAGTATAGGGGGTGTGGTGTATATTTTGCTTCTTAGATGTTGAACATTTCTTGCACATACAATACTCTCTTGTAATTTTGTCACCATTGACAGTCTTATTAATTGAAGCTATTCTGGTGACACCCATTTTCAATTATTTTTGTGATCAAGTAGTGGATTCAGACCACTTGTGTAGATTGAGTTCTTTTATGACTTTCGAGTTTTTAGAGTGCGGATTGCTTCAATGTCACCGTTGGGGGGATTTCTATCTCTCTTTTTCTTTTCTCTCTTTTTGGGGGGATTTTTTCCTATAGGTTTTCCCTCTTTTCTCCACTATATGAGAGTTATTTATATATAGCACTTTTTTTAGTGTTTTATGCATTCCTTCTTTGTACATGGATATCTTATTCATGCACTTTATTTGTCAAAATCCATATGAGGATTATCACTTAACTCCATGTCTTTCTTGGTGATTTTTATAGTGACAATAGTGTGGCAGCCCAACCAGTCTTTGTGATCAATTCTCACCATCTTGTTGGAGGGTTTTCAATTAATGCTTCCTCGGGTTCATCATTCTACTCAATTTTTTGGATCACAATGTTCATTTTTAGTGATCCTTATATTCAACACCATTCCTACTTCAACTTGGTGGTTACATCAACTTGAAATCCATGTACTCTGATAAGATGGTTTGGCGTCCATAGGGACATTTGGATTCACATTGAATTTTGTACATGGGTAACCTAGGCCTAGTAGCCAGGACCTATTTTGTTTTCTCTCCCTAATCATCACTTAAGGGAGGGTGTTAGAGTAATTAATGTAGTTTAATTACTTTGGTTAAGATTGTTTAGGGTATGTGCATAGTGCATCTTATATGAAAGTGTTGAGCAAATATACATACTAGATCACCTAAGATCTATTTGAGAGACCACAACCACTTGAAACACTTTCTTATAATGCAAAAACAAACACACTCTATCTATTGCTCATAGAGCTATTACAAGGTTGAATTATTCAACTTCTCTCTCTTTTTTTTTTTTCGGGGGGGGGGGGTGGGGGGGGGGGCGGGAAGTTTTTCCTATGGTTTTATCTCTTTTATCCACTATATGAGAGTTATTTATATGTTGCACTTTTTTTAGTGTTTTTTGGATTCCTCTTTTGTACATGGGTATCTTATTCAGGCACTTTGTTTACTAGAACCCATATGAGGATTGTTACTTTTAGACTCCATGGAATTCTTGGTGATTCTTATAATGACACAAGTGTGATAACCCCACCAGTCTTGTGATCACTTCTAACCATCTTGTTGGAGGGGGTTCAAGCAATGCTTCATTGGGTTCATCATTCTACCCAGTATTTTGGAGTGCAATGTTCATTTTTAGTGGTCCTTGTCTGCAACATCATTCCTACTTTGACATAATAGTTACAGCAACTTGACATCAATGTACTCTGACAAGATGGTTTAGAATCCATAGGGACATTTGGATTCACATTATATTCTGTACATGGGTACCTCATCAAGCCTAGTAGCTGGGACCCATTCTATTTTTCTCCCTAATCATTGTTTAAGGGAGGGTGTTAGAGTAATTAATGTAGTTTAATTACTTTTGTTACTATTACTTAGGGTATGTGCTCATTATGTTGGCATAACTACCTACCCACTCTCTCTCTCTTATATTTGTAAGCACTCTAGTAGTGCATCTTGTACGAGAGAAGTGGAGATATACACTTTGTATAACCATTTGAGTTATAGAGAGTTATGTCTTTATGTGAGTAATGCATTAATGATCTAGATATCATTTAATAAAAGTTACCAAATTAGACTAAGACCTATACCATTACATAGGACTCTCAATATCTTTCCAAGGGCATGTAGAACTCTGAAAATAGAACTCGTATGTTCCTTATGCATTCAATCTAAATTCTAGTCAAAGTAGGTCAACAGGTAGTAAATGTTGGTCAAACTAGAAAAATTGATGATCTTGAAATGTTTATGAACTAGTTACATGGTTTAGATCTCTTTGAGATCTTTTTGGCACATTTTACGATTCAAAAAATGGAGTTTGTATGTGCAAGTTATGACCAGTCAAAGTTATGGTCAAACTCAGTAAAAATGATGACTTGGAAATAAAGTGACGTGGAAATATGGCTCGACCCAAGTATTTAATAATTATAAATCTCACCTTAGTAAAGGAGGATAAACATAAACCATCATACATTGGGGAATAATTATCACCCCATATTTTTAAATGTAATGGATAATTTAAAATCCCATTAAAATCAGGTATGAGATAATTATGGAATTTATTAAAATAGATTGTGAATAATCATCCCAATCAAAAAAAGTGGACTCGTAACAAGTATATAAAGGGGTCATAGGTGCATTTCATTTCATTCAAAAATTTCAAATCTCTCATCAAGAGCCAGATCCTGAGCCCAGAGTTAGAGCCCAGAGCTACAGCTAGAGCCCAAAGCTAGACCCAGAGCCCACAACTAAGAGCCAAGAGATAGAGCGAGAGTAAATTATATCCATATGCTAAGTGTCTATATTTTAGTTCATTTGAGCCACTTTTTCAAGTCTCAAAATAATACTTTTGGTAGAGAACTTCAAAAACATGAGATTACTTTCACGATAGGAAGGTGGAAGGTCCATCTATGGTTTTTGGGACTTTTTGAAGGTCTGTTGCTGAGATTTATGTAGTCTTAGAGGATCCATTAGATAATATCAAGCCTTTGTCCATGTACTTTTAATTCATGAAAATGGATCAATGCATGTTTCAAGCGAGCCCAGAGATGTAGCCTAAGTAGCAGGTGAACTCCGTTATCAACCTTGTTATCGTGAGTTGACTTTTTGTGCATTCTTTTATTTGATTTCATTAGTAATCATTTTGAATGCAATGTTAATTAATTATGAAAACTTAATGGAGATTTAATACTTTAGGTTTAATGTTGATTAGATTAATGAATGAACTTGCAACTTTAATTCATTTCATTTTAGAAATCCACTTTGGGTCAACCCAGATAAAAACATTTTTAAAAGTCAAACTTGTACGAATTTCCTTTGAGTATTTTGATAAATTGATTTTTTTTAAAAAGGATCCATTGGTAAACATTTTAGGCACGTATTTAGTGCCAGTTTACGAATCAAGTTTGGTATTAGAGTGGTTCTTGCCAGTCAGTAGTAATTTTTACACATTGTGTTAGTGAGCTTCTATTTATGTATTGACATGAAAATGTAGGTTATTTGATACCATTTTAAATCCATGGATTTTTACCAATGGATGCAGTTACTCATGATATTGTTTCTCTTGGGCATGATGATATATATGGTTGTGTCACACTGATGGGAGTAGGTATAATAGATGGTTGAGTTGAACATGATCATGATCAATGTGAGTGTGCATCAGCACAAATAAGACCAATAGATCATCAAACTCCAACAAAATGTAGACTCTTTCTACTCAATTAGCAAAATAGTCAAGATGGAGGAAATGCCATCGAGATAATCTTAGTACTTCAACCCATCCAATCTATAGTCATTGCTCTAGATGTGGACATGTGGCATAACATTGCTATTTGTGACATCTTGATCATGCACCATAGTGGTTCTAATAGAGGCACATGGATAGAGGAAAGGCTCCTACTATCCCAAGAACTAGTCAGCATTCATAATCCCTAGTTTGACAGAGGACACCATCTAGAACTCTAGACATTATCTTGTGATCTACAAGAGCCTCCAGGCAGAGTGTTCCAATTGTTTCAAAGGGATGTGTCATTAGACTTGTGTTTGATGGGGACATCAGAATGGGTTATGTGATCACTGATGTAGTACATCGATTAGGTTTGCCAATGTTACCACTACTGCATGCCAAAATAGTTGGCACATAGAATGGTGTTATCCAAGGTATGTCAACATTTTATTTCACCTTGTGATTTGTAGTTGGAAGATAGTGCTTAGACATGGTGACTCTCGATATCATCCCATTGGAGATGAATGAGATGGTTCTAGTAAATTTTTATCTCTTCACTCAGCAAGCATCTTTCATAAATGATGGCATAAAGCTTCGCCTAGATCATACTTTGATCATGCAGTTTGAGATAGGGCAGGTCTTTAGACCCAATCATGATGATTCTAGCTAGACATCAGACTAATATATACCAGATGACCATCAAGAACCTAAAGGTGAGTTGCATGATTATCCATACGATGACTATTGAAGGAGTCAGGGCCACACTAGGATTCAATGGCTGGTAAGGAATCTTAGGTGGTAGTTAAAAGCTTTCAAGTATTTTGGTTTATCCATTTGTATATGCTCATAGAACCAACAAAAATAATGTACTAGTTAGGATGTATGAATAAGACCCATATAGGCAGTATTATGACATACACCATGCATAGTTTTTAAAGACCCAAGAGGCACTTTTTGTAATCTATATATACATGCATTATAAAAACTGCAATTTGTTTTGTTGTGGAGTCACCTGTAGAGAATAATTGAGTGATAGGTTTATCATACTCAAGTTGTCTTCTCACATTTTGGTAGACATTTTCCATTAAAAATGGTCTATGCAGATTAAGGTATGTTATATTTTTGTTTTTGTCAAATGTTATTCTGTAGAGAATAGTTTAATAGATCCAAGCAGCACTAGGTCCACATGTAGTTCTATGTAGAGGTCCTTGGATAGCTGCACAACAGAAGAGGACATTGATAGATGTGTTATTATCCATGCATACTTTTGTGTAGAGACCATACAGTAGAAGAGGACGTGGATGCACATATAAAATCTTATATCTGTGTAGAGGCTCATCGCAGCCATGCAACATAGGAGATTCAAGATCTCAGTTCTATGTAGAGGCCCTTAGATGGCTATGCAGTAGAGGAGAACATAGATGTATGTGCAAAATATTAGATCTATGTAGAGGCTCATTGAGGTCATGTAACAAAGGAGATTCAAGATCTTAGATATGTGTAGAGGCTCATTGCATCCATGCAGCATAAGAGATCACTAAACTTCTGTGTAGAGGCTCATTATAGTTGTGCATCAAAAAAGATGACTAGACTTCTATGTAGAGACTCATTGCAATCATACAACAGAAGAGATCACTAGACTTTTATGTAGAGGATCATTATAGCCATACAACAAAGGAGATCACTAAACTTATATGTAGATGCTCATTGAAATCCATGCATTAGAAAATATCACTAGGCTTATTTGTGTAGAGGCTCTTGTGAAACTGTGCAGTAGAGGAAGTCATCGTATTTTAAACCCTAGTTCTATGTAGAGGCTATTGATGGTCATGTAGCAGTAGAGGGATTGTATAAGGTGTGATTAGTCAATTGGTCCAATAATTTTAAGTGCAATTTTATAACCTAAGTAGACCAATAAGATCCATCTAAGTTTTTTGGAATCAATCGACATTTTAATAGATACCAACTTGTGGTGAACCAAAAGCCTTCTCAGTGGGGAGGTGTGATCCAAAGATCATTTTAAAAAAGTTCCCAAATCAAACTGAGACCTATATCATCACATAGGACTCATTAATATCTTTTCAATGGTATGCAAAACTCTAAAAATAGAGCTTGTATGCTCTTTGTGCAGCTAGTCTAAGTTTTGGTCAAAGTAGGTCAATAAGAGGTCAAAACTGGTCAAACTAGAAAAATTGATGAATTTGGAATGTTTATAAACTAGTTCCATGGTGTATATCTTATTGAGAGCTTTTTGATACATTTTATGATTTGAAAAATGAAGTCCGTATGTGTAAGTTATGACTAGTCAAAGTTATGGTCAAACTCAGTAAAAATGATGATGTGGCAATAAAGTGACATGGCAATATGGCTTGACCCAGGTCTTTAATAATTGTAAATCCCACCTTAGTAAAGGGGAATAAACATAAACCATTGTATATTGGGGAATAATTATCACCCCATATTTTTAAATTTAATGGATAATTTAAAATCTCATTAAAATCAGGTATGGGATAATTATGAAATTTATTAAAATAGATTATATATAATCATCCCAATCAAAAAAAGTGGACCCATAAAAAGTATATAAAGGCATCATAGGTGCACTTAATTACATTCAAAAGTGTTTAATCTCTCATCAAGAGCCCAAAGCCAAGAGCGAGAGCCAGAGCTGAGAGTCGAGAGCCAGAGCCAGGGCCAAGAGCCGAGAGCTAGAGTTGAGAGCCAAAGCAAGAGCTGATTCTAGCCGAGAGCTAGAGTTGAGAGCCAAAGCAAGAGCTGATTCTATCCATAAGCTGAGTGTATAAATTTGAGTTTGTTTGATCCACTTTGTAAAGTCTCAAATTAATACTTTTGATAGAGAACTTCAAGAACACGAGATTACTTTCACAACAAAAAGGTAAAAGGTCTGTCCGTGGGTTCCAAGACTTTTCAAAGGTCTATAGCTAAGTTTTATGCAGTCTTAGAGGATCCATTAGACAGATGTAATCCTTTGGACATGTACTTTCAATTCATGGAAATGGATAAGTTTGTGTTCTAAGCAAGCCTAAAAACATAGCTTGAGTAGTGGGTGAACTCCATTATCAACCTTGTTGTTGTGAGTTGACTTTTTGTGCATTCTTTTTCACATTTGATTTCATTTGTAATCATTTTGAATTCAAAGTCAATTAATTATGACAACTTAATGGAGATTTAATAATTTGGTTTTAGATAAGGTTGATTGGATTAACAAATGAACTTGAAACTTTAACTCATTCTGTTTTAGAAATCCACTTTGGGTTAACCTAGACAAAAATGTTATTAAAGGTCAAACTTGTAGCAATTTCTTTTGAGTATTTTAGGAAATTGAATGTTTGACAAAAGGATCCATTGGTAAATGTTTTGGGCATGTATTTAGTGCTAGTTTACGAATCAATTAATGCCATGGCTATGGTGATGAGCTCTTGGAAAAGAGTTTTAATAACTCTTTTAGCTTTAAGTATGTATATAGGTTTTTATTATAGATTGATAAAACATACCTTCGTATCCTTACAAAAATCAAGGTTGCTTTAGCAACTCTCATCAAAAGCTGAATCATAATCCCTCTTTGGGCTCATGTAAACTACCCCAATAGAAGAAGTAAACACCACACAATGTACCCTAGCCTATGCAGAGGCAATCAAACCATTTTTTATCACGTTTATAGTAGACTCCACCATTTGAACCTATTGTAAAATAAATCTACATTAAAAAAAAAACTTGAAATCAATCCTCTAAAGTCATGCCATAACGAGGTTAAAACATTAACAAACTCCTAAATATAGTCCTCCTAGAAATTTTCTCCATAAATCCTAGCTTACTAAGTCATTTATAATTGGGGAAGCAACATGGAATATTGACATCCATCTAGGTAAGATAGATAAATATGCACTCTAGCAGAATACTTCTTCAAAACAAAACATTTCTTTTGCATCGATAAGGTTGTTGGGTAAATATTTTGTCACCAGCGTACTGATGAGCAAAATAGGTCTGATCAAACATAGCAAGGAAGATTGGTTAGCCAAATGTGTAGGTTTACCACATCAAAAGGGGACAAATCTCTCCTCTCATCAAGGGGAGGTTCCCTATAAATATGCAGGAGCTGTATACTATATATATAAGCAAAAAGTAACACTCAGGGGTAGGATAAACCATACATCTCTCTTTTTTCAGAGATGGTGTTAACAAATAAAGGAGAAAATTTTGGTGAAAATGCTGAAGGCACTTCTCTTCTTTCAGAAGTGATCTTGCAGGAAACAATAGGAATTCTTTCAGGTAGTAAAAGTAACTGGTAATCAAGGGCGTAGTAACTAGCAGACTGAGATGTAGCACAAAGTCTCCACCTCGATTGCCCAAGAGTAAGATACGAATGACAATGAGGGCACAAAGTCACCCCAAGGTCCTTTACACAGAAATAGAATACAAAGGATAATGAGGGCATAAAGTCATCCCAAGATCCTTTACATAGGAATAGAAAGAAAACACACTAAAGGCAATTGTGGGGGCACAAAGTCTCTCCATAATTGGCTTCAGGACACCTTCCTGATTACTTTCACTAATTCTGCTTATTTAATTAAATGGACAAACAATGTATTAAGGAAACAGACATAAGAAATTTTTTCCCAACAACCAAGCTATTTCAGCACAAAGTCTGAAAGTCACTTGTTTTCTTATTTAAATAACAAAATATGATCAACAATCTGAGTTCAAATTCTCAATAATGCCTTTTAATTTGGGTAGTGTTTTGTTTCTGACAACAGAGAGAGATATATCCCCTAAACCAATAAGAGAGAGTCTAATATATAGTGCTCCAAGAAAGACTTGGGCGCTTTGTTTCACAAAAATGGCTTACGATGCATTCAATGCCTTTAATGCATTTTAAATTTTGTCCATGGGCTATGCTGGAATCGAGCATCAATTTTTAATATGGGCTACTTGATGTGTTTCCTTATGTGTGCATAGCTGTTTGCTCTACTCAATGCAGAAAAATAGGCCGCATCATTGAATATTTGCGCTCTTCAATGTCCACCTAGTGGACTATTTTACCTTCTAGAAATGTATCCTATGCACGAATATTTTTGATCTTTCTCCATCGTTCCCCCTTTCCTTGATGTATCTTGTCCTTATCTGTATGATCTAAGCCCTCGGGTTATCTCTTTGGTCAGTCGCTAAATTTGTTTACAGGGTCTGTGCTTAAGCCTGCAAGGATCAACAGTTATTTCATTGCCACAAATTTGATGTGTTCAAGTCCGTCATCATTTGAAAGCTAATGGCTAGTTGGTTTCCCTGAATTTGATGGCTACAGGCTCATCATCCTCCTTAGCAATTTCTTCATGTCTTTCCCACTTGATTTGGTTGCTTTTCACTGATCTTAACAAGTAACACATGGCACGTTCTATTGTGAAATAGGTGAGGACACATGGTAGCCTCTGCTCAACTTATAGAGGTTTTAGACCCCTTTTGAGAGTCCTGTGGAGGATGACATGTGGTGGATTCTACTGAGCTTTTAGAAGAACTGTAGAAACATTTAGGACTCTTTTGGATCCACACAGACGCAGACACTTGTCGTGCTCCGCTTGACCTTAGCACCTCACCTGAGGCCCACCACAGTCCTTACAAAATAAAAAGAAGAAACTGTAGATGTTGACACGTGGTGGCTTCTGCTGAGTTATAACAAAATGTGTGGCACATTCTACAGCATTGAAACTTATTAAAAACTATGTCCTAGTAGGCGACATGTGGCAGCTTCCACTTCAACTTTATAAGGGGCATGTGGCAGCTTTTGCTGCACTTTGTAAGGGACACGTGGTAGCTTCTACTGCACTTTGTAAGGGACACATGGTGGCTTCCACTACACTTTGAGGTTTGATCTTTCTCGGATGGAACTTGCCTTTCAGGGTCTTGAGAAATGGTCCACTTTCCTTGGCGAGAGCCTCCCATAAGGGTACCTACCCTTTGGGCGGCCTTAGGATGGCCTTCGAGCTTTAATTTTCTCGGTGGGATTTTGTTGCTCTTTTTCTTCAGATAAAATTTTTGAAAGAAATATTCCTTCACTTTGCCTCAGTCAATTTTTTGTCAGGTTCTTGATTTTGGGCTTTCTTCTCGGGTGAATTCCTTTAGACATTTTGTCTAAAGGAAATGGTCCTTAACAACTTTGCTGCAGGAACTTTTCTAAAAGAATTCCCTATGTCTGCCTTTGCTCACTGCCCTCTACAAGGGCACTCTGCTTGGTTCATTACCTTCTGCAAGGGCACTCGGCTTGGTTCATTTCCCTCCACAAATGCAATCAACTTGGTTCATTTCCCTCCACAATGGCACTTTTTTCTTTGGCTTTGGGGCAGCCCCTTGAACCTACCGATTGAACCAACTTTGGTTCAACGGTTTAATGGTTCAATCAGTTCAATCACTTTTCTGTGTTCCACTCATTCACTTGACCACTTGAACCAAACGCTTTGAACCAAACCACGTTGAACCATACACTTTGAACCTTTTGAACCATTGAACCCATTAAACCTTTGAACCAAAGTGGTTCAATGGTTCAAGCCTTCTTCTCTTTGATAAGTGTTTTGAAGCCGTTGAACCTAGAAGTGGTTGAACTTGTTGAACCTTTGCCAAAGTGCTTAACTCTTTTTGATGATGTTGAACCTTTGAACCCATTAAATTTGCTGAACCAAAATGGTTCAAGGTTCAATGGTTCAATGGTTCAAACACTGCATAGAAGCTTGCCGATGAACTCTTTTGGTTAAACCAAGGCATTAAATCAATCCTAAAAATGACTAAGTTTTAGAAACTTGTTCTTTTGATTGAACTCACCTGTAGAAGCCTTTGAACCTATTGAACCTACTGATTTCAAGTATTTTGAGTCTGTAGAAACATATCTACAGAGTTCGTAGATTTAAGCCTACAGAGTCCGTAAAAATGAGTTCATAGAACTGGCAGAGTCCGTAGAACTTGACAAATCTTGAAAAATAGAGAATTTGAATGCCTAGAACAATTTTTGAGAAGGGGAGAGAGGATTTTGGTCTGTTGGACCAAAATAGTTTAAATATTGTCCCTAAAATGAGTGATATTTTTGGGGGACAACAGCTGGCTCCAGTTGAAGAATTTCCTTCAGTTAAAAACTTGGAACAGCTGAGGAGAGTAGAAACCAAAATCTCCAGTGCCTTGAAGTATGCCATTAGGCCATGGAGTCATGCTACCCAAAAATAAAGGTGACAAAAACAAAAATAAAAGCACAAAAATAGAACTAAAGACTATACAAATATACATATGTACAAGCTAATCTTATCTGATACTTCACAGATTGAAGTGCTTCAGATGTTGCCCATTATGAGGCAATGAAAAGGACGTACCATCTTGGTATTTCAGTAAGAAATTATTTTCACCATTGAGCTGATGAATAGTAAATAGACCCCTCCAAAGAGAGTCAAACTTCTCATGCATCCCCTTTGGTTCTCTTCTCTTGTCCCACAGTAGGACTTGATCTCCAACCTGAAGATCATACTTTTTTGCCTTCTGGTTGAAGAGCTTCTTCACCAAACTTTGATGGGCAGCAATTCAGTCCACCACCATAGTTCTCTACTCATCCAGCTTAGTCAAGCACATGATCCTCTTATCAAGGGGGATTTCATATGTCTGATCTTCAATTGCCTTAGCCAATTTTAATGCTAGCAATTTCAAGGTGATTGGTATCTTAGCATTGATACCATAAAGAAGTTGGAAAGGAGACGTACCAATTGCCTTTTTTAGTGTAATTCTATCTGCCCACAAAGCATCAACCAATGCTTTGTGCCATGTCCTTTGGTTATCATCTACCAACTTCTTGATGATAGTCATCAGGTTCTTGTTACTTGAGTCAGCTTGTCCATTCCCTTATGGAAAATAATTAGAAGAGTGGGAGAGAGTAATCCCATATTAAAAGAAAAACTGAGTAATCTCTTGAAAAGTGAAACAAGTTGCGTTGTCTATGACATTGTTTGAGACCCCAAACCTAGAAATCTTTGAAAAAATTACACACTACTTCTGAGGTAGCATGCTTGGTTGGGATAGTTTCCACCCACTTGGTGAAGTAGTCAGTTGTTGTAAGGACATAATCATGTCTAACACTCGAAAATGGATTTAAAACTCCAATAAAATCAACTCTCCATTGTTGGAATGGTTCTTCTATGACCACTAGTTTGAGAGGCAGGGCAGCTAACTTGGGTCTCCCAATAAATTGCTGGCACAGTTCACATTTTCTTACCCACTTATATGCATCTTGGAAAAGAGTTGTCTAGTAATACCTGGCTCACAAAATTTTATAGGCAGTCATAAGAGCATAAAAATGTCTTCCACAAGATAGATTGTGGAAGGGTTTCAAAATTTGGCTTTGTTGCTTCTTGTCCACATAGCGAAGGAACACTCCATCAAGGCTCCTCTTATACAGGCCGTTGTCCCAAAGGATAAAATTAGCAGCTTTCAGTTTAACAGTCCTCCTTTCTTTATGAGACAAGTGGGTAGGACACTCACCATAGGTAAGAAAATGAGCAATAATTGAATACCACTCATTCATGGTGGAGACAAAGAGGACTATTGGCATGTCTTCATCTTCTACTTCTTCATGCTCTGTTTCTTCTAGTTTGTTATCAGCAATTAATTAACATAGGCATTTTTCTTGTACCATCTTTGTTGGCTTGATGACTAGATCAAACTCTTTGATCTTTGCAGTCTAATTTCCTCTTTTCGTCTCAAAATCTTGCTGAGTTAGTATGGATTTGACCGTGGTATCAGAAACCAAGGCAGTAGTGTGAAAATTCAAGATATAGAAGCGGAAATGCTTGACTGCCTTCACCACTACATAAGCATGTTTTTCTATGTTTGAGTACTTCAACTCGTAAGCTTTGAGAGGGAAACACATAAAGAAATGGGAGATTCCATACCTTCTATATTCTTTTAAACTAGAATTGCTGAAAGTGTGTGTTCAGAAGCATAACTGTATATGATGAACTCTTTGTTGTAGTCTGGATAAACCAGAATTGGGGCATGGGCAATGGCAGTCTTGATATCCTCAAATGTTGACTTGCCTTCTTCAATCCAACTAAAGGTGGCATTTCCCTTCATCATGTTCACAATATGACGAGTCTTCTCAGCAAACTCAGGAATGAATCTTCATAAAAAAATTATATTTATGAAGAAAGAATGAAAAACAGTCTTACTTGTAGGTAAGGTAAGCTCTTAGATAGACTTGAATCTGTTTGATTCAATCTTTATGCCTCCTTTGGACATAATGTGTTTAAAAAGTTTCCCCTCTGTTACTCTAAAAACTGACTTCTTGAGGTTCAAGGAAATGCCATTCTAGCAACAACACTCCAGTACTTGTTGCAAGTGGTGTATATAATCTGGGCAATGCTTAGAAAAGATGGTCAAGTCATCAAGATAAATTAAAATGAACTTACCCATCTCATCTTTGAAAGCAAGGTCTATTGCTCTCTAAAAAGTGGTGCCAGCATTTATCAAGCCAAAATGCATCTTTCTATATGCAAATGTGCCCCAAGGTGTGGTGAAGGCCATCTTGTGCTGGTCTACTTCACTAACTTCACTTGATTGTATCTTGAGAAGTCATCTATCATTGATAACATCTCTGAGCTGGTCACTGTCTGAAGCACTTTATCCATGATGGGCAAAAGATAGTTATCATTTAAAGATGACTGATTTAGATTTATAAAATCTACATAAATGCGAATTTTGCCATTCTTCTTTCTCACAGAGACTATGTTAGCAATCCATGTGGAATGATAGATTGGAAAAATTATCTTAGCATTCAACATTTTTTGTATCTCAAACAAAATAGTACCTGATATCTTTGGATTATACTGCAAAGATTTTTTATTGTAAGGCATTGAATCATCTTTGAGAGGAATTACATGGTGAATTTCTTCAGGCCTGAGCGACTTCAGATCATCATAAGAGTACACCAAAACATTCATGTAATGGCGAAGCAAGTCAGTAAATTTGAGTTTCTCCTCTAGAGTACAGCACTTTCTAATGTTCACCATCTTGAATTTTTTCTTGGTACCCAAAGTTATTTGATCAAAATCTTGATAAGAGTTTGAATCCATTTGTTGTTGTTTGATGAATCTGTCGTGCTTGTCAAACAATTTCTCAAGAAAAACTAGTCTTTTGAGAATTTTATTCCCTTTTAACTACAAGAATTCTTCACCTATGTCTGAATTCATTTCAGGAGCTGATTCGAGTTTCTAGAGCTTACTACCTTTGAAGTGAATATATTCAAAGCTGTCTTTTTATTCCAGAAAGGTGATGATTTGGTTGTCGCCATTAAACACTTGCCAATGATTGGTATTATCAGGCATACTTGGTCGAAAGACCAATTTGATAGTGTACTTGTTTCTTTTAAAGTCTAGGTGAGGAACTAAGAGAGTTACTGAAACAACCAGTGCATCAGCTCGGTCATTAAATTCCTTAGGTATGGCAGAGATGCTGAAAGTATCAAAGCTTTCAATTTGATCCCAGACTAGATTGCGGTAATAGCATAATCTCTCATTTTTGGTTTGATACAGGTTCTTTACCTGACAAACCACCAGTTCAACATCTTCTTTGGCATAAAAGAGTTTGATGCCTTTATCTCGAGCAGCGTTCAATCCAAGCAATAGAGATTCATACTCAACTGTGTTGTTGGTATTGCTGAATTGCAACTTGTATGAAGAAAGAAAAATATCTCTTTGAGCAGATATCAACACAATTCCAACCCCAAGCTGGTAGAAAAATTACTGCCATCAAATTTCAAGATCCAAACATCATCAAAAACTAATATTTTCTTAGATTTCTCCTTGTTTGGAAGGGGGAATTCTTCTGTACTTGCACTGTGTTCTCTCACATCTTTTATTGTTTCATCTGAACCAATTTTTAGACTGTCATTTTCAAAAGTTTTATTAGCTGAAACATGAGTATTCTCTATGGTTAAGAAATTATTATCCATGCCTGAAGATTCAAATAGAATTTGAGCTTCAGGGGCTAATGTCTGAGTGACAACATATTTTGATTCTTTTTCAAGAAGTAGCCTCTGCATGATGCCTTTGACAAGGATCCTTGCTTCAGACAAGTCCATGCTCAATTCTCCACCAACATCCTCACAGAAATTTCACCCTAGAAGAATGTCGTATAAGGTTGGGACGTCAGCCACCAGGACTGTCATCTTGATTCTTTTGTTTGGGAATGCTGCAAATGCAAATTGGGCATCCTTGATTTGTCCCAGTAGAGATACTTGTTTCCTCTCCATGGAGAAACTTCTCCCAAAGATTTTGGTCAGCGTGAGTCCAAGAGATTCTGTCACCTTGGCAAGTATGACGTTGTCAGATGTAAATGAGTCTATGATGTAATTGCTTAGTTTGTGACCATTTATCAACAGAGAAACATAGAAAGGCTCTATTTTTCTAGGGGCAGCAGGAGGAGTAATGACAAAATTATTTGGGATGGGCAGGTCCCTAGGGAATCATGAGTTATCTTCATAATCTCTTGTCCTGCAGGGATAGCTTTATTCTTCACACACTTCACCAACCTATCCAACTGCTTGAGATTGGATTGCATGAATTCAATGGTCGATTATGTCAAATGACTAAAATGGACTAGGAACAGAGGAAGGCAGTTCATCTTTCTAATTTTTAAGAGGGAAAGGACTGGTCTATGGAATTAAAGTTGGAGATGAAGAATGATTAATGTACTTATATTTTTATTACTCACTAGGTCCTTTGGCTAGAAAGGCAGAGAAGTTCCTCGTTTGGCAATTAAAATTGCATGCTGAGAACTTCCCCTATTTTTCTTTTATCAGCTTGTTGGACTAATTTGTTTTGGGATCGGGTGAATACAGCATATGATCCATCAACTGCTTCACCTTTACCTTTAGGTTCATCCTAGTAATTTTGTAAACTAATGTTGGAGTCGCCAGCTAATTCTTCATGACCTTCTACAAGGAGATCAACATCATTTTCTTGATTTAATTCAGGCTAAAAAGAGAAATTAGATTCTATTTTGAGATATCCAACTGTTGAATTGATTAAGGGTGCTTCAATGGCAAGTTTTCCCTATGGGGGAGGAAGATGATTTGGTTGTCTTTGATTTCTAATAGCATTTCCTTGGTATGACTGATTGTGGAATGTCCTTAGCATATCTCTGTATGAAGGAGCTGAAGATATCTCTTGTGTTATTTGCTTCCTGAGAGCTAGCAACTCATTTGCCAGCTTCTACACCATTGGATCAGTGGTACTTGTAGATGGATATTTAGAAGATGAAGAAGATTTACCTCTATTAAGATCTCTTCTTTCCTACCAAGATAAGGCCATCTTCCACTTCAGTGGCCAAATCTTGATCTACATCAAGGTCTATTTGGCTAGCACGTCTCAGCAGAAAACTCACTTCAGGCAACTGAGAGTTGATTAAGAAATATTTAAAGTTTTTAGGTGTTTGCTAAGAAATTATAGGAATCTTATTCCTCAGCTTGTCAAACTTGGCTATGAGATCCCTCATTGGTTCATGAGGTTCCTTTTTCATTTGTGTGAGTTGAGCCAATAGGGCATGTGCATCTTCTACAGGCTTAAATCTGGCTTCAAACTTAGATTTGAGGGTGTTTCAGTCAGTCAGAGTCTGGGCCTACAGATGATAGAACCAGTGTATAGTAGCACCTTGTAAAGTTTTCATGAACAACCTAACTGCTACATCCTCATACTCCACACCTATTACGCCACAAGCTATGCTAAAGCTGCAATATGTTCATCATGATGAACCTTCCCATCACCATAGAACTTAGAATTTTTTTCTTGAACTATGTGTTAGCTCATGTAGAGGTGGAGTTAGATTAAGTGGGCCAAAAGAGTTACCCTAAGGACCTTGAACTGCCATACTATGACTATGAAAAGGTGGAATAACAAATTTCAGAGGGGTAAGTATTGACAAAGCTTTATTAATAGTGAAAATGGAGGCTTTACCCGATAATAGAGACTTGACATTAGTAGGAGAAAAGCTCCTAGGTCGTTGGAGGTGAGATGGTGAAGAAAATAGATCAAAATTACTTTGTTGTACCAACTCGAATACAGGGTCAACAATACTTTGGGCTCATTGGCTTCGCGTATACCATAGATCTGTCAGAGTGTAAAAATAAAAATAGAAAAGAACTGTACTGCTTTAGCTTGAAGCTTGAGGCTTCAAACTGCGCGTTCTATCCTAGTTGGCGTGGGGTTGGAAGAAGATGGTAAGGCTATAATGATAATGGGTAAGACACAGAATGGAGTCACTAGAGTCTATAATGGCTAAGGGTAGGGACTGCTTCAATCTGAAACTTGAGGCTTCATATTGCATGTAACATCCCCAACGGAGTCGCCAAAAATTGTTGGGTGAATATTTTGTCACCAGTGTACTGATGAGCAAAATAGGTCTGATCAACCATAGAAAGGAAGATTGGTTGACTAAATGTGCAATTTTACCACATCAAAAGGGGACAAATCTCTTCTCTCATCAAGGGGAGGTTCCCTATAAATATGCAAGAGCTGTATACTATATATATAAGCAAAAAATAACACTCAGGGGTAGGATAAACCATCCATCTCTCTTTTTTTAGAGATGATGTTAACAAATAGAAGAGAAAATCTTTGTGAAAATGCTTAAAGTACTTCTCTTTTTTCAGAAGTGATCTTGCAGAAAATAGCAAAAATTCTTTTAGGTAGTAAAAATAACTGGTAACCAAGGGCGTAGTAACCAACAGACTGAGATGTAGCACAAAATCTCCACCTCAACTGCCCAAGAGTAAGATATGAAGAAAAATGAGGGCACAAAGTCATCCCAAGGTCCTTTACACAGAAACAAAATACGAAGGATAATGAGGGCATAAAGTCATCCCAAGATCTTTTACACAAGAATAGAAAGAAACCACACTAAAGGCAATTGTGGGGGCACAAAGTCTCTCCACAGTTGGCTTCAGAACACCTTCTTGATTACTTTCACTAATTTTGCTTATTTAATTAAATGGACAAAAAATGTATTAAAAAAATAGACATAAGAATAATTTTCCTAACAACCAAGCTATTCCAACACAAAGTCTGAAAGTCACTTGTTTTCTTACTCAAATAACAAAATATGATCAACATCTGAGCTCAAAGTCTCAGTAATGCCTTTCAATTTGGGCAGAGTTTTGTTTCTGATAACAAAGAGAGATATATCCCCTAAAACAATAAGAGAGAGTCCAATATATAGTGCTCCAAAAAAGACTTGGGCACTTTGTTTCACAAAAATGGCTTACGATGCATTCAATGCCTTTAATGCATTTTAAATTCTGTCCATGGGCTATGCTAGAATCAAGCATCAGTTTTTAATATGGGCTGCTTGATGTGTTTCCTTATGTGTGCACAACTATTTGCTTTACTCAATGTAGAAAAATAGGCCGTGCCATTAAATATTTGCGCTCTTTGATGTCCACCTGGTGGACTGCTTTACCTTCTAGAAACATATTCTATGCACAGATATTTCTAATCTTTCTCCATCGTTCCCCCTTTCCTTGTTGTATCTCATCCTTATTTGTATGATCTAAGCCCTCGGGCTATCTCTTTGGCCAGTCGCTAATTTTTTTTACAAGGTCTGTGCTTAAGCTTGCAAGGATCAACAGTTATTTCATTACTACAAATTTGACGTGTTCGGGTTCATCATTGTTTGAAAGCCAACAGCTAGTTGGTTGCCCTGAATTTGACGACTGTGGGCCCGTCATCCTCCTTAGCAATTCCTTCATTTCTTTCCTACTTGCTTTGGCTGCTTTTCACTGATCTTAACAAGTGACATGTGGCGCATTCTGTTGTGAAACATGCGAGGACACGTGGCAGCATCTGCTCAATTTATAGAGGCTTTAGACCCCTTTTGAAAGTCCTACAGAGGATGACATGTGGTGGCTTTTGCTAAGCTTACAGAAGCACTGTAGAAATATTTGGGACTCTTTTGGATTCATGCAGATGCAGACACTTGTCACGCTCTGCTTGACCTTATCACCTCACCCATGGCCCACCACAGTCCTTACAAAACAAAATGAATAAACTACAGATGTTGACACGTGGTAGATTTCATTGAGTTATAACGAAACACGTGGCACATTTCACAACTTTGAAACTTATTAGAAATTGTGTCTCGATAGGCGATACGTGGTAGCTATCACTTCAACTTTATAAGGGGCACGTGGCGGCTTCTGCTGCACTTTGTAAGGGACACGTGGCAGCTTCCACTGCACTTTGTAAGGGACACATGGTGGCTTCTGCTAAACTTTGAGGTTTGATCTTTCTCAAAGGGAACTTGCCTTTTGGGGTCTTGAGAAACGGTCTATTTTCCTTGACGAGAGCCTCTCGTAAGAGTACCTACCCTTCGGGCGATCTTGGGATGGCCTTCGGGCTTTAATTTTCTCGGTGGGATTTTGCTGCTATTTTCCTTCGGGTAAAAAGTCTGAAGGAATTCCTTCGGACAATTTGTCCAAAGGAAATCTTCCTTCGCTTTGCCGTAATCAATTTTTCGTCGGGTTCTTGCTTTCGGGCTTTCTTCTCGAGTGAATTCCTTCAGACATTTTGTCCAAAGGAAATGGTCCTTAACAACTTTGCTGCGGGAACTTTTCTAAATGAATTCTCTGTGTCTGCCTTTGCTCGCTGCCCTCTGCAAGGGCACTCGGCTTGGTTCATTGCCTTCCGCAAGGGTACTCGGCTTGGTTCATTGCCCTCCACAAGGGTACTCAGCTTGGTTCATTGCCCTCCGCAAGAGTGCTCGGCTTGGTTCATTGCCCTCCGCAAGGGTACTCTGCTTGGTTCATTGCCCTCCACAAGGGCACTTTTTCCTTTGACTTTGGGGCAGCCCCTTGAACCTGCTGATTGAACCGACCAATTGAACCAACTTTGGTTCAATAGGTCAATGGTTCAATCAGTTCAATCGCTTTCTTGTGTTCCACTCATTCACTTGACCGCTTGAACCAAACGCTTTGAACCAAACCGCGTTGAACCATACGCTTTGAACCTTTTGAACCATTGAACCCGTTGAACCTTTGAACCAAAGTGGTTCAATGGTTCAACGATTCAATGGTTCAAGCCTTCTTCTCTTTGATAAGTGTTTTGAAGCCGTTGAACCTAGAAGCGGTTAAACTTGTTGAACCTTTGCCAAAGTGCTTAACTCTTGCCGATGACATTGAACTTTTGAACCCATTGAACCCGTTGAACCAAAATGGTTCAAGGTTCAACGGTTCAATGGTTTAATGGTTTAAACACTACATAGAAGCTTGCTGATGAACTCTTTTGGTTGAACCAATCCTGAAATGACTAAGTGTTGAAAACTTGTTCTTTTGATTGAACTCACCTGTAGAAGCCTTTGAACCTGCTGATTTCAAGCATTTTAAGTCCGTAGAAACATATCTACAGAGTTCATAGATTTAAGCCTGTAGAGTCCATAATAATGAGTCCGTAGAACTGGCCGAGTCCGTAGAAATGAGTTTGTAGAACTTGAAAAAGCTTGAAAAATGGAGAATTTGAATGTCTAGAACAATTTTTGAGAAGGGGAGAGAGGATTTTGGTCTGTTGAACCAAAATAGTTCAAATGTTGTCCCTAAAATGAGTGATATTTTTGGGGGACAACAAAGGTTAAGGTTATGATGATTATAGATCATTTTTAGAAACGTAAGTTGAGAAAATCCATAGAGATTAGTCATCATGTGCCTAACTTAAATCGAGATGTATGCATATGGATTAACCAGGCATGAATGCCCATTCTTAATAAAATAAAAATGGGTTCGTTCAACAATTAGGATCCTCCCCTTAGCTAGTCAAGTCTAGTTTTCTTGATTCCAGTTTATCTCACTTTGTTAATGTTCACATTGCATTTATAAATTGAGATATCCTTTTGACCTTTATCGCATGGACTTCTCCTTCATAGGGTTTTGCACTCTTTAGTCTTTTATTTCTAACCATGTTAACCATTTGACTTGTTTGTGCCACCTAACTAGCTTTCAATGTTCTTTTGTAGTTATCTCTCTTTTTTTTGTTTTATGTACCTCAATGCATAATATTTTTATATATAGGGTTATAGTTTGCAATTCTCAACACATATGTTTTCCTGATGATAAATAACGGTTAGGGATTCGAAATGCATCGATCCAAAAATCTCATACGAGGTTGATCTCCAAAAATCTCATTTTCATTCCAATAGACTGTGAAAGAATCGAATATCTTAAACATGGAATATTCTTTGGTAACCATTGATTGATTATTCAAGTTTATTGTAGTCCAGAAGATATGATTTTACCAGTATCAACCTTTTTTCTGCTCCTTTTAGAGTTTTTAGATGTACATTATTCTTGTCCAATGCATCACAAAATTATAAATGTGTATTCAGTGCCTCCACTTGTAATGCAACTTGAGGGAAAGGTATAACTATTGGTTAGTCGGGCAATAACAATGAATGCCCTTAACACTTGGCTATTGATTAGTTTATTTTTAATAAATGATAATAAAAAGATCAAAATTTTGAGTGTAATTTTTATTAAAAGATTAAAAATAGTTTAATATATAATTATATCTATAATAATATATTACAAAATATAATATTTTAATAATTAATATAAGTATATAATTTTTTTTGTGAAGCAAATGAATGTAAGTTGGTAGTCATACCTCACTCGATACCCATCACCACTAACCCCATCTCACCTTTTGTGCACCAAGTGTTAAGAAAAAATAATATCCTTGTTACGATGTGCTAATGTGATGTGTGAGGAGGTGAGTCAAGGGGCAATGGTGAGGGGAAATAATATCCTACACCGAGCTCATATTTAGGAAAATTGTTTGAATTATATGACTTGAACCCATTGTAAAGGGCTACATAACATGTAGGATGGCCGGTTTCAAGGGTTGACGAGGATGACACAATGTTGATTTGATTATGAAAGGTTCTATATCTAATGTATGACTCAAATCAATGCTGCAATGTCGTTGATGTGGAGACAAGACCTTGAGGAACCAAAATCTATATCACAATTTATGTTTGTTAATGTTGACAATATATTGACACTTGGAGAAATTACATCAAGGTTAAGAACATACATAAACACCACATTCATACCAATGGAATAAAGGACAAGGCCATACAAAACTCGCAAGAGGTGAAAGATTGTAAAGTGAGTTGGGCAATGACGGTGAGGGTCAATGACATGGTATTTCAAGTGATATCGTACACTAGAGGACCCATATCATACACATGTGTTGACTTCAGGGTAGTTGTTGTATTTACATGACTTGTACAATTACAAAGGGGTTTGTAGCTTGGAGGATGGTGGAATCTTTTATTAACTATTTTCTATTTGATTATGGAAGGATTCCACATCCAATGTGCATATTGAATCAATAATGTAATGTTGTTGATGTGACGGTAATATATTGAGGTATGGAGTCTATCTTCTTGCTTTCGTTGCGGTTGAAATAAGTACCAAATATTTTGTAAAATGCATGTCACATAGGTGTATAAGAGGGCATCATTGGTGATATAATATGAATGTCATGGTGGAGTCATCCCCGATTAAAAAAATATGAAAATTAACGATCGATCCTAGGTGGCAAGAATTCTCACACATTAAGGAGTGTTCACATTGTATAATTCAAAGAAGAATATACTCCAACAATTAAAAAAACACTTAACAAAAAAATTAACTCAAAAATTAAAGATACATTCCTTTAGATATAACTTACACCCTAAAACAACTGTTAATATATTTGCTTTGAAATATAGTACCTTTAATATGATGTCTTAAGTGCAAAGATAAAGACAAAGACAAAAGCAAAGGCAAAGGCAAAGGCAAAGCATTTTTTTTTTTTTTAAAAAGCATCATGGTCACCAGAGGTTAAATTTGACGGTCACCCTTACCTGTCAAGAAAAATTTTTGTGACGGTTTTTAAACTAATGTCACCTTGCACATGACATTCATTTCTCATTTTTGACTTTCATAGTTTTTATATAGAAATCAGTTAAAGCTTGTTGCTATTACCCATATTACAAGGAAAGAACGTTCACTATGGCTAGACACATTGCCTTGAGGATGCTCTGTCATGGAAAGGACTTGGGCTCCTATTTTCAGTATGAGGTTGGTCCAATGGAATCGTAACAATGTAGAGGAATAAAATGAATCTTTTCTATTAGAATAGGAGCTTTAAATTTTCATTTCAACAAAAAAAAAAGCCCTAAACTAGTGAGGGCTGAAAATTTCTTTCATTAATTTAAGATTTTTTCCTATTAATTAAAATTTTTTTTATTAGATTAGTATGAATGACTTTTTTTTAAGATTTTAAAACTGATAAAAATATAAATCACTTGTTTACATATAATTCTCAAAATATCTCATTTAAAAATTTTCAACATAAAAAATATTAAAAATCAATAAAATTTTCATACTAAAAAAGCTACTAAATTTTCTTAATAATACTAAGTCAAAAACATATAACATAAAATTAAACTTACTCCACCCATAACAAAATAGTCTAATTCTCCAATGTTTGAAGGCAAACTAATGACTCTTTTTCCATTACTTTTTCAAATTATCCCTATTACTCCCAACATCTACACTTGCTAACTCTTAAGTAAAATATCTAACTAGAAAGAACTTACATAACTTGCTTCACAATTTTATATCTTCAGCTTCCACTATCCATAGACTTCTCTTACAAATCCATCCATTAAACTTTAAATTTTAACTACAGAATGAAAACAAAAAATAAAATGAACACCAAATGAAAAGTCAAATTTTATTGTATAAGTGGAAATTATATAACTGAAGACTGTGTGTGCACAATTGTTTTTCTATTCTATACATTCCAATAAGGTTTTGATGCATATTTCCAACAAGACGCTGTTGAATTTAGTAGAGTACCTGAATTTGAACTCCAACACCTTCCAAGGCTATTGCAACTCCAATCTTGTAAGGATCTTCTGCATTAGTGTATCCTCTGCCAAGATCTCCTACAAAGACCAGGTTTCTGAAATTGTGCTCTAACATTTCCCATGCTTAATATACTCCATGAAAAAATCACAGTAGGAGCAGAGATCCACACCTTGCAATGTAAAAGACATCATCTGCAACAATCGTACGCTGTTTACAAAGCAAGCACCACCCTTTTCTGAACTTAAGAAGTTGCAGCGCAATGGTTTATAAGTGCTTTGCCTGCTTATAATAAAATTATCCTTATATGTGCAGTAATTTGCTGCAAACTTGGTATGGTGCAAAACATCCCTCAAAAAATTATAGCCCTGGTTATTTGAAAGAGGGAAATCATCAGAATTATGGTCATTGTGAGCTTCCATAGATGAGTAGAGAACAATCGCTGATGAGTTAATTGGATGGGTGCAACCAGAACCCTGGAAAAGCTGTCATGCTTAGATACTAGATGACAGAATTCGCCACACCTTTTTTTCCTACCAACTACCTAGTCAAGCCTTTGGTCTCCGAGTAGAAGACCACTGAATGTTAGAATGGAAGGTTTTGGTTTTTCCTAGTCTTATTTTTGTTCACAATGGTATTGGTGAGCATCCAGATCGTTGCCATCGCTGCCATTGCCCCACCTAAACCGTGGCCTGTGAAAATTATGGCTTGCTCATTCCTTCGACTCCATTCAACCTGCAATTAATGTGGCCAACAAAAGAATCTGAAGGTAAAAAACCATTGAATTTTTTATAAGGGGGTCTTATTTCGTGAACACAAATTGGGATATTTACCTTTTAATCAAAATTATCGTTTCTAAGAACAAGATTGCTGCTCACTGTCTTGCAAAATAGTTCTCTACAAAAATTTTAGAATTTTTAGTCCATACAAATCATTCTATATGATTTTGGAATTATTCCAAATAAATTTATAAAATGTCTAAAATGATTTGAATGGAATTAAGATTAACTTCCAAGAATCTAGAATTTATTTAGAGTTAGATGCTTCCGAACAAAACATGGCATTACCAACCTTCTGTTGAAGGTCAGATTTTTTTATGATGTTGAGAAACCCATGTAGAAGGCCTTAATGAACCGGCGCTGGATTGCCATTGTTATCTTTCAAAGACTTAAATAGATCGTTGTCAGTTTTGATATCTCCTTCTCCAAATTCAGTGTTCACGTTGAGAAACTCTTGGACAATTTCACAGCCACTGAAAGCAAAGAAAACCACGTCTTCATTCTCACAGAGGATAAAAGGATTTCGAGATTTGTGAGCTCTGGTCGAAGCCTCCCATGCCATGCACTGGACATGAGAAATTTCCTGCGCAGATGGCTCCCATCAAATCTGCACCATCATGATTTATTTTTAGAGGGAAAGCTCCACCATCTTACGGTTATGAGATAGTCGGCTTGAAACTTATCGATCTTGATGCGTGATGTATGAGACAATCAAACCAGAACCCAACCATTGTAATTTGTGATCCGCTCCAGCCCCTGTGACTCTATAACGACTCGTGAGTCACTATGTAATGCCACTACGTTTGTCTAGGTTAAAAACAATGTTAAAGACATCAACTCTGAACTTGAAGTCAACAGTGAATTTACCCTTAAATGAGAAACAAGAATAATGGATTGGCGATTCAATGCGAATAGCTAAGAGCGTTAGCGTTGCCTTTAATTTCCATGTTTACCTACAGGTTAAATTTGGCGGCTGTTTAAACGTTTTTGAGATTTTTCCCTGTAAAATACAGTCATAATATATTTTTAACCGTATCAAACGATGGGTAAAAAATCATATAACCTGTCATTATGACGTTCACAATGAAAAATCGGCCGTTTTAAAATTATTAATGGAAATTGGGACCCGGCGCTGGGACATGCCCAAATGCACTATAATTTATGTGAGTGTGACCGTATCCCCTGTATCCGGATTCAGAGGCTAGTGGAAACATAGATCAATAAATATTCAAAAATATAAAAGATTTCGATAGGCCAGGGGAAAAGACAGATAGAGTCGAGACCACGTGAAGGCATTATTATTATATAGATTTTGAACCCATGCGGAATAATGAGTTGTTTATGGACGTCCGACGGTAATGGACCATATTGGGCGATCCCCATTCCCCAGGTTCCCCACTTGCAGTTTGCGAATCTTCCCAGTTCCCACTGCATATCTATTGTTCTACCGTTCTGCATTGAATGCGCGGGCGCACAAACGACTCATTTTTCCTTACCTAGGTAAACATGGAAATCAAAGGCAAAGCTCTGTATTTCATATGCTTCGCAAAAGTTCTGTATTTTCCTGGTTCTGCTATTTCATATGCTTCCTAAAAGTTCTGTATTTTCCCTCTTCATTTAAGAGAGGGATAGCTAACAAGATGGAAGAAAAGTGTAAAGAGATGGCTATTGGTATTGATCTTGGGACAACTTATAGCTGTGTGGGTGTGTGGCAACATGACAGGGTTGAGATTATTGTTAATGATCAGGGTAACAGAACCACTCCTATGGTGGCTTTCACCCCTGAAGAGAGACTTGTTGGAGATGCCGCCAAATTTCACTTTTCAACTAGTCCTGCTCATACTGTCTTTGACGCCAAGCGGCTTATTGGAAGGCGATACAGCGATCCCTGTGTGCAGGAAGACTCGAAACTCTGGCCCTTTGCTATTGTCGCTGGTGATAATGACAAGCCTATGATTCAGGTAACTTTCAAAGGCAAGAAGCAGCTATTTGCAGCTGAAGAAATCTCATCTATGGTGTTGATGAAAATGAGAATGATAGCTGAACAGTATTTAAACTGTGATGTAAAGAATGCTGTGATTACTGTGCCTGCCTATTTTAATGATTCGCAGAAGAGGGCAACGAAAGATGCTGGTAAGATTGCAGGCCTCAATGTCATGCGTATCATCAATGAACCCACAGCTGCAGCCATAACTTATAACTTTTGTGCATGCAAGGAAGGTAAGAGAAATATCCTGGTTTTCGACCTTGGTGGAGGTACTTTCGATGTTTCCATTCTTATAGTTGAAAAAGATAAAATTGAGGTGAAGGCTGTGGGAGGGGATATGCATTTGGGTGGTGAAGATTTTGACAACAAAGTAGTTAATTTCTTCGTTCAAGAGTTCAATAGAAAGTATAAAATGGATCTGAGCACAAATCCCAAATCTCTCAGGAGACTTCGTTCAGAATGTGAGAGAGCAAAGAGGAACCTGTCTTCGGCCGTAGAGACTGTCATTGACATTGACTGTCTTTACGAAGGAAAAGATCTTCATATGAAGTTTAGGAGAGCCAAGTTCGAAGAGCTCAACGCCGAGTTATTTGACAAGTGCATGCAAGTTGTGGAGCAGTGCCTGCAAGACGCCAACATGAACAGGAACCAAATCAATGATATTGTGTTAGTAGGAGGCTCTTCGCGTATACCGAAGGTGCAGGAGTTGGTGAGAGAATTCTTTGACGGGAAGGAACTCTGCAAAAGAGTTAATCCAGATGAAGCTGTTGCTTATGGTGCGGCCGTGGAAGCAGCAGTATTGAACCATGAAAACGTCAACTTAGTGCTCGTGGACGTCACACCTCTGAGTCTTGGAACTGGTGTTAAGAATTGTGTTATGGAAGTAATAGTTCCTCGAAACACTCCTATTCCTACTCGGATGGAGTCGTCTTTCACGACTCTGTATGACAACCAGACAGAAGTGGGCATTGAAGTCTACGAAGGGAGCTTTAATGGCAGACAACAATTTACTGGGTGAGTTTGGGTTGACAATTCCAGCGGCGCCATGTGGGGTGCCGAGTATTAAAGTTTGCTTTGAGGTGGACGCCGAAGGAATTCTGAAAGTCTCTGCCCGGGACCAGGGATCAGGCAATAGCGATCACATTATTATTACAAATGAAAGCGAGAAGCTGAGCAAGGAGGAGATAGATAGAATGGTGGCGGACGCAGAAAGATTTAAGAGGGAAGACGAAGAAGTAAAGAGAAAGCATCTTGCCAGGAGCGCTCTCGAGTGTTCTATTCAGAACAAAAAAAATAGGGTGAGGGAGGCGAAGAGGAAGGGGAAGCTACAAACGGCAGTTGCAGATGAGATTATGAGCAAGTTGAACGCTGCGGAGGATTGGTTGGAGCAGAATGACAGCGCAGGCGTCGATGAATTGGAAGAGAAACTGAAGGATCTGGACTTGCATATAAATTAAGGGAACAAGTTCAGGTTAGTATGGTTGTCAGACTTGTGCCCCTTTTCGTAAGGTTAACCGTTGGCATTTTCATCCAAGTATGACCAGTTGATCTCACGTCAATGAACTTGTAAGTATTTGGTAGGGGTGAATTGGCATGGATGGACGGTTGTGTTATTTGTTGATTAAAATGCTAATTATAATTGTGAAGTTTTATTATATTCACGAATTATTAAGGTATATTTCACAAGTGATTTTTGGTAGATCGATGTACATTCTGATTTGTCTGAAGCTCTGCTTTCTTGTTCGTTTATGTCATTATTTTTTGGACTATAAATTAAGAATATTTGGTAAACCCTAAACAAGCCTCGGCTACAATTGATCTGAGTAGTTTCTGTGTAGAAATGTGGTCGGAAGCCTCCAACATCTTCTTTTGTGTTTTTAAAGTAACTATTTCTTATTTAAAAATATTGAATATAACAGTCAACAGGGCATACATTATATATAATATAATATTTGTTTTTTCCTTCGTATAAGTGAAATGAATGGTTATGGCTATTCCTCTTTGTATGTCAATTTTTTTTGTTTGTGTGTTATTTTGATGACTCCAACTTATAATTCAATTTATTGGAGAGTTAATCTTATAATTTAAATTTGGGATTTAATTTTTTTAATTACAATCTAAAATAAAATTTGTATTTCATCGTTTTAAATGGATTTTCAAAAAATACTCAATTTAATAGTTAATGTGTATTGTTTTTTCAAAAGGTTTCAGGGAATCTTTTCATTAAGATTAGTGGCAATGTTTTCTAAATTTTATAAAAGAAAGTTTGTATAAATTTTTAAAAAAATTTAGATAGGAATGTAAAAAATAATCATTCCAATAAACTGCTAAAAACACATACTTCACTCAGATTTTTTAAGGCATTAGGCATGATTATAATACTTATTTTAAATTTATTTTTCTTGATTGAATATTTTTTTATGAAAAACATAATACTTAACCTAGATTATTTTAAAGCATTAGACATAATTATAATACTTATGTTAAATTTATTTTTCTTCAATAAACGTTTTTTTAATGAAAAGAAACTACTTAAAATAATCTTAAATTAATATATGAATTTGTTGTTCAGGAAACCATAGATATTACATTTGTTAGGGAAGAAGTTTCATCCCTATGACCCAATATTTAGTAAGCTCTTCTTAAGTTACCAAATGAACCACTCTGTTCTGCTCTGTTTTGATTGGAAAGAAAATTAGCGTGGAAAAAGTGACCTACACTAACGAAAACAGAGATTTGGTTTCACTTTGAAGAAAATGAAAACAAAAAATTGGTGTCTTGTTTTGTCACACGATTTTACAATATTTAAACTATTTGTGAGTGGTCTATTAAATTTGTACTTAATCTCTAGTACTTGGTTTATGGAATGTTCAAATACTCCAAGGTAAAAACCTCCACTAATTAATTGTTGTCTGCCTTTAAAGCTCTCTCCCCTTCGTAGACTTCAATGGACACTTCTGTCTCGATTAACACTTTTGCAGAGCTCCTTCCCTTCAAAGAATTCTCTCAACAATTCCTGCACCTTCGGTATACGCGAAGAGCCTCCTACTAACACAATATCATTGATTTGGTTCCTGTTCATGTTGGCGTCTTGCAGGCACTGCTCCACAACTTGCATGCACTTGTCAAATAGCTCGGCGTTGAGCTCTTCGAACTTGGCTCTCCTAAACTTCATATGAAGATCTTTTCCTTCATAAAGACCAGTCAATGTCAATGACAGTCTCTACGGCCGAAGACAAACTCCTTTTTGCTCTCTCACATTCTGAACGAAGTCTCCTGAGAGATTTGGGGCTTGTGCTCAGATCCATTTTATACTTTCTTTTGAACTCTTGAACGAAGAAATTAACTACTTTGTTGTCAAAATCTTCTCTACCCAAATGCATATCCCCTCCCACAGCCTTCACGTCAATTTTATTTCTTTCAACTATAAGAACAGAAACATCGAAAGTACCTCCACCAAGGTCGAAAACCAGGATATTTCTTTTTTCTTCCTTGCATGCCCAAAAGTTATAAGCTATTGCTGCAGCTGGTGGGTTCATTGATGATCCGCATGACATTGAGCCCTGCAATCTTACCCGCATCTTTAGTTGCCCTCTTCTGCGAATCATTAAAATAGGCAGGCACGGAAATCACAGCATTCTTTACATCAAAGATAAAATACCGTTCAGCTACCATTCTCATTTTCATCAACACCATAGATGAGATTTCTTCAGCTGCAAACAGCTGCGTCCTGCCTTTGAAAGTTACCTGAATCATAGGCTTGTCATTATCACCAGGGACAATAGCAAAGGGCCAGAGTTTTGAGTCATCCTGCACACAGGGATCGCTGTATCGCCTTCCAATAAGTCGCTTGGCGTCGAAGACAGTGTTAGCAGGATTAGTTGAAAAGTGAAATTTGGCGGTATCTCCAACAAGTCTCTCTTCAGAGGTGAAAGCCACCATAGGAGTGGTTCTGTTACCCTGATCATTAATAATAATCTCAACTCTGTCATGTTGCCACACACCCACACAGCTCTAAGTTGTTCCAAGATCAATACCAATAGCCACCTCTTTTACCCTTTTCTTCCATCTTATTAGCTAGGTATCCCTAAGGGAGAACACAACTTTTAGGAAATAAATGAAATGGTAAAACCTGTAACGTGAACTGCTAAAATAGAGGATAGGGGAGGGATGAGCATTGAAAACGAGCACAACCCGAAGGTGTCCAGTAAAGGTGTCCTCTGTAATCTTATCATGGTTATTGATTTCTAATGCATTACCATTTTAAAATTCTCGTTAATAAATAATTATGATCTGAAAATTTGTCAAAATCGGCAAAACTTTATTTACATTCACGCATTTGCTTAAAATAAAGGTAAAGTCAAAAGGGTCCTGTTTCTTTTATGGATTAGACACGCTCTCAGCATTACGATCGATCACTCAGAATCTATTTTTTTTGATATAAAATTATCGTGACAGGATTAGACATGCATTCACCATCACGGTCACTCAGAATCTACTTTTTCGATGTGAAATTATACTAACCGCAGATATGCATAGAAGGAATCGTGGGAGCGAAGGCAAAGGGAAACAATGCATACGTTGTGATGGAACATTTGATTAAAACTGTATACACCATGAGGCCACGAGCTGGGGTGGAATGGTAGGGTGGGGGCCCATCACCAATCACCTTGGGTTTAAGTCCTGCTTTCCATCGATCGTCTCTCAGAGTTAAAAAAATTGCATAATATAATATATATAAAAATAAAAAATATACACTATGTTTAGATGGTATAATTTTATTAGATGTAAGGGAAGTTTGTGCGTTATATTGCTCTCTTCATCAAGGGGTTTTTAGTTTTAGTATTCCTGATTTTTTTTCTTTTGACATTTGTAGAAATAGTAAAATGTGTTTTGTTTTAGCATTGTAAATTATTCTTTGAAAACCTTTAACTCTTGGATTTTGTTTGGCCATCGTTCTTTACAGGCGAAGTTTTATTTTAGAATGGAGATTTTTTTAGTATTCGAGGTTATTTTATTTTGATTTATGTGGAAATGGTGAACTGGGTGCAAGGATTGTGTTTTGAGTGTTATTAAAAAAATTCTTGTCAGGATCTTTGCTCCACCAATTAGAGCACATATGATTACTACTCGTATTAGCAACTAATCACGAAATTTAACCAGAATCAATAAGTAACTAGAAATATGAAACAACACAGGATATAAGAGACAATACACAATTGTATTATATACATAGAAGAAAATACAATAAAGAAGATGCCACTTCTTCCTCCACCTCAAAGGCTCGCCACACCTCAAGACCTTCTTCCTTCTCTCTCTCGGTCCCAACAATCAACTCCAATATAGAATTGATGTTCACCTCTCCAACCAGTCAGTAACAACGCTGCCAGTTTACCAAGCACACAACCGTACTCCAAGTAGATCTCCCATGAACTTTCAACTTGCAATTCAATAGACCATACTCACAATTGTAGATCTCTTTACACCCCTGAAGAACCCTTTTTCAACCAGTACTTCGGTGGATCAACTCCTTGACCTTGCAGACTTTGCAACTCTCCCTGATCAAACACTCTCAGCACCCTTTTGGAACTAGGGGGAGCTACGCTAGCTCTCTCTAAAAGCTCTATGGCTTTCTAGCACACACTTACAATACAACCCATGAGTCCATATATAGATCTCATGTTTACAATAATTAGACTAACCTAATTACAATAATTAGACTCGCAACTCAAGACTACAACTAGCCTTCAACATGCAAACTAGCAGTCCAAAAATAAACTCTCTCGGATTCATCATGCGAATTGCCTGTTCTCACATAGGCTGTTGACGTCGGCTCCTCCATGATCGATGTCGGCCGACTGGTAACCGACGTCGGTTGCTTCCTCTTGCTATCTGACCGACGTCGGTTGATCAGAGCGACATCGTTTTTTTTGCAACTGAATCAACAACACCCCGTAACTCTGGATCCTCCTTAACTTCTCATGTTTGCATTCTGGTGAAGCTTTTAGCTCCACAACATAACAATCTCCCACTTGGAGATAAATAGCTGCACTTGTACTTGTATTTGTATATCGTCTAAATTATTTTTTGGCTTGTATTCCTCTTCAAGATCAACCCTAAAGACCGATCACCACACAACCTGTGATGCTACTCCTGTCATTCAAGTAACCTGTCGCATCCGAACTTACATACCCATGTAGTGAAAAACTTGACTTTGCATAACAAGAAACCCTGCTGCTAGTCCCACTGAACTGCCCTCCAGTACTCCTTCCCCGAATTGGCTCCATACTTTCTGACAACCCCCACTGCTTGGGAAAACAACTTAGGTCTACACTAGACTTCATGTGATTTCGAACTCTGTTTCAAGCTAAGCTTGAACTGTTCAGCGTTTGGTGTGCTTTCTGATTCTGCATCTTGCATCATGAACTCCGTCAACACCGTCTTCACATCAGCTCCAACTGGAGATCAAATCTCCATGTCTCTTATGTCAAAGAATTTTGCTGCTCCAAATTTTTCATGACACGCCTCTGAACTAACTTTACCTTTAGCTCAACAAATCTCTGTATGTACAAACCTACTAATAAATCACTCACATACAGTAACAGAATGATGTCATGACTCATCCACCTGGTAAGATAAAACCACAATAGTTACACTGACATTCACTGAAGCTATGCTTAGTCATCCACCTGTCAAAACCTGTATCACTGTCTTGCAGCTTTTTCAAGACCATATGCTTTGGCCTTCTGTCTCATGTATCTGTCCACTCTCTTCTTTAAAATGAAAATTCATTCCGTCTCTTAGTGCTTACTTTCAGCGGACAAATCTACCAACAGATACTTGTTTGGTTCTTCTCCAAAGACTACTCATCTATGTCAAGCTCTCACTGTATCTGGGCTCTACCTGCATTGCTTCTTTCAATTTCCTAGTTCTTGACCATCAATAAGTAATATAAAGAAGGTGAACAACGAATATAAGGTTCACTTACCTTTTTTGAACTTCACATGGGTGTTTGAGACCTATTGATTCACCCACTATCCGTTTCAGTGACCGATTTCGGCCATCTCTCAGTCTGTTCCCGATCGATGTCGGCTCCCCGTACTGAACCTGACTGTCGACGTCATTTTTTTTGCCGACGCCGGTGTCACTACTGTCGACGTTGGTTTCTTTATGACCAACCTCAGTGTTCTTGTTGCCGACGTCAGTTATTGTATAATCGACGTCGGTACCTGTGTTCGTCTGTGAGTGATAACTTTTTACCCAAGAGCTCTCCATGGATCAAAATTTTAATCAAATCAACCCTGTTCTGAATAATTCAGCGTCCTCTGATCTCTGTCCGTCATCTCTTCCATGAACACCAAGGCTTTCCAGTTTTTTAGCTTGTCAAAGACATCTGACCTCCGCTTCAAAACTTGCATTCTCCTCCTACATATGTGGCCAAGCCTATAAAGCCACATCTCTGCAATAGAAGGTGAATTAGCAATATAAGTAGATAGATAAAGGATACCTACTTTCTTACCACCATCTAATTCAAGTATATCCGCTGTGAGAGTTGTAGTGCATCTCTCATCACTCAATTTTTTTGAAGAAATTAGACTCATCTCCAAGACTGGTCCCTGCATGACTTCTTTCAACCACTGTGTGTCATCCGCTTGCAATTTCAGCTTCACTTCTCTTTCGTCAATCATCTGACAAGGCTCTCCAACCCCTAAATAAATCTCTCCAAAGTCTTCAAAGACATACTCATGAAAAGATGCTCTATTTCGGGCTGCATGGAAAGAGGCAAAAGAATCTGTAAACAAAAATTTCACTTTATCCAGAACATCTTGTGTAATATTACCTGCAACATATGCTTCCACACGCTGATCTTTTATCGACCAACGATCTCTTTTTACCTGCTCCTTTCCATCAATCAGACCATTCGTGTTATTCAGTTTCTCCATTCGTAGCTTACTTTTTTCTGCCATTGCTATACTCCCACTCAATCTGAAACACCTGTGAGTGACTACCAGATCTGAAACTCCTTGTTAGTCAACCCAATCGAAAGCTCTGATACCACTTGTCAAGATCTTTGCTTCACCAATTAGAGCACATATGATTACTACTTGTATTAGTAACTAATCACGGAATTTAATCAGAATCAATAAGTAACTAGAAATATGAAACAACACAGGTTATAAGAGACAATACACAATTGTATTATATACACAGAAGAAAATACAATAAGGAAGATGCCACTTCTTCCTCCACCTCAAAGGCTCGTCACACTTCAAGACCTTCCCTCTCTCTCTCGGTCCCAACAATCAACTCCAATATAGAATTGATGTTCACCTCTCCAATCAGTCAGTAACAACGATGCCAGTTCACCAAGCACACAACCGTACTCCAAGTAGATCTCCCATGAACTTTCAACCTGCAATTCAATAAACCATACTCACAATTGTAGATCTCTCTACACCCCTGAAGAACCCTTTTTCAACCAGTACTTCGGTGGATCAACTCTTTGACCTTGCAGACCTTGCAACTCTCCCTGATCAAACACTCTCAGCACCCCTTTGGAACTAGGAGGAGCTACACTAGCTCTCTCTAAAAGCTCTATGGCTTTCTAGCACACACTTACAATACAGCCCATGAGTCCATATATAGATCTCATGTTTACAATAATTAGACTAACCTAATTACAATAATTAGACTCGCAACTCAAGACTACGACTAGCCTTCAACATGCAAACTAGCAGTCCAAAAATAGACTCTCCCGGATTCGTCATGCGAACTCCCTGTTTTCACACAGGCTGTCGACGTCGGCTCCATGATCGATGTCGGCCGACTGGGAACCGACGTCGGTTGCTTCTTCTTGCTATCTGATCGACGTCGGTTGATCAGATCGACGCCTTTTTTTTTGCAACTGAATCAGCGACACCCCGTAACTCTGGATCCTCCTTAACTTCTCCTGTTTGCATCCTGGTGAAGCTTTTAGCTCCACAACATAACAATTCTCTCAATATGTGAATCATTCTATGAATTCTTAAATTGTGGTGACTGTAGTTTAATTTAGTGTCGTCGATATGTGAATCTTTCAATGCAAACAAGGTTATGAAAATGTCAATCATACAAACATGTTTATTAAAATTGTATAACAATACTCAATAATCTAAATGGGAAAGCTATAGGATAATATTATTTATATGAAATATAATTTGCATAGCATAACATTACAGGATGATAGACAAACTAAGATGGAAAACATGGTTGCTATTTCATACTTTTTGCATAATTAAACTTTCTCTATTCTTCAAAACCAAGACAAAAAAATTACATACTTGTAGTTTTTCAACAAATTCTTCTTTTGACAAAAAACATTGCATACATGTGGTTTTTTAATAAATTAATTCCTTCAACACATATTGCTGCATGCTCAAGGTTTTTCGTGACCTTGCTACAACTCTTTAGTAGGTGTGTTTGTCACTAACATTGATCTTATTGGAGTGCTTTTCATACCAACTATTGCTACTTGCAAATTTATTTCTCTCCATTTTTGATAGGAACGTATCTTCTTTAATTGGCTAGGTGGACTAAGTCGATTGCCTCGCTGATAATTTCCAGACCTTGCAGAGGAAGGAGCATAAATATTCACCATTTCTCTCATTATTGGATATTAATCTAGAAAAGGGTTTTTTGTGTTTTTTAACTTTCTCAGTCTCTCCATCTCTTTCATAGCTTTCTTGTATTACTTCATCTTTTTTTGATGCACCATATTCTTCTCTTCATGATTTTCCCTCTATTTTTGTTCTTCTTTTTCTTTACTCTTTATGTCATTTTCAATTTTTTTTACTCCTTCAAATCTTGTTAATCTCCTTAATACTTTCTTCTCCTCTAGTTATTTCCTCTTAGCCTTAATTCCCTCCATCTCTTTTCTTGTTTTTTCGCTGCGAAGCATTTCTAAAAAGTCATTTGTAGTTAAGATTTGAGATTCCCTGCTCAATCTCATTGCACCATTTGATAATCGACCAGAACTATGCACAAGTATTTCTACAGGGAGTTTATGGAAACTACCTAAACTTGAACTTATTAAAATTTCTCTATGTTGACTGCATTCATGTTCAGTGTCGTTTGTTGTAATATCATCTCTTTCTAGAAAAATCATTAGATTATCAAAGTCATGGTATTCCTCAATCACAACATAGTAGTGTACCAACTCATCATTAGGTGCGACTACATGAGGGGATGGAACTGAAAGGCCCACATTTGCATAATAAAAATCTAAGTTGACACCTAGTTTAACTGCGATGTCCTTGATCCAAGTTGGTTGGTTTATTTGCAAAGGGAGGCTCAACCCCTTAACAATAACATGTTCTTCAACCTTAAACACATGGTTGGTATGACCTATTTCTACACTTTGTCCACTATAGTCTTATGTTTGGCTTACATGGGTTACCTGGGTGAGAGTAGGTACAATGGGATTTGCATTACCTTTTTCAACCATTCCATCTCCTTTTTGAATATGAACACATGCATTTATCTTATCCTCTTCAACTATTCCATCTTTTTTTGAAGCTGAATAAATGCATCTATCTCATCTTCTCTATATCCAACCAATCGCATGATGTTTTGAATTGCAGTGTCATCATCTTCATCTACAACTTCATAGGATTCACCTGGGGTCATGTCTTCTACAAGTTCCTATCTATTTAGTGGCCATATCCCTGTCCTCCTAAAACCTGACTTTATGTTTTTTTATAGAAAATGCATTTTTGAAAGCTATGATGCCTAGTGTAGCAAATTCAAACATGTTTATTTCAACCTTGTGATTTCTAGTCATCCACTTTGAACTTTCAATTTTGAAATAATTTTTGAATGAGAACACACTTACATCTAATGGTTGTATCTTGTGGTAAGTGTGGGCTAGCAAAGTTACAAGGTCAATTCCCAAACTCCTGGGCTCCATTGTAATCACTATTACTACGTGACTTCCATGAACATCAAAAATCAATAGGTGCCTATTAAAAAGGGAAACTCCACTCAATATTGATCTCTTGAAATGGTGTATCCAATTGAGAAAAAGTTATTTTATCATCCAAACATTTTGTTGGGATGCCATACATGCTCCTAGTTCATAACGTGATATGTAGTTTTTAAGTCATTTTTTTCCCTTGAAAAGATAGAATTTAGGAATGCTTTGACCTACTGCATTAACACAAGCAAGAATGGTGATCCATTCCCTAGTATTTCGAATGATGCGATGAACATTTTGACAACCTCTTTTTACTTTCATGTGCATATCGGTGTTTTTGAAACCCTGTAGTCTAGTTTCATCACAGTTTCAAATTTTGAAATGTCCATATTGGTTGGCTTCATACACTTCAAAATTATTATAAAATTCATCTACAATGGAACATTGTGGTCACAATACTCTATCTCTATCCAAGCCTTCTGCAAATATAATGGACAAGTATGGGTAGTTTCCCTGACATTCCATATGTGAAAGGGTTGGGTCTATTTTGACAAATGTATGCTACATAAAAACATAAGTTGTATTATTTCTAGGCCACGTCTAAGCCCTACAATATCTTAACACCATTGAACAACTTCAAGTTATTTTTCCCTTGGTAAAATGGTTAGTGGGCCCTTCTTTTTTGTAGTTATAATACCCAACAACTAATAGGAGAGTGTAATTGGAAGGATCCCCCACTTTTTTCCAACATCTCAAATGGAGTATCCATTATATTTGACATCTTTTATGGCATGCTTCATTTCAATAATAGTCCATTGATTGTGGATGCATACCTTTTTACTTGATGGACTCACTTTCACTTGTGTACTAGTGTGAGCTTATATGTGTGAATATGTAACGTCTTCACCTTCATAATTTGATATGACCACTCTTATTATTTTTTTGTATTCATCCTTGTCTCATGGGTTTTTCTCTTTCTCTTTACAATTTTCATTCTGTTGATAACATAAGATATGAAAAAAGTTAAAAACATGCACTATAAATTGTTAAAAATGTCAACATCCTTTTTGTGACTAATATATATATATATTTGTCTATATTTCCTTAGATAATTAGAAGATCATAATGTGAAAATGTTTCTTGTCGGAGATTGTAACATGTTCCTATGTAAGGAAAATGACATAAAAGATCATAATCCCATTTCATAGCACTGTAAAAATTGATTGTGAAGTATGACAAAAGCTTAACAAAATGGTAAAAAAGTTAATCACTAAATACTTTAAGAAAAGCTAGCTTATACTATAACAGGGAAAGCTTACCACAATTTCAACATTGTTGTGATGATAGTACCTAGTATTTCAATCTTAATCTGTAAGCCAATTTGAGTGTGTTAAAAGTATTTAAATAAACCAACATGCATCAGTAAGTGAAATTAAATATATACCAAATCGACCTCTATATTATCTCTGAGTAAATATTTTTTACTCATCAATAACATACCTATTCCTCAAAGGGTCTTTTAACATTCTTCAAATTTAATATAAGTCCATACATATAGTGGGTTTATACCCACCCCAACCATCGGTTGGAGAGTAGAATAGTGCATTTGGTTTCGAACCCAAAACATGAAAGCATATGCCTAAAGTAGTTTATGAATGAGATCCAATGTAAGGCAATAAAAGTAGTCAAATTAGTCAAAGAAGTTTATGCATTTAAATTAATCAAAGTAGACTATAATAAGATGGACAACAATATACCATTACACAATATGTAAAGTGTATTATACAAATAAAAAAATATGTAGGGCATTATATGGACTATAATAAGATAGACAACATTGGACCATTATACAGATCGATTGTCTATTGAGTTATTTGCTTTAGGTAGAAAGATGCACAACAATAAACCATTACACAAAATATAAAAGGTGTTATACAGACAAGCAAGACGCTGAGGATTATACAGACTATAATATAGGGTTTATGATATATATATATATATATATAACTTTGGTAGTGTTGTATAAAGTTATAGTGTGACTGTATATCGAGAGGAAATGCTAAAATCATTAAATCTGGGTGATGTCTTATGGAGGGAGAAGAGGGGTCTCTATCATGATCACTTTTTTATTATTATTACACTTTAAAATAATGCATTTTCTTGATGACTTGCACACTCAGCGTTTTAATATGAATGCAACAATTTATTTTACATTATGGTTCATGGTCCCACTACATTTTCATTATCATCCATACATAAATAACACAAGTATAAATAATAAATGCCACATGGCATAAAAAATGTGAGCAAGATAGGATCTGAACATAAGAGTCAAGAAAATACAGAGGTGACTTGAATTTGGATCTCATCTGTACTATACTATAAGCATATACATGTATACTTTACATTCAAAGCCAAATGAAGTGTTCCACTTTTCAATCTGGGTCATACTAAGGCAACATATGTAATCATAAAAAATGATATCAATAGTACCTATCCAGTATATCTCAAAATAAATTAAGTATAATAAATTTGAAACAAAAACTTGAAAGAATAAACCATCATGCATTAGTAAGTGAAATCATAGATATACTGGATCGACCTCTATATTATTTATGAGTAAAGAATTTTCATGCATCAATATCATACATATTCCTCAAAGAGTCTATTAACATTCATGGAATTTAAAATGAGCCCATCCATATAGAGGGTTCGTATCCACCCCAACCATCAATTGGAGATTGGAATAGTGCCTTTTGTTTTGAACCAAAAACATAAAAGCATGTGTCTAAAGTAGTTTATGAATGAGATCCAAATATCATTTTGAAAAAGACACAATAAATTATTGTTCACTCCAAAATTCATATTGAAAAATTGAAAGATTTACACAAATTTGCATTAAATGTTCAATTGTTCAATACGAAATTTCACATCTCGATTCCTCGCTAAACAAACTTACTTGATTATCCATGGATATTTATAATTGGTGATTTGATTTGATTATTATTTAATTAAGCTATAAGTCATATGCTATTATGGGATAAATGTATGTTACTTTGATTTTATGATTACATCATTATGAGTTCGTTGTATTGTATATTATTTATAATGTGATCATATTAATTTGTTATTTCAAAAGTATTTTATGAGATATGTCATGATGTTATGGACTAACACCCTGCTTGTTATGAGTTTGATGCATGAGAGACTCATCCCTCAAAGCATGATGGAAGGAGAACATCATCAGGGAGGGTGACATAGATGGAGATGTTGATGGAGGACAGATGAATGGCTAGAACCCTACACACACTATGTTAAATAGTACATATTAAATGCATAGTTTAAATGGGTTAGTGTTAATACATTTTTTAATGATTATTTGCATTTAGATAATTGTTTATGCATATTAGTTGTGTTTTAGCATAGTTTAATGCTTATGTGGAATCAATTTTATGTGATTGTGTTTTTTTTGTGCTAATGTGTTCTTCATTAACCCTCATGACATTGGAATGTTTTATAACATAAATTAGTTATCTTTACAATACTTCAGAAATGCCAATTACTTTTAAAAGGACATAGATAGTCTACGTAATGTGATTTACCATTTTTAATAAAATAATATTATTGACCTTATGTTAACCGTATTGTTAAGTAGGTCATTATGATTATTATTGATTATCTATTATTAAGTCATATTATTAATAGGTAATTAAAAAAGTAAAAAGTAGAAAAATTGAATAAAACAATTGTATTATTAGTAATTGTATTATATTATACTCAGAATAAAAAAAAATAAAGCAATACATTAAGAAAAACATGAAAAGAGAAAAACTCTTAAAAAAGGCAAGCTTTAAAATCTTTAAAGAAAAACTCTTGGAAAAAGACGGATATTCATGCAAAGGAAGTAAAAGGGCATGGCATAGGAAGAAAGTTAGAGGGAGAATAGAAAGCAAAGAAAGGAAAGTCTTTCAAAAAAATAGAAAAAATAAAAAAATGATAGCTTTAAAGAAAAGCACTATATTCATACAATAGAGAAAAGAAAAAGATAAAAGGGGCACAGTTGGAGAAGGAAAGGGAGAGATAGCATGGGTAGAAGAAAAAAAAGAAAAGAGAGGAGAACATGAAGCAAAGAGAGAGGTGTGCAATGACCAAAGAGAGAAGTGGAACAGAGGGAAGGAAGCTATGGAGTTGTTAGCAATATCTGGGATGCTATTACGAAGTAGGCGACATCTTTAATCTATAAAATTATATAATAGTATGGACTGGTTTGTGTATATAAACTAATAATAATTATTTAGGTTTAGTAAATATGGTTTAATGAATACTGTATATGGTTATCGTAAATATGAATTTTGTCTATATATCATTGAAACAAGGATTTATGGTTTAGAAAAAAATATTACAAGAATTAATTATATCTATTATACCACTAAATTGAGTTCATAGTGAACAAGACTAAATATTAAATGTAACAATTACATGTAAAAGACGTACAACAGGCTAATGATGATCTGCATATCGAATATAACAACTTATACTAATTAGCAACTTTTATGAAATGAAGGAAATAATATAAATTGTATGCCTTCGACAATTGAACGGTGACTTAAATAGCTAGATAAATAACATGGATAAGTATAATGGCGACTTATATAAATAATATTATCAATATAAACTGTGTGGGTGTATTAGAAACACAAAGTGAACTACGTAATGAAGAGACTTGAATTATATAAATTTGACTATTCATATGGTTATAGTGAACTATATAAATATAGTTGCATTAGTGATAATATGTGGTTCACTAATTAGTCATTTAATGTATTCATCATATGGGAACTATATAAGTGAACTGTATACATCATATGGTTATAGAGAACTGTATAAATAGTGACTACTCATATGGTTATAGTATACTGTATAACTATTTTATGTTCACATGGTTATATTCTCATAGTTATATTTACTTTTTTAATTATAAGCAGGTTGTAGGTATGTATATATGGCGATTATAAACTTTACAATATCTAAGCATATGTTATTTACATATATGGAAATTGATCAAATAATAGTTAGCTCGTACATTGCTAATTTATCAAACAACTAAACAACAAAGTGAATTCATAAAGTGCAATAATAGATCATAGTGTTGTTTCAGCGCTCAAGGGATAATACTTCATATCTATGAATTCATGAAGCGTAGTTCTTCTATGGTATACAACGAACTCAATTATATCAATATGAGTTATATGGCTATTTTTTGAATAGATAGATGAATAACTCTTTAATATGTATATAAGTTATATATCCCTATTTGGTATGTACTATCTATGTAATGATATAGGTACTAATGCTAGCACTTGGAAAATAATGATGTATATAAACAACGCATTGTGTAATTTGTATATATTGGTATTACAACTTTATATGTTTCATTGAATATATATATATATATATATTGGTATTACGGATTTATTATATAATGGATTACGACTTTATACATGTAATTTCTTTGATTTTATATTGGGCCATGCTCTATATATTTTTAAGTAGATCCTTATGATAACATCATATAAACCAAGTTGTATATAATCTCTCTATATGTGGTATGTTTTGAAATGTTAATTGGGAGAGATTATGTATTTCCATATATATAGTTATATATAATAATTATTATTATAGCAATATGGAAATGATAATTTATTATCTGCAAAGATCATTACCATATATTCAAAAATTTGTTCAAATAAGATGATTTATATATGGCAGTTTATTCATATGGTATTGGTTTTTATGTTAATTCCATAATATTCCATTAATATATTAATCTTTTCATTAATATTTTGGGAATATTAATATATTATGATAGATAATTAATATATTTTGTAAAATAAGAAAATTATAATGATCAAGATCTTGATTAGATTTGTAAATGACTCTGAACCTTTATATACCATATCCAAATGTTATTATAATATGTACAAGGGTATATATATAGAAATTATACATATATTTGTAATTAAGTATTCATATAAATATATGACATAAAGTTTGTGCTGGGTCACACAACTTTAATTACACGAATACAATTTCATAAAATGGTAATTAGTTGTTTAAATGAGATATTATGTTTTCATTAGATTTATGACTCCTTTATTATGACTGGCTGTTGAAATTAAATAGAGTGTACATGAAAATACTAGACTATGATTGCTTGTCATAGAATGTACTATGTATTTACTTATGAAAATTAAAAATATGCAATCTAATGTGTAATATATCCGGATGGTATGAACTATACTTGTATTGCTTATTATTTATGTGACAAATAATATAGTGGTGATTCATTCATACATTTGATGGAATAAATATATACATTTTGATTTTTCATATATTTAACATGTTTTACACCTACTAGTAGGTAGTAATCTATATAAATTTATTGGCTATATTTATACTAACTAAATCTCGCATTGTTGATACTAAGTAAGTAATGAGATAGATTTCACTAGCTTACTAGCATCACTACTGTCAGAGAAAGGTAATCCGATCAAACAATGTGTATGAATTTGATTGATCTTAAATATCAATAACTATTGAAAATTTTGGTCAAAGTAATGTTAGTTAGACATTGTTATTTCATATGTATGATATACAAACTTGTGCAATATCATGTAAGCATGAATTTATTTATGGTACACTCCATGTTCTTAAAAGTTATACGATGCACGGATACTAGCTTGTCTCTCTAGATTCTTTCACCATCACTATCTACACATTTATGAAGGGAGGGTCATTCTCTAATGGGGGATTGTACGGGGGATCGATGGTCCATGGTTGGTATAAAAAATCAATCAAATGATACTATTCCTTTCCATAATAGTACTTCCTTAGAGATGACACTTGAGATTTCCATAGATACTAGAGTTTGGAAAAATCTTACTACGTGGAGCCATGTACCTTATATCTTGTATATTGTATTGTATTTATTATTATTAAAACAATTTTTCTAATGAAATATAATTATTTACTTATTATACATTGATAATAATGGTTGCATATTCATACCAATTGTGGCTAAAAATTTGTAATTAATTTTTATATCTAGTTATACTATGTTTCATATGATGATAGTTGTTGTCCCCAAAAAAAACAGACTTCTCATTTTTGGGACAACATATGAACTATTTTGGTCCTGCAGGGCCAAAATTATCTCTCCCCTACTCAAAAATTGTTATGGGCATTCAAATTCTCCATTTTTCAAGCTTTTTTTTATGGACTCTACAGGCAGGAATTTACGGATTCGTTTCTACGGACTTTTCAAGTTCATTTCTACGGACTCTGTAGGAAAGGAACAAGTTTCCAACACTCAGACATTTTCAAGATAGATTCAATGCCTTGGTTCAACTAAAAATGTTCATCGACAAGCTTTAAGCAAAGGATTGAACCATTGAACCACTGAACCCCGCTTCCAAAAGGTTCAAAGGTTCAACGAGTTTAAAGGTTCAACGACATCAACAAAAATTTAAAGTGCAACTGCTTCAGCGAGTTCAACGGCTTCAAAGGTTCAAAGCTGTTGGTTCAAAGAGGTTGGTTCAAGCGGTCAATTGAACGAGCGAAATAAAGGAATGAACCGTTGAACCATTGAACCAAAGTTGGTTCAATCGGTTGGTTTAATAAAAAATTTCAAGGGATTGCCCCAAAGTCAAAGGAACAAGTGCCCTTGCGGAGGGCAGTAAGCAAAAGCGGATAAAGGAAGATTTTCTTCAAAAAAGTGAATAAGGTAGAAAAGTTGGAACGCACGAAAGAAAAAACCCTGAGAGCGAAAGCTGCCAAGTGTAACCTGTCAGGACACATAATTTGTTTCTAAAAGTAGCGAAATGTGCCACGTGTCCTGTTTTAACTCAATGGAAGCCACCAAATGTCAACATCCACAATTTCTTCCTTTTGTTTTGTAAAGACTGTGGTGGACCCCAGGTAAGTTACTAAGATGAACGAATCGTGCCAAGTGTCTGCATCCATGTTTTGAGTTTCTTATAAGCTTCAAAGCTTCTTTCAATAAGCTTCTCTCAAATTTCTGTGGAAGGTGCCAAGTGGCAACTGCGAAAGGTTTTAATATATTTTTCTAAAAGCAGTAGAACGTGCCATATGTCTCTTGTAAAGCTTGGCAAAAATCGACAAGTGTCAACATCTACAGTCTCTTTCTTTTACTTCGTTATCGAGTAAAGACTATGGTGGGCCTCAGGTGAGTTGCTAAAAGTAAGCGGAGCGCATCAAGTGTCATCGTTTGTGTGAATTTAAATGAGTTTCAAATGTTTCTATAGTAATTCTAAAGTTTAGCAGAAGTCACCAAGTGTCATCTTCCACAAGACTCTTAAAAGGTACCTAAAGCTTATATAAGTTAAGCGGATGTTGCCAAGTGTCTTCCCCTGTTTCACAGTGGAAGGCACCAAGTAAGATTAGTGAAAAGTGCCACCTGTCCCCGCTCCCTTTTTGAAGCTACTTGGGCAAGAAGTGTTGTGGGTCCCATTTTCTATAAGATTGGTGAAGTTTCAAAGCAACGGACTGTGACAGATGTCAAAGGCGAAGTACTCCCAATACAAAGACACGAAAGAATTGCTGAGGATGACGGGCCCACGGTCGTCAAATTTAGGACAACCAACTAGCCATTAGCTTTCAAACGATGACGGCCTGAAGATGTCAAATTTGTGGCAATACAGCACCTATTGATCTTTGTAGAATTAAACACAGACCTAAAGGCATTCAAATACCTTCAAGCCGAAAGGAAGAACTGCCAAGAGGAGGAACCAAAGGAATCAGAGAGGAGAAAAGATACTCTGAGGGCTCAAAATACAACAAGGAAAGGGGAAATGATGGAGAAAGATCACAAATATCTGCGCATAGGATATGTTTCTAGAAGGTAAAGCAACCCATTATGTGGACATCGAAGAGCGCAAACATTCAATGGCGCGGCGTATTTTTTTACATTGAGTAAAGCGATAAGGGAACACATCAAGTGGCCTATATTTAAAATCGATGCCTGATTTCAGCATAGCCCATGGACAGAATTTAAAATGTATTGAATGCATCATAAGCCATCATTTTTGTGAAACAAAATGCCCAAGTCTTTCTTAGAGCACTATATATAGGACACTCTCTTATCATTTTAAGGAGATCTCTCTGTTATCAAAAACAAAATTCAACCCAAATTGAAAGGCATTACTGAGACTTTGAGCTCAGATTGTTGATCATATTTCATTATTTGAATAAAAAAATAAGTGACCTTTCAGACTTCGTGCTGAAATAGCTTGGTTGTTGAGAAAATTGTTCTTATGTTTATTTTTTTAATACATTTTTTGTTCATTTAATTAAATAAGTAGAATTAATGAAAGTAATCAGAGAGGTGTCTTGAAGTTGGCTGTGGAGAGACTTTGTACTGCCACAATTGTCTTTAGTTTGTCTATTTTTTATTTCTGTGTAAAGGATCTTGGGATGACTTTGTGCTCTCATTATCCTTTGTATTTCACTCTTTGGTAGTTGAGGTGGAGACTTTGTGCTACATTTTATCCTGCTATGTTATTGTGCCCTGTTACAATTACTTGTCACTACTCGAAAGGTTCTTGTTGTCTGCTGAACAACACTTCTAAAAAAAGAGGAGTGCTTTCTGTCATTTCATCAAGGTTTATCCTTTGATTGATGAACATCATCACTGAAAAAAGAGAGATGGATGATGTTATTCTACCCTCGAGTGTTATTTTTAACTTATTTATAGTAGATTAACATATATATATAGCCTCTTCATACTTATATAGAACCTCTCCTTGATGAGAGGAGAGACTTGTCCCCTTTTGATGTGGTAAACCTACACATTTGGCCGATCAATCTTCCTTGCTATGGTTGATCAGACCTATTTTTCTCATCAGTATGTTGGTGATAAAATATTCACCCAACAGTTTTTGGTGACTCCACTGGAGATTCGAATAAGCAGTTCCTATCATTATCCATTATATATTTTGGTGACTCTCACCTGTGTTTTACCCATTATCATTATAGCCTTATCCATTTATCTCGCTGTGAAAGAACAAGCTGCTCTAGTGCTTTCTCATTGTTTATTTTTCCTTCCAGATTCATGCTAATAGTTTGAAGCCTCAAGCTTCAAGCTGAAGCAATGCCATTTCTTTTCTATTTTTATTTTTACACTAACAGATCCATGGTATACGCGAAGCCAAAGGGATAAAGGTATCGTTGACCCTGTATTCGAGTTGGTATAGTAAAGTAATTTTTATTTATTTTTTCACCATCTCGCCTCCAACGAACCAAGAGCTTTTTTTCTACTAAATTCAAGTCTCTATTACCGAAAAAAGCATCTATTTCTGCTATTAATAAAGCTTTGTCAATACTTACCCTTCTGAGATTTATTATACCACCTTTCTATAGTCATACAATGGCAATTCAAGGCCCCCAGGGTAACTCTTTTGGCCCACTTAATCTAACTCCACCTCTACATGAGCTACCACGCAGTTCAAAAAAAAATTTCTCCAAGTTATATGGTGATGAAAAAGTTTATCCTAATGAACACATTACAACCTTCAGCATAACCTGCGGTGTTATAGGCATAAAATTTGAAGACGTGGCAATCAGACTGTTTGTAGAAACATTGCAAAGTGTTGATGTAGATTAGTTTTACCACTTGCAGGTTCGATTAGTAACTAACTATAACACTCTCAAAGTTAAATTTGAAGCCAGATTCAAACCTACAGAAGATGCACATGTCATGCTGGCCCAGCTCACATAAATGAAAAAAAACTTCATAAACCTATGAGGGACTTTATTGCTAAGTTTGACAAGCTGAGGAATTAGATTTCTAACATTGCTCAGCCTACACCTGAGAATTTTAAATGTTTCTTTATCAACTCTCAGCTGCTTGAAGTGAGTTTTTTGCTGAGACGTGCTGGCCAAATAGACCTTGCTCTAGCTCAGAATTTGGCCACTGAGGTGGAAGATGACCTTATCTTGGCAGAAAAGATAAAGAGAGATCCTAACAAAGGTAATTTTTTTTTATCTTCTGAATATCTATCTACACGTACCACTGATTCAATAGTGCAGAAGCTGGCAAATGAGTTGCTAGCTCTCAAAAAAATGATGCAAGAGATATCTTCAGCTCTTTCATACAGAGATATACCAAGGAGAACATTCTCCAATCAGTCATACCAAGGCAATGCTGCTAAGAATCAAAGACATTCAAATCATCTTCCTCTCCCATAGGAGAAACTTGCCATTGAAGCACCCCCAACTAATTTAGCAATTGGATATCTCAAAATAGAATCTGATTTCTCTTTCCAGCCTGAATTGAACCAAGAAAATGACATTGATCTCCATGCAAAAGACCAAGAAGAATTAGCTGGTGACTCCATTAATTTTTTGAATTACTAGGATCAACCTAGAAGTGAAGGTGAAGCAGTTGATGGATCATATGTTGTATTCACCTAGTTCTAGAACCAGTCAACCCAACAAACTAATAAAAATAGGAGAAATTTCTCACCCTGTAATTTCAATTGCCAAACGAGGAACTTCTCTACTTTTCAAGCCAAAGGACCCAGTGAGTAATAAAAAGGTAAGTACATCAAGCATTCCTCCATCTTCAACTTTAAATTTGCAGACCAATCTTCCCCCTTCTAAAAACTAAAAAGTTGAACTCTTTTCCTTTGTTCTTAGTCCATTTCAGTTATTTGACATAATCAACCATGTCAAGAAGACCAAAATTCAAATGTCTGAATTTGAATTCTTGCAATCTAATCCTAAGCAATTGGATAGGTTGGTTGAATGTGTGAAGAATAAAGCCATCCTTACAAGTTAAGATGTTAAGAAGGTAACTCATGATCTCTCAAAGAACATGTCCATCTCAAATAATCTTGTCATTACTCCTCCAGCTACCCCTGGGAAAATAGAACTTTTCTATGTTTTTTTGTTGATAAATGGTCACAAACTGAGCAATTGCATCATAGAGTCAGGTGCATCTGACAATGTCATGCCTGCTAAAGTGGCAGAATCTCTTGGTCTCATATTGACCAAAAATTTTGGGAGGTGTTTCTCCATGGAGAATAAACAAGTACCTTTGCTGGGACAAATCAAAGACGTCTAATTTATATTTGTAGTATTCTCAGATAAAAGAATCAAGATGACAGTCTTGGTGGCCGATGTCTCAGCCTCATACAACATTCTTCTTGGACAAAATTTCTGTAAAGATGTTGGTAGAGAATTGAGCAAGGACCTATCTAAAGTGAGGATCCCTGTCAAAGGCATCATGCAGAGGCTGTTTCTTGAAAAAGAATCAAAATATATTCACTCAGACATCAGCCCTTGAAGCCCAAATTTTGTTTGCGTCTTCAGGCATTGGTAATTATTTTTTAACCACAAAAAATACTCATGTTTTAGCTGATGAAACTCTCAAAAATGACAATCTAAAAATTAGTTCAGATGAAACAACAGAAGACATGATAGAGTGCAATGTAAACATAAAAGAATTCCCCCTTCCAAGTAAAGAGAAATCTAAGAAAAGATCAGTTTCTGATGATGTTTAGATACTAGAATTCGATGACAGCTATTCCTCTACCAATTTAGGAGCTAAAATTGTGTTGATATTTTTTCAAAGATATATGTTTCCTTCATCATAAAAGTTACAGTTTAACAATACTAACAATACTGCTGAATACGAATCTCTACTACTTGGATTGAAAGTCACTAAAGATAAGGACGTCAAATTCTTTCATTTCAAAGGAGATGTTAAGTTGGTAGTTTGTCAGGTGAGAAACCTATACCAAAAAAAAAAAGAGATTGCACTACTATCGCAATCTAGTCTGGGATCAAATTGAAAACTTTGATACTTTCAACATCTCTACCATATCTAAAAAATTCAATGATAGAGATGATGCACTGGCTGTTTCAACAACTCTCTTAATCCCTCACCCAAACTTCACAGGAGACAAATACACCATCGAGCTAGTCTTCTGACCAAGCGTCCCTGATAATGCCAATCATTGGCAAGTGTTCAATGGTGATAGCCAAATCATCGCCTTTCTAGAACAAAAAGATAGCTTCAAATAGCTTCACTTCGAAGGTAGTAAGTTTTATAAACTCGAATCAACTCTTGAAATGAACTCAGATGTAGATGAAATTTTTTTGCAACTCAAAAGAAATAAATTTTTTAAAGGCCTAGTTTCTCTCGAGAAGCTATTTGACAAATATGACAGATTCATTAAATAACAACAAATAGATTAAAGCTCCTCCTAGGTGTTTGATCAGATAAATATGGGTACCAAAGAAGATCTCAAAATGGTGAATATTAAGAAGTGCTACACTCCTGAGGAGAGATTCAAGTTCACTGTCTTACTCTGCTAATACATGGATGTCCTAGCATATTCTTATGATGATCTAAAGTCACTCAGACCTAAGGACATTCACCATGAAATTTCTCTCAAAGATGATTCAGTACTTTACAAGCAAAAATTTTAACAATATAATCCAAAGATATTAGGTACTATTTTGTCTAAGATATAGAAAATACTGAATGCTAAAATAATTTTTTCAATCCATCATTTCACATAAATTTCCAACATAGTCTTTGTGAGGAAGAAGAATGGCAAAATTCACATCTGTGTGGATTTCAGAAATCTGAATCAATCATCTTTAAAAGATAACTATCCTTTGCCCATCATGAATCAAGTGCTTTAGACAGTGACAGACTTCGAGATGTTATCGATGCTAGACAACTTCTTAAGATACAATAAAATAGAATTTGGTGAAGCAGACCAACATAAGACTACCTTCACCACGTCTTGGGTCATCTTTGCTTATCAGAGAATGCCATTCAACCTTATTAATGTTGGCACCACTTTTCAAAGAGCAATAGACCTTACTTTCAAAGATGAAATGGGTAAGTTTATTGTAGTTTATCTTGATGACTTAACTATCTTTTTTAAGCATGACCCAGATCATGTGCATCACTTGCAACAAGTGCTAAAACGCTGCCGCTAGTTTAACATTTTTTAAATCCCAAGAAGTTTATTTTTGGGGTAACGGAAGGAAAATTTCTCAGACACATTATGTCTATAGAAAGCATAAAGATTGACTCAGACAGAGTCAAGTCCATCCAAGAGCTTACCCTTCTCACAAGTAAGACTGTTGTTCACTCTTTTTTTAAAAAGGTGAATTTATTAAAAAAGGTTCATCCCTAAGTTTGCTGAGAAGACTTGACATATTGTAAACATGATGAAGGGAAAGGCCATCTTTAGCTAGACTGAAGAAGGCAAATTGACATTCTAGGATATCAAGACAACTATTGCCCATGCCCCAATTCTAGTTTGTCTAAACTACAATAAGGAATTCACCATATATAGCTATGCTTCTGAACACACACTTTCAGCAATTTTGGTTCAATAGAACCAAGAAGGTTTAGAATCTCTCATTTTTTTCATGAGCTGTCTTCTCAAAGCTCATGAGCTAAAATACTCAAACATGGAGAAGCATGCCTATGCAGTGGTAAAGACAATGAAGCATTTTCACTTCTACATCCTGAATTCACACGTTACTGCCTTGGTTCCTGATACCACGGTTAAATCCATATTAACTCAATAAGAGTTTGGGATGAAAAGAGGTAATTGGATTGAAAATTTTCAAGAGTTTGATCTAGTCATCAAACCAATGAAGCTGGTGTGAGGAAGGGGCCTCTGTCAATTGATTACTGACAATAGACTCGAAGAAGCAGGGCATGAAAAAAAAGTGAAAGATACGCCAATAGTTTTCTTTGTCTCCACCACGAATGAGTGGTATTCAAGTATTGTTTATTTTTTTATTTACGGTGAGTGTCCTACCCACCTGTCTTGTAAAGAAAGGAGGACTATTAAACTGAAAGCTGTCAATTTTATCCTCTGAGATAATGGCCTGTACAAGAAGAGCCTTGATGGAGTATTCCTTTACTACGTGGATTAAGTGCAGTAGAACAAACTTCTGGAATCCTTCTACAATCTGCCCTATGAAAGACATTTTTCTACTCCTGTAATTGCCCATAATATTTTTAGAGCCAGGTATTACTAGCCTACTTTGTTTCAAGATGCATACAAATGGGTACGAAAGTGTGAACTGTGCCAATAGTTCATTGGAAGACCCAAGTTAGCTGCCCTGCCTCTCAAGCCAGTGGTGATAGAAGAGCCATTCCAACAATGGGGCATCAATTTTATTGGTGCTGTAAATCCATCTTTAAGTGTTGGACATGATTATGTCTTTATAGCCATAGATTATTTCACCAAGTGGGTGGAAGTTATCCCAACCAAACATGCTACTTCAGAAGTAGTGTGCAATTTTCTCAAAGAGAACATCATTTCCAAGTTTGAGGTCCCAATAAAGATTGTCACAGACAACATAGCTTGTTTCACTTCTTAAGAGATTACTCAGTGCTATTTTTACTATGGAATCACCCTCTCTCACTTTTTTGATTACTTTTCACAAGAGAATGGACAAGTTGAATCAAGTAATAAGAACCTAGTGACTATCATCAAAAATCTGGTGGATGACAACCAAAGGACATGGCATAAAACATTGGTTGATGCTTTGTGGATAGATAGAATTACTCCAAAAAGGGCAATTGGTATGTCTCATTTCCAACTTTTTCATGGGCTCAATGCTGAGATATCAATCACTCTCGAATTGCCAGTATTGAAATTGGCTAAGGGAATTAAGGATCAAACTTATGAAAGCTCCATTGATAAGAGGATCATGTGCTTGACTAAGCTGAATGAGCAGAGAACTATGGTGGTGGACTAAATTGCGAAGCATCAAAGTCTGGTGAAGAAGCTCTTCAAATAGAAAGCAAAAAAATGGCATTTACAGATTGGAGATCAAGTCCTGCTCTAAGACAAGAGAAGAGAATAAAAAGGAATGCATGGAAAATTTGATTTCTTATGGAGATGCCTGTTTACCATCCATCAACTCAATGGTAAAAATAGTTTCCTATTAAAATATCAAGATGACACACTCTTTTCGCTACCTCACAATGGGTAGCATCTGAAGCACTTCGACTCTTGAAGTATCAGATAAGATCATCTGTATATATGTATATTTGTATAGTCTTTAGTTTTATTTTGTGCTTTTCATTTTTGTTTGACACCTTGCTTTCTTGTTTATTAGCATGACTCCATAGCCCAATGACATACTTCAAGGCACTTGAAATTCTAGTTTCTACTCCCCTCAGCTATTCTAAGTTTTTATTTGAAAGAAGTTTTTCAACTGGAGCCAGCTGTTGTCCTCAAAAAAATAGACTTTTCATTTTTGAGACAACATATGAACTATTTTGGTTCTGCAGGACCAAAATTATCTCTCTCATTCTCAAAAATTGTTTTGGGCATTCAAATTCTCTATTTTTCAAGCTTTTTCTATAGACTCTACAGGCAAGAATCTATGGATTCATTTCTACGGACTCTACAGGTTCATTTATACAGACTCTACAAGAAAATAACAAGTTTCCAACACTCAGACATTTTCAAGACAGATTCAATGCCTTGGTTCAACTAAAAATGTTCATTGACAAGCTTCAAACAAAGGATTGAACCATTGAACCATTGAACCCCACTTCCAAAAAGTTCAAAGGTTTAATGGGTTCAAAGGTTCAATGATATTAGCAAAAATTCAAAGTTCAACTGCTTTAGCAAGTTCAACGGCTTCAAAGGTTCAAAGCGGTCAATTGAACGAGCGAAACAAAGGAATGAACTGTTGAACCATTGAACCAAAGTTGGTTCAATCGATCGGTTCAATCAAAAAGTTCAAGGGACTACCCCAAAGCCAAAGGAAAAAGTGCCTTTGCAGAGGGTAGTAAGCAAAAGTGGATAAAAGAGGATTTTCTTCAGAAAAGTGAACAAGGCAGAGAAGTTGGAACGCCCGAAAGAAAAAACCTTGAGAGTGGAAGCTGCCAAGTGTCACCTACTGGGACACATTATAATTTGTTTCTAAAAGTATTAGAATGTGCCATGTGTCCCGTTATAACTCAGCAAAATCCACCAAGTGTCAACATTTGTAGTTTCTTCTTTTTGTTTCGTAAGGACTGTGGTGGATCTTAAGTAAGTTGCTAAGGTGAAAGGAGAGCGCTAAGTGTCTACATCTACATTTCAATTTTCTTATAAGATTCAAATCTTCTTTCAATCAGCTTCCCTTAGATTTTTGTGGAAAGCGCCAAGTGGCAACTGCGAAAGGTTTTAATATATTTTTCTAAAAGCAGTGGAATGTGCCACGTGCTCTTTGTAAAGCTCGGTGAAAACTGACAAGTGTCAACATCCGCAGTCTCTTCTTTTTGATTCGTTATTGAGTAAAGACTGGTAGGCCTTGGGTGAATTTCTAAAAGTAAGTAGAGTGCGCCAAGTGTCATCATCCATGTGAATCTAAATGAATCTCGAATATTTCTATAGTAATTCTAAAGCTCAGTGAAAGCTGCCAAGTATCATCTTCCGTAGGACTCTCAAAAGGTACCTAAAGCTTCTATAAGTTAAGCAAATGACACCAAGTGTCCTCACCTGTTTCAAAGTGGAAGGCACCAAGTAAGATCAGTGAAAAGTGCCACCTGTCCCCATTCCCCTTTTGAAGCTACTCAGACAAGAAGTGTTGTGGGTCCCATTTTCTGTAAGATTGGTGAAGTTTCAAAGCAATGGACTGTGACAGATGTCAAAGGTGGAGCACTCCCAATACAAAGACACGAAGGAATTGCTAAGGAGGATGACGGGCCCACGGTCGTCAAATTTGGGACAACCAACTAGCCGTTAGCTTTCAAACGATGACGGACCCAAAGACATCAAATTTACGGCAATAAAGCACTTATTGATATTTGCAAGCTTAAATGCAGACCTAAAGGCATTCAAATACCTTCAAGTCGAAAGGAAGAACCGCCAATAGGAGGAACCAAAAGAATTAGAAAGGAAAAAAGATACTTTGAGAGCTCAAAATACAGCAAGGAAAGGGGAAACAATGGAGAAAGATCAGAAATGCCTACACATAGGATACATTTCTAGAAGGTAAAGTAGCCCACCAAGTAGACATTGGAGAGCGCAAACATTCAATGGCGTGACCTATTTTTCTGCATTGAGTAAAGTGATTAGGAAACACATCAGACGACCCATATTTAAAACTGATGCCCAATTCCAGCATAGCCCATGGACAGAATTTAAAATGTATTGAATGCATTAAATGCATCATAAGCCATAATTTTTATGAAACAAAGTGCCCAAGTCTTTCTTGGAGCACTATATATAAGACACTCTCTTATCATTTTAGAGAGATCTCTCTGTTATCAAAAACAAAACTCTGTCCAAATTGAAAGGCATTACTGAGACTTTGAGCTCAGATTATTGATCATATTTTGTTATTTGAATAAGAAAACAAGTAACTTTTCAGACTTTGTGCTGGAATAGCTTGGTTGTTGGAGAAATTATTCTTATGTCTGTTTTCTTAATACATTTTTTCATTTAATTAAATAAGCAAAATTAGTGAAAGTAATCAGGAAGGTGCCCTGAAGCTAGCTGTAGAGAGACTTTGTGCTGCCACAATGTCTTTAGTTTATCTATTTTTTATTTCTATGTAAAGGATCTTGGGATGACTTTGTGATCTCATTATCCTTCGTATTTCACTCTTTGGTAGTTGAGATGGAGACTTTGTGCTACATTTCATCCTGCTATGTTACTGCGCCCTGTTACAATTACTTGTCACTACTCGAAAGGTTCTTGTTGTCTGCTGAACAACACTTTTGAAAGAAGAGGAGTGCCTTCTGTCATTTCATCAAGATTTATCTTTTGATTGAAGAACATCATCTCTAAAAAAAGAGAGATGGATGGTGTTATCCTACCCCTGAGTGTTATTTTTAGCTTATTTATAGTAGATTAGCATATATATAGCCCCTTCATACTTATAGGGAACCTCCCCTTGATGAGAGGAGAGACTTGTCCCCTTTTGATGTGGTAAACCTATACATTTGGCCAACCAATCTTCCTTGCTGTGGTTGATCAGACCTATTTTTCTCATCAGTACGTTGGTGAGAAAATATTTACCCAACAATAGTGATCAGTGACGAATAGATGTCATATGCTTATTTTACAGTTATCATACTTAGAGTATTTGATTTGAATCACTATTTATATTCTCATGGTATAATCTAATGAAAGAATACATTATTTAAATTTTTTAAAAAAATCATGTATTTCTAAGTAGTTTTTAGTGGGGATGTTACATATGGTATCAAAGTTATAGATCAAACTCTAAAACTTAATGAGTCCACTAAATTTTTTGTACCTTTATGTTTACTATAAAAGATAATTGTGAAATCTAGAGTATCTAAATAGGGTCTTTAAAATGTCAATGATAACCCTCCATTTGATCCTAATCAATTTGCCATTGATTAAGAAATAAAGTTGGATCAAATTTCATAGCCATGATTGAGACCATGGACCAAATTTTAGCATTGGAGTAGGAAGTTCATGGCCATGAATAGGAGAAACATTAGGATGAACATGAAGAACATCCCACTGTGTAGGAAAACCCTTAGGATGTTAGGAAAACATCTACGTGGTGGGCCAACAAAAAGTTAGAAATGAATCTTAACTTGACCACCAATACTTAAGAGTATTTTGTGACTTTGTTCAGATCACGATGGATTCTATAGTTATATTTTGACTAGAAGCTCAAAAAATTTTAGAATCTAAAGTAAAGAGACTTATCAATGAATAAGTACTAGGAGTAGTTCACCAAACTTTTGAAATATGCACCTTAGTACTAAATAGATGAGAGGTTAAAAATCAATAAGTTCATCATGGAATTAAAACCCTAGATCGATGGAGAGTGGATGTTCATGGACCTTCTACCATAGACTAGGTCTTTGAGAAGGTAGTCAAACATGAGAAAAATTTAAAATCTCATGCATAGGTTAGCGACAAGTTTAATAAGTATGGAAGTTCTAAACCAAATTTCAAAAATAAAAACTAGAAACAAAGGAGTGGAGACTCCAAGAGGTAGTTCAAAAATCAAAATGTTAAATTCAACAATGCTAATTGGGAAATGTTTTCAAATGTAGTTTCAAGAGAAACCAATAGGATGATAGGAAAGGAACACATGTAGGTTGTTCCATTTTTGGAGTTGACCGTTATGCTCATGAATGTAACCATGATATGTCAAAAAAAAAAGGTCTTGTTTCTCAATAGGGAACTTTTCATCAATGTATTCATGTGATAGTTGATAATCAACAAGTCAAATTTTAAGCTTCACCCATATAACTATTAGGTATTGCATTTAAATATATAGTTTCTATTTTTATAGATACAAGGGCTATAGAATGTTTTATAGCTCCTAATTTAAAAAAAAAAATATCTATAAGAGCTCAAGTAATAGCAAATGCATGGTTGATACAATATGAGAATAATTCTAAAGTCATGGTTAACAAGTGCTTAGTTAAAGCAAAGATTAGGATGCCCAAATTCACAACATTAGTGGATTTGTATATATCACCATTATGGTCATATGATGTGATCTTAGGAGTCAATTAACTTATGAAACATAAGATTAAAGTTGATTGCTACTTGAATAAGGTTGAGTTTCTGGATGATTTTGGAAATCAGACGCAAATTTAAGGTGAGAAAAGATAGTTGAGGCTTAGGCAAATTTCTGCAATGTAATTCAAGAACTCTGAAAAAAGGGTACCAAGTATTTACCATAAATATAAATATAAGGAAGAACCTAAGGAACCATCTCTCAAGGATTATCCATTCCTTAATAATTTTCATGATGTGTTTCCAAAAGAATTACCAAGATTGCCTCTTAGATGTGCGTTTGATTTCTCTATCGATATCATACCCATATCAGAACCATAGTATAAGACACCATACATGATGAAAACCACTAAATTAGTTGAATTGAAGGCTCAAATTTAAAATTTATTATCAAAGGGGTTGATCAGGCCAAGTCTTTCACCATGGGGTGCACCAGTTGTCTTCATAAAAAAGAAGGATGACACTCTTCGTCTTTGCATAGACTATAGAATGTTGAATAAGGTAAATTTACAAAATAGTCATTCACTACCTCATATAGATCATATTTTTGATTGCATGTGAGGCACAACCATAATTTATAAGATTGAACTTAGATCAGGGTACCATCAATTGAGGATAAGGGATGAGGATATTTTGAAGACAGCGTTTAGAACTCAATATGGGCACTATGAGTTCATAGTGCTAACATTTGGGTTAACAAATACTTTGGTATCATTCATGAATATCATGAATAGTGTGTTCAGAGATTATCTAGATCATTTTGTTTTAATTTTTTTTGATGACATTCTTATATACTCCAAGAATGAAGAGGAACACCTTCAACATTTGAAACCAGTTCTTCAATGGTTACAAAAACATAAGTTGTATGGTAAGTTGTTTAAGTGTGCATTTTTTCAACAAAGAGTACAATATTTGGGACATATTATCTTTACAGATTGTATTTTAGTAGACCCAATAAAGATAAGAGCAATTCTGGAATGGCTGACACCAAAGAATGTGCATGAAGTAAGAAGTTTCATGGGATTAACGAGCTATTACAAGAAGTTTGTTTCAATTTTTTCTAAGATATCTAATATAATTACCTATCTACAATGTAAGAGCTAATGTTTTATTTGGTCAGATAAGTGTTAAGTAGCTTTTCATGAATTAAAAAGAAGACTTATCTCAGCACCAGTGTTAAGAGTTCCCAACTGCAAAGGTCAATTTTTAGTGATCACAAATGCATTTGGAGATGGACTAGGAGGAGTCCTTATGTAGCATGGTGTATTAATAGCTTATAAATTAAGGAATCTAAAGCCTTATGAGGTGAAATATGCCCCACATGACTTATAACTTACAATAATTGTGCATGACTTGCAAGTTTGGAGGCATAATCTATTGAAAAAACCATTTGAGCTCAAGATGGATAAGTTGGGACTCAAGTACATCTTCAACCACATGAATCTAAATGATTGTCAGAGAATTGATAGATTTCTTGACTGATTATGATTTTGATATCAAATATATTAAAGGAAAGAAAAACATAGTAGTTGATGCCCTTAATCGTAAGAGGTACATAGCAATCATGGCTACTATCAGGAGTACTTTTAGGGATCAAGTGATTGAATTCTCTCTAAGAGATGAATTTTATGATCAGTTCAAAAAATCATTGTCTAAGAATGCTTAAAGTCCTATATATAAAGGATTCAAATTAGAGAATGATGGTCTTTTGTGATATAATGGAAGGATTTATGTGCTAGATCAAGAGAATTTACAGAGTATAATGCTAAAGAAACTACACAATGCCCCATATTCAGGACATCCAAGAGTAATGAAGCTTATGGTAGAGGTTATACCATTTTATTTTTGGAAGAAAATCAAGAAAGATGTGGTGGACTTTGTGTCACATTGTCTAGAATGTTAGCGAGTAAACGCTAAATATGTGCATTCGGTTGGATTGTTATATCTACATGATATATTGGAATGGAAGTGGTAGGTGATTAGTATAGAATTTTTCTAATGTTTACTATTATAAAAAAATAAGCATGACATGATCTTGGCTGTAGTTGATAAGCTAACCAAAGTAGCTCATTTTATACCAGATAATTTGACAAATAATGCACCTACTCTTACGAAAATATTTGTAAAGAAAGTGTATTAGTTGTATGGATTTTTAGAGAATATAATTTCAGATTGTGATCCAACGATGACTTCTATATTTTGGATAAGTTTGAATTTATTTTTGGGTACATAACTAAATTTCAGCACTGCATATCACCAAGAGACTGATGGTCAGACTGAGAAAGCTAATTAGGTATCAAAGGATCTTATTTGTATGTATTGCATAGATAAACAATACAAGTGGGAAGATTATATTTCATTGGTTGAGTTTGCTTACAATAAATCATATCAATTCGCTTTGAGGATGACACCATTTGAAGCATTGTATAGAAGAAGGTAAGAACACCAATCAGTTTAGATAGGTTGGATGACAAGACAGTCTTTGGACTTGAGATGATTTCAAAAATAGAAAATCAAGTTAAATTAATTAGACAGATATTGTCCAAGGCCAATGATAGGCAAAAGAGTTATGCTAATCTGAAGAGAAAAAATATGTAATTTTTAGTTGGTGATAAAGTGTTCTTACAAGTTAAGTTATATAAGACCTCGATTAAATTTGGGAAGTCAATGAAATTATCACCAAGATATGTGAGGCCCTTTGAGTTGTTAGAAGTGGTCAATATTGTACTGTATAAGCTTGCATTGCCACCAATCTAAGATCTATTACATAATATCTTCTATGTTTTTTATCTTAAAAAGTATATAGTTGATCCTTCACATGTGTTGGATTGGAATGCTTTGCTAGTTTTAGTGTTCAACGTGGTCATGGTAGAATGAATTAGAGTAATTGACACTCACAAATTTTATTTACGTAATAGAGAGATGTCATTGTGCAAGATATTGTGAGATAATAAATCTAAGGATAATGCTACTTGAGAGGACTATGATGAGTTTTACAGGTGATTTATACATTTATTTGTTTGATTTGATACTTTATACTATATTATTTTTCCACTAAACAATGTTGTTAATTCAGAACTTATGTTTGAATCATTGTCATCTAGATGATAACCAATTTTAAGGGGGAATGATGTCACATCTTTATTTCTCAATAATCAAACTTACTTGATTATCCATATATATTTATAGTTGGTGATTTGATTTGATTATTATTTTATTAAGTTATAATTCATATGTTGTTATGGGACAAATGTATGTTACTTTGATTTCATAATTACATCACTATGAGTTACTTGTATTATATATTATTTATAATGTGATCACGTTGATTTTTATTTCAATATTATTTTATGATATATGTCACGATTTTATGGACTATCTACCTGTTTATTGTGAGATTGATGCATGAGAGATTCATCCCTCAGAGTATGATGAAGGGAGAGTATCATCGGAGAGGGTGATATAAATGGAAGTGTTGGGAGATGATAGAGGAATGATTAGAACCCTACAAACATCATGTTAAATAGTTCATATTAAATATATAGTTTTAATGGTGAGTGTTAGTACATTTTTTATGACTATTTATATTTATATAATTATTTATGCATATTAATTGTGTGTTAGCACAATTTAATGTTTATGTGGAATTAATATTGCATGATTGTGCTTATGTTGTGCTAATATGTTCATGACTATTAATGTTTTCAAAAATGTAAAATTGCATGAACATGTATGGAGACTAACGCTCATGACTTTGAAATGTTTTAGAACATAAGCTTGTTATCTTTACGAGAATTCAGGAATGCCAATTACTATTGAAAAGACATAGATAGTATACACAATGTGATTTACCATTTTTGGATAAAAGAATATTATTGACCTCATGTTAGCCATATTACTAAGTAGGTAATTACGGTTATTATTGATTGTGTATTATTAAGTCATATTATTAATAGGTAATTTAAAAAAAAAAAGAAAATCGAATAAAATAATTGTATTATTAGTAATTGTATTATATTATAATTAGAATTAAAAAAAATAAAGAAATAAATTAAGAAAAACTAAAAAAAAGGTGAGATTTAAATAAATTCTTTTGGAAAAATAAAAAGAGATTCATGCAAAGGAAAGGAAGTAAAAGGGTGCGGTATAGGAAGAAAGTTACAAGGAGAGCAGAAAGAAAAGAAAGGGATGTCTTTTAGAAAAAAAAAAATATGACATCTTTAAAGAAAAGAACCATATTCATAAAATAAAGAAAATAAAAATATAAAAGGGGTGCAATTGGAGAAGGAAAGGGAGAGATAACAGGGGTAGAAGAAAAAAAAGAAAAAAGAAAAAAGAAAAAAGAGGAGAGCACGAAGTGGAGAGAGAGGTGTACAACAAATGGAGAGAGAAGAAGTGGAATAGAAGGAAGGCATGGAGTTTCTAGAAACATCGGGATGCTATTACCAGGTAGGTGGTGCCTTTTGTTTATAAAATCATATAAAGGTATGGACTGGTCTGTGTATATAAACTAAGAATAATGATTTAGATTTAGTAAATATGGTTATATGAATTCTGTATATGGTTATAGTAAATATGAATTATGTATATATATCATTGGAACAAGGATATATGGTTTTAAAGAAAATATAACCATAATTAATTATATCTATTATACCACTAAATTGAATTCATAACGAACAAGACTAAATATTATATGCAACTATTACATATAAAAGACATAAAGTAGGTTAGTGGTGATCTATATATAGGGTATATCGACGTTTACTAATTAACGACTTCTTTGAAATGAAGGAAATCTTATAGATTGTATGCTTTCCACAATTGAATGATGACTTATATAACTAGCTGAATAATGTGGATAAGTATAATGTCAACTTATATAAATAATACTATCAATATAAACTATGTGGGTATTCTAAAAACACACAATGAACTGTGTAACAAAACAACCTGAATTCTATAAATAGTGACTACTCATATGGCTATAACAAACTATATAAATATAGTTGTATTAGTGATATGTGGTTCACTAATTAGTCATTCAATGTAGTAATCATATGGGAACTATATAAGCGAACTGTATACATCATATGGTTATAGTGAAATGTATAAATAGTGACTACTCATATGGTTATAACGAATTGTATAATTAGTTTATGTTCACATGGTTATATTCTCATAGTTATATTTATATCATGTTAATTATAAGCAAGTTGTAGGCATGTATATATGACAATTATGAACTCTATAATATTCGAGCATATGACAGTTGATCAGACAATAGTTAGCTCATACATTGCCTAATTTATCAAACAACTAAATAGCAAAGTGAATTCATGAAGCATAATTCTTCTATGGTATACAACGAACTCAGTTATATTAGTAAGAGTTATATCACTATTTTTTGTGAATAAATAGATAAATAAATCTTTAATATGTCTATAAGTTATATATCCCTATTTGGTATGTACTATGTAATGATATAGGTACTAATGATAGCACTTAGAAAACAATGATGTATATAAACAGTGGACTATGTAATTTGTATATATTGGTATTATGTCTTTATATATTTCTTTGAATATATATATTGGTATTAAGGCTTTATATATATAATGGTATTATGGTTGTATACATGTAATTTCTCTGAGTTTATATTGGGCCATTCTTTATATATTTGTAAGTAGATCCCTGTGATAACAACATATAAACCAAGTCATGTCTATAATCTCTCTATATGTGGTATGCATAAAAATGTTAATTGGGAGAGATTATATATTTCCATGTATATAGTTATATATAATAATTATTATTATAGAAATACAGAGATGATAATTTATTATTGGTAAAGTTCATTTCCATATAGTTAGAAAATTGTAAAAATAAGTCATATAATGGTTATATTATTAAGATGATTTATATATGGTGGTTTATTCATATAGTATTGGATTTTTATGTTAAATTCATAATATTCTATTAATATATTTATCTATTCATTAATATTCTAGGAATATTAATATATTATGATAGATTGTCAATATATTTTGTAAATAAGAAGGTTATAATAATCAAGACTTTGATTTGATTTGTAAACGACTAAAAAAATTTATATACCATATTAAATGTTGTTGTAATATGTACAATGGTATATATATAAGAATTATACCTATATGTGGAATTAAGTATTCATGTAAATATATTATATAAATTGGGTATTGGGTCAAACAACTATAACTACATGAATACAGTCTTCTAGAATGGTAACTGGTTGTTTAAATGAAAGATTAGGTTTTAGTTATATTTATGACTCCTTTATTATGACTGGCTAGTGAAATTAAGTAAAGTGCACATGAAAATACTGGACTGTGATTTCTTGTCATAGAATGTATTATGTTTGTATCTACTTATGAAAATTAGAAATATCCAATCTAATGTGTAATATACATGGATAGTATGAATTGTACTTGTATTGTTTATTATTATTTATGTGACAAATAATTTAGTGGTGATTCATTCATATATTTGATGGACTAAATGTATGCATTTTGACTATTCTTGTATTTAGCATATTTTATGCATAATAATAGGAAGTAATATGCATGAAACTATTGGTTATATTTATATTAATCAAATCTCGCATTATTGGTACTATTTAAGTAGTGAGATGAACTTCACCAACTTACTAACATAACCAGTGCTACAAGAAGGTAATCCGATCAAGTGGTGTGTATGAATTTAACTGATCTTAGAGATCAATAACTATTGACAAATTTAGCTAAAATAATGTTAGTTAGATATTTTCATTTCATATATATAATTTACATGATTGTGCGATATAATGTTAGAATAAATTTTTTTATGGTACACTACATGTTCTTAGAAATTATAAAGTAATAAATACTAGCTTGTCTGCTTGGATTCAAGCACTGTCACTATCTACTTATCCGTAAAGGGAGGGCCATTCCCTGGTGGAGAATTATGTGAGGAATTTATGATCTATGGTTGGTGTATAAAAGTTCTTGGATGATGCTCTCCATCCCCATAACAATACTTATTTGGAGATGACACTTGAGATTGTCATAGATATGAGAGTTCAGAGAATTCATGACCTGTGGAGCCATGTATCTTATATCTTATACATTGTATTATATTTATTATTATTAAAATAATTTACCTGATGAGATGTAATTATTTACTTATTAGACATTGACAACAATGCTTGCATGTTTGTACCAATCGTGGCTGGAAATTTGTAATTACTTTCTATATTTAGTTATGTTGTGTTTCATATGATGATAGTGATCAGTGAGGGATAGATTTCGCATGCTTGTTTTACAACTATCATACTTAGAGTATTTTATCTGAGTCACTAATTATAGTCTCATGGTGTAATCTAATGAAATAATACATTGTTTAAATTTAAAAACAAATCATGTATTTCTAAGTAGTTTCTAGTGGGGATGTTACACAAATACACTAATTTCAAAACCAATAAATGAATCATTGAGAACACAATCAACTGTACAAACATACAAATAGATTGCACAATAATTAGAAATCAAACTGCAAGATGGGGTCTAAACATAAGAATCAAGAAAAGGTAGAGGTGTCTTAGATTTGAATCTCATTCGTAATATACTATAAGCATATACTTGTATACCTTATGTTTGAAGTTGAATGAAGTGTTCCACTTTCCAACCTAGCTTATATTGAAGCAACACCTACAATCATACAAAATGACATCAATAGTACCTATTTAGTATATTTCAAAATAATTGTAATACAATAAGTCTAAAATAACATAATGTAAATGAAAATGTTATTGTTATCCCAAGTTATTAATACATTGAAATAATGTTCAAATAATAATGAAAAACATAATATCAGGTATGATTGGTCATAAAAATATTCAATCATTGTATCCAAGCAAGAATAAAATATCCCATATGTTTATGCCCTTCTTAGATGCTAAATTGATATTATGCATCTCGAATACTTTGTCTACCCTTGTAGACAATCAAATTCATTGTAGGTAATCACTAGGCATAACTATCTAGAGCATTCGACATGGACTGCCATGCTAGACTTTGACCCCCAACTGGTTGGACTATCACATCTAATTCTCTATCACTTTGCCCTAAGTGCATTGGGTTTAATCATTGTCATTTGCCTTACTCATGGTTGTTTGCATTAACCACAGGTTGTTTCATTAACCATGATTATCACATTAAGCATAGTTGTTGATTAAGCTCAAAATTGAGGTTGTAAGATGTGGGGCCCACCTATAGAGGGCTAACAAAATAGATAAAGTATCCAATAGGAACATTGAGGTCACTCTGACAATTTACCTCCATGTGCCTATTGGATACTCTATCTACCCTTAAAATGTCTTAACTAGTAGTAGTGTTTGTAATTTTGGTTGATATGTCTGCGAGGCCCACCAAATGGGTCTAAGTCTAATGTTCATGGAAAAACTAACATCTATTAACAACACGTTAAGGTAAATAATAACATTTAAGATAAATGATATCAGTTAATGAAAATGATAGTAGTTAAGTCAAATGACAATGATTAAGTGAAATGATAGTGGTCATGTGGAGATCACACTAATAGTTTACCTCCATATGCTTGTTAGATACTCCATCTACCTTTGAAGTATCTAACAAACACATGGATGCCATGTTGTCTATTGATGTCCATGTGTCTGTTGGATACTCTATCTACCCTCAGAGTATCTAATAGGCACATGGAGGACACACTGATAGATGACCTATATGTGAATGTTGGATACTTCATCTACCCTTGTAATATCCAATAGGCTCTTGGAGGTCATGTTGATAGTTGACATACATGTGCCTACTAGATACTCCATCTACTCTCCCCCTCTATCCATTATGTTGGCTTGTTAGTGCTTCAATGATGGGAGTGCCTTAACTAGCAAGAACGTTCACATTTTTGGATGATATGTCTATGGGGCCCACCAAATTGGTCAAATTCTAGCGATCACAATTGGGCTAATGTCCATTAACAACATGTTAAAGTAAACAATGGTAAAGTAAAACAACAACAATTAAGGTAAATAACAATGGTTAAGTCAAACAATAATGGTTAAGGCAAATACTAGTTTAAAAATAAAATGCTAATATCCATTAAATGTTGGCTTATTACTTAAGCATCTTTCCCCTACTCGAAGGGTATACTAGTTCTCATTTACCATTAAAATATTTATTTTCTACCTTGCAAGAGCCCATTTTCCATTACCCAATTCTAGAAGTGTGAACTGTAGGAGAATCTTAGAAGTGGCCTTTTATGTTGAATGTAACTAGCAGTAGCATTTAATGTGGAATATCATGCTGGACATTGATCCCAGGATGGTCCCCATCCACCTCTCTATTAATACTTCAATGTTCCCTCACCTGTCCATGATTAAAATATAAACAATAACAAATAAAGCCTTATATGACATAATTTATTTAGACCATAAGGATAGACATTGTTTACAAGATAACGCCTTTTTGCTAAGCATAATCAACCAGTACATTTGGTGTGGACCACCACACTGGATGTTGACCCCGAGTTGGTCTAAGCAACTAAAAGTTAAAATTTAGCCCAATTACTCACAAGCCATCAAGTTAATAATCAAAAGACAATGAAAATTGATTGACTATATTATTAACTTCTTGAACTTGATGGTATGCTTATTTGGAAATGATTTTAGGATATTAACCCATTCTGTGCTTAAACATGCATATATATTTTGTGATTGAGCTCATGCTAACAATGGTTATAACCATTCCCTTAAATGGAAATATGAATGAATGTTTCTAATGTTTAATTTCTCATTACTAATAGAAAGAGTGACATAGGTGGTGGATAACTTAGTAATATGTTTCTCTCAATGCCATATTTTTCTTAACTTAGTATTTAGTATAAGGGTTTCTTTTAGTTTTATAAAACACTTATTGTGTTCATTTTTTTTGATAATTCAATCATGTTCATAATATAAAGATAATTGAAATCCATCCATTTACTATATTGTTGACTACTTGAAGTAATTACCATTAATAATAGGTGGGGTAAAGTTAGAGTTTTGTGAATAATGTTTAGCTAAATGTATTCCATTTTTGCATAGGATTATGGATAGCATATATTTATTGGATATAGATGTTTGATATGAACTATTGGTTTGTATAATAGTCTACTATTGTCCATATTATAGTCTATATAATGCCCTACATCTTGCTTGTATGTATAATAACTTTTATATTCTGTACAATGGTTTACTATTGTCCATCTTGCTATATAAAGGAAATGAACCAATGAACTAGTTGTTGTTTTCCTTAACATGTTGTTAATAGATGTTAGCCTAGCCATGAAATATGGATGCAGTAGATACTTAAGGCCCTTTCATGATTCACAATATTTAATATTGATAATGAACAATAGTAGACCATTGCACAGACTAATGGGTCATTTGGTTCCTTTCCTTTATGTTACAAGAATGATTGTTTTAGTGTTTATGTGAAGGGTATCCCCAAATGCTCAAGATAATACTTAGTATTGATAATGAACAACAATAGACCATTATACATAATGATGGTTCTAGTTCATTGGTTCCTTTCCTTTATGTAGCAAGATGAACAACAACGTGAGTACATCAGGGGTCAAAATTCCAAACATTCAAATTCTTTTAGAGTATAAAGCTAGAATACAAATTTATTGAGTTCAAATTCCTTGATATATAGTATATATGAGAATGATATATTGAATGTAAATGGTATTATATAGAAAAAATAACAGTGAAGATTTGGGGCGTTATACATACTATAATAAATAGTATTTTATAAGCAATGAATATATATACATACTCTTTTTTGGAAAGAATGTCAATACTTAATATGTGTATACCATTACAAAGAATGTAAAGGTTGTGAGTTTTTCATTAATTTGAATGTTACGATCCATTACAAAAAATTCTTATACATTTATATTTGAATGTTACGATCCACGTACTTGAATGTTACGATCCAATACAAAAAATTCTTATACATTTATATTTGAATGTTTGACATTTTGACCCTTGCTCTACTCACTAATTGTGTATGTACACTTAGAATATGAATCATGTTAGTTCTAATTCAATGCATCTTTTATTCAAACACTCCATTGATTTTATACTTGATTAAATGAGTATAATTCCCTATGTACTAATGACCTATTGTAATACTTACTAATGCCATGTTGATTTTATACTTGACTATACTAGTATCATGTCCTATTATAATTCTCTATGTACTTAATGCCCTATTGTAGGAGGTAAAGTATAGGAGTGTGGCATCTGTTTGAAGTAGTAAATGAAATTGAATGAATTATGTATTCAATTTAATTTATGTAATATATACTAATTATATAAACTATTTAAATAAATTATGCGTTGAATGAATGACTATGCCCTACATAATCATTAATTCCTTCAAACATGCAACAATATAGTCAACATAATACAAACTATGCCCTAACTAATTGTTTATTCCTTCAAGAAATCAACAATACAATGGACATAATACTCCTTTGTTATTGAGTAATAATTGTGCTAATGTGAAGGATGGGCATGTATAACTATTTGTTCTAGACTTGAAAAATAATCATTGTGTTAGTTTTTATTGATAACTCAATCAAGCTAATAATAGAGTGCTCATGGAAAATCATTGATTTTATTATTGACTATTTGAACCCCTTATGGTATGCCTATTTGGTAATGATTTTATGATCTTTTTAATGTTCAATTTCCTTTTAATAATGGATATAATGAACATAGGTGGTAGATAACATAGTACTATTTATCTCTTAATGTTATGTTTCTCTTAACTTAGTACCATGTATAAGTGTTTCTTGTGGGCTTGAAAAACACTTATTATGTTCATATTTGTTCATAACTCTATAAAGTTAATAATAGAAGGATAGTGGAAACCCATTGACTGTTATCCAATCATGGCCATAAAGGGCTAGGGCAACGGAGCTCATGAAGAGGTGAAGGAATTAAAAATAATGAAAACTAAAGTTTGCTTCTCCTTGATTATTAACATTCCTCGTGATTGCATCGGTAGGGCCCAAAATTTTTTTCATAATCAAAGTTAAGGCAAAAACCTACTATTACTGCAAATAATAATGGTGAAGCTTAATAAACTGGGGGAAAAGTGATAGAGAAATGGATGTGACCAGTCAGGGGTCAATGTCTAACATGGTGGTCCATGCTAAAATCATCCATTGACTATATTATTGATTGATTAAAGCAATTAATGTTTTGTGAAAAGAGTTGGAGTTTTGTGTGAATAGTGTTTAGGCATAATATAAAGGTATAGAGTTAAAATTTATTTATATGTAGCATATCCAATAATTATTATGCATTTAATTTATATGTATTCATTGAATTTATGTATAATATCTTAATTACACAAACTAGTCAATGTGTTGAATGAGTGATTATGCCCAAAGTAATCATTAATTCCTTCAATGCTCAAAGGTTGGATATTCAATAATGATTATGCATTGAATGAATAATTATTCTCTTATTAATCATTAATTCATTCAATTAGGCAACAATACAGTCAACACAAAATAATTTTAGACCAATATTATGCTCAAGGGTTGGATATTCAATAATTCATATGAATTCAACCCATAATCATTATTGGATATGCTACATACAAAGGGGTTTGAAATTTATACCTTTGTATTCTAGATTTATATTGTAAAGGATGTTTATTAATTTGACTCCTATTGTGTACATACAGTCAAGTATATTTATAACCACCATTATCTTGAGCTCAGATAATGATTATGCATTGAATGAATGATTATGCCCTAATAAAACATTAATTCCTTCAAGAAGCTAACAATACAATCAACATAAAACAAACCCAAATGATATTATGCTCAAGGGATGGATGTCCATGAATGCAGATAATGATTGTGTGTTGAATGAATGATTATGCCCTATTAAATCAATCATTCCTTCAATGTAGGCAATAATACAATGAACTTAAAACCATCCCAAATTGATATTATGACATACAATGATTATGCACATTTAAAAAAAATATAGCTAATGATTATGCATTGAATGCTAATTATACAAACTATTCAACAATGCAAACAATGATTATGCATTGAATGAATGATTATGCCTTAATTAATCATTAATTCCTTCAAGTATTGAACAATACAAGCAAACCATCCCAAATCCAATATTATGCTCACGGGTTGGATATTCAAAAATGTAGGCAATGATTATCTATTGAATTTAAGGCAAATGACAATGATTAAGATAAATATGGTTAATGATTATATGTTGAATAAATTAAAAAATCCAAATGTATTACACAAACTAAATCGATATGCCCTTCCCATAAGTATTACACATCTAATAAGGTTGTAACCTTAAAACCCTATCAATAAAGGGTATAATAAATTCACTTATTGGGAACTACTACTTCTACTGTTCGAAATACCATCTACTCATCCTTGGTTGAAATTTTCATATTATCCATCGAATATGAAGAATCTCAAAGGTGGGATTTGACCAAAGAATAAAAAGGTTTGCAACTATTTATTCAGTCATGGAAATAAGAGAACAAGGGCAACAAAGCTCCTCGCAATCAAACATTACATCATTGTCGATCAAGGGAAAGGGAAGTGGGGAAGGGGAGGTTCCATAGATATTGTGAAGTGGTATGAGTTTTGAAAATAATGAAAACCAAATTAAGCTTTTGATTTCATATTAATGCTCCTTATGACTACGTTAGTGGGGCTGGGAGTGCTCATGACTAATATAATAACAATGGTTAGGTAAATGTTAGTGGACAGGTAGGGAAACATTGAAGGGTGAACAAAGAGGTATATGGGGACCATCTAGGGGTCAATGTCTAGCATGGTAGTCCATGTCAAACATTATTGCTAGTTAAGCACAATGGGTGTTTTGGGCACACCATATAAGACTAGGTTGTGTGTTATTTTTTATTTTATTTTTGGTAGATTTTCACACCCTTTTTAGTAATTGTGGATATAAAAAGCATTCTAAATTTCAAAAACTATCATTTTATTTGGACTGGGAAAGAGCAACATCTCCCTCCTCTTTGCTGAGATTTGTATTTATATTCGCTAAGAGTGGTGTCTCCCTCCTCTTCATTGAGATTTGTGTTTGTAATCATCCAATACAAACAAGGTTTTGTCAGTTTTAATTCCTTATATCCCTTGCTAGATAAAACTCAAACAAAAAAATTGAATTCATCTTATTTTTCATTTAATTATAGGGTTTTTCAATTTGTGATGGTAATATAACAAATAAACAACTTAGAATTTAAAGTAGGAAATGAAGAACATGACCATATTTCATTTTTTTAATTGTGTTTTAGTTATTTGTTACTCTTTGGAACTGTTAGTTTTAACATTTTCCTAGGTTCTACTTAAAAAATATATACTAGCAGTTGCTTTGGGGGTGCAAGGAACGTTTGAAGGAATGTACATTTTTTTGATATGCTACTTTCATTTGTGGAGTATATTTTCTTTTAAGTGTATGATGTGGGCACCCCATACTATGGTTGTCAATTGAACACTTTTTTTCTCAATCATTGAGACAAATAAATAGGTGGATTCAATGATAAGTACAAACTAAGTGTTCTCTATATTTTCCAGATTCAATATCTAAGTTGTGTTTGTGTGATTCAAGATTTGAGGATTAATTTTTTCAACTAAATGCATGTTTGTAAATTGATTACAATTAATGTGTAAATTCTTTTAAAATATTTTAGATATTTAAATTGTATATATAAATGTAATATAAAACCTAAACTGATCAAGAATTAACCATAGGAATAAAGTATTGATCCTATAAAAAAAGAGAGCTAGAAATAAATTATATCATAGAGAATTCATGCAACTAATTGGAAACAAATAAGTTTGGACATAAATCCAAGTATCTCTCCATAGTCCTAGTAACCTACTTTGGCCCTAAAATTTAAATATATTTCTTTCTAACATCTACTTAATTTTAAACTTCACACACAACCTTATAATCTTTCCCATTTTTAAGAGATCTTTCCCTAAATAGCCATTTGATTTACTGGCATTTGCTCTTCCTCTAATGAGTATGTTCCACTAGATAGCTAGTTTCTTGGTACTATCACTATTTCTATTATCTCAAAAAATTAAAATGTAGTAATCCCTATCCCAAACCATAAAAAAATGTCAAGGGCCGTACTTGTCAAGTATACTTGACTATGTAGTGCCTTAGACAAAAGAGACAAACAACATAAGCGAGAAAAAATATAAAACCATTACAAGCACAAAAAAATCATAGTTATAACAACCCCATAATCAAAATGTACCAAAAAAGGCATCAAACCCCAAAAATTGTAAACCTTGAAAAACCTTTATATTAAAATAAATTTTGGGTTCAATATAAAAGACAAAATCTGAAAATAAAAAATGATGAGAACCTTAATCACGGCAAGAGAGATTCAAACTCATTCCAATGAATTATAAATTATATCTCTATATCTACATTAATAAATTAGGGATTTCCTGCATTTAATTCCATATTCACAAAGAGAAGTGGTAGCACAAATATTGGTACAAGGATAGGGATGCCATTTAAAACTAGGCATGCAAGTAAATGAATTAAAAAAGGCCAATGCCCATGAAGCTTAGAATGGTATAAAGTTTGATCAATTATTTCCAATATATGGAAAAAATGTAGCTTGAGAATTCCCTTTTTCCACTTCAGATTATAAAACACATAGGCTTAAAACTAATTAAAGGGACTGTCTGAAGAAACTTATAACTAGAAAATAATTATAATGGTAAGTGAAAAATGTAGCTCAAGGTGTCTTTGAAGAAGGGTCCCTTATCTACAACTTAAAAAACTTTTCACAAAAATCTCAATGCAATAAAAAATAACCATATAAGGTGATCCATCATCATATTAGATTTGAATTTTAAATATTACAAGTACATCATAAACTAAACTTGATTATGCACATTGCTTATAACCACATAATAACTGACATGATTTCCATATATATAGGAAATGTGAAATAGATGTACTTTTGTACCTATGGGAAACTTAGCAACAACTCACATCAAAGTATCAAACTAGCAAGATGAGAGCAAAATCACATAAAGGATGTTTTTTTGAGTATACTACAACATGCAAACTTTTTTATCTTATTTTGAGCTTCTAGGGCTCAAGGCTCAAATTTTGTATGTAAAATAAATTTAGTAGATGATATACACTAGTCACAAGAGACTAGGTGTTCTTGGTGACTTTGAGAATACACCCAATGATATAAGAGTGCAAGACGGTTTCCATTTCCTAGTGGCCATCGGCCTAATAATCTGATGAGATAAAAACACATGGGAATTCCCTATGAAAATATCACAATAGTTTCCCATAACAAAAAAGACATCATTAAGACATTTGCCAAAAAAAATACCATTAATTAAAATTCAAGAAACTAAACTTGCTCAATGTCCTGTCATTAAAAACAATAGTGAGGAGCACCTAGATATCAATCCCAACAACAAGATTGACTAAAATGGGTGGCAAAAAACAAAATCTTAAAAAATAAAAAAACATAAAATAAGAATAAAAAACAAGAAGAATATAACTTACTGATGGGTGGACATTTGAATTCCATATCGAACTCACTCATTCCATCATTTATCATCTCCAACTTATAGTCCTCCATCATCCTGTTCAAGCCAAAATTTATAGAATTAATGATGGCTAACTTAATACAAACCCCATTGAGACTAAGCACAAAAAATGACAAATACACCAAAAATCAAGAAGAATGGTAAAAATAAATTGTGTACATCTTCATGACATCCATTTCTTTCCTCTTGCTTAGAGAAGACATTGTACATCGAACACCCACCTCTAATACAATGATTTTATGCACACCCAAATATTGGTATAACACCTTCTCCATTATAAATATCCCTAAAAAACTTGTTTAATCCACGAAAATCATAGAAATTTATAGTAAACAATTAAAGAAGAAAAATAACTTTGAGATTCTTGATAGATTTTCAGAGGACAAAAGCTTATTCATTTATATATTTATTTAAAATACCAAGTATCATAAGTTTGAATATAAACCTAATATATATTTTTATAATCTAAAAATTAGAAACCTTTAACTACCAAATAAGTAAAATAAATCAAATGCTTTGAAGGTTAAAGATTTGGCCCTTGGCAAGATCAGAGCTCTTAATAGAGGAAACAATGCAATAATATAATTTAGAGGAAATTATAAACAAATTATGTACCATTGGAAACTGATTTACTCTAAAGAATATATAAAGCCTAATGCTGAATCTCATCCTCACCTTTCCCTTCCCCATCTATATAATGGTCCCTAGAAGACCTGGTTGTCATATAATCCTCATGGCTTCTGCTCTAACCATTTCCACTCTCTTTGGGCGATAACACGAAGCTCAGTGCATCATTATCCACAACCAAATAATTTTTGGAATCAAGATAGACAAGTGTATTAAACATTAAAATGGGAAATTAGATGAAAAACTGAAGGAAAACTTCACAACAGGGGCATTTATGAATGTATTTTTAATTTTATTATTATTATTGTAACTATCCTGTCATGAAGTCATGACCATCTCTATATTTGGCACTCATCAAATTGGGCTACCCTCTCACTCTCAAGATTTTAGGTGACCTGATATAAAAGATCCCATTCAATCCATGACTAAGGGAAGGAGAATAAATGGAATGCTATGGTCTTAGGATACACACTAAATGATTTTCCTAACTAAAATTTAAGGCTTTTAGAAGAAATGTGTCAAGAATATGTAATATCTTAGAGTGCCAAGGTTGCAAGACTATTGTCCCATAATAAGATGAGGGAAGGGATGGTCTTTATCTTTTATTTCTCTTTAATATTTCATGCCCCAAGAGAGTAACATCTAAGGAAACACAAGTTGTAGACCTTTCATGCCCTGATAACTTAATATGTGAGGAAGTTGTAGACATGACGTATAGTCTACATAAATAGAGAATGAGTGCTTTACCACTTGGGATCGATCACCAATCGACCACCTTTTCTCTCAATTAGTGACTCCTCTATCATGACATTCATATTATATCATAAACAATGCCCCCTTATGCACCCATGTGGCATGCAATTTGAAAAAGCTTTGGTACTCACTTCTGTATTCACCTGGTATTTTTAACTTTTATCAAATACTAATGCTTTCTATCTTGTAGGAACCCGTCAAGTCTCAATCTCTTTGAGTGCACACCCTAAGGGGTGCACTGGGAAAGGGGTGGATAGACCATTAGTTCTACACAATATTGTTGTCCCTTATTGCCACTTATTACCAATCTAACCATCTCCTAAAAATATTTTCCTAAGCTATTACTCCTATTTTGCACACTCTAATTTTTTACCATCTTTCATACCCCTTTTCCTAACCTAAAACTCATTTTGACAATTTACATGACTAGGTCAAGTGGGTTGACCTTGTACTCTTATTGGAAAAACACATTTAGGGTCTAGGTTAGCTCTTGGCCGACCTACCTTGTGATCTAGTGAGTTTTTATCAATAATGATATTAGATCAACTGGGTCGACCCTGTCAGTCAAAACATTTAGAAGGGCTTAGGGTTAAATTTTCCTATATATACAAGATCATTTTGCCATTTTAAAAGAGACATCAAGAGTTATTATTCATTTACACTTCTTTACAATCTGCTCTTTCACCATTCTAATTGAGGAGTCTTAGCTTAGGGTTTCTACTTGGAGAATCTAGTCTTATAGAGAAGTCTTGGATGCTTTAGCGTTTCTTAGTGACCCTTACAAACCAAAATAACCACTTGTAAATCCCCTTTGGCTTAGGGAGAGATTGAGTCTTGATAGGTTCATCTTTTAGGTAAGTATCTCTAACTTTGCTCCTCTCTTTAGTAGATAGAAGTAGCATAAGTATTGGTTTTTGAATAATATTACTCTCCTTTTCCATGTATTAGGGTCTTCGCTATACAAAACTAAATTAGGATTCTCTTATGTATATTTAATTTTTCTTGTTTACTAACCCCCATATTGTTCCACAAGATTTAGTGAGTGCTAGATTAAACTTTGCTTTACTTGCTATTAGTATAATGAATATGAAAACATAAGACTTAGTTAGGGTTATTGTGTGGTTTTGTTTGACTAGAGGCTTTAGAACCCTCTCTAGTGATATTTTTGTGATAATAGATCCCTTAATTGGATCTAGTAGATCCACATATTGGTCATGTTCTTGATTATCTCATGTATCCTTAATTGGAAGTGTAAGTAGGATCTATCTTCTTTGAGCTAGGATTGATTTATAGATATGATGCATTTTTGATTGCATACATTTTGGTGAACTCAACTTGAGTCTAACCCTTGTAGGTTTTCTTTCATGTTTTTCATTTCTATTATTTTATTTATTATTTTTCTATATTTACGATACTAGGGCGACAAGGCTGATATAATTTTTAACTTCTGTGTGTAGGTTTAACACATAGTCACATAAAAATCGCATATATTCTTTTTATGCAAGTCTTCATTATATAAAGGTTACTAGTTCAAACAAGTTGACATAGTACTCTTATTCACTTCTAAAAAACATACTATGTCAACCAAATTGGTATAGTATTCTAGACAGCTTCCAAAAAATATACTAGGTCAACCAAGTTGGTATAGTCATCTTAATAGGATTTAAAAAATGAGGAATTATAGAATTAGATCGATCTAGTCGACATAGTTGGCAGAATTTACAAGTAACATTCAGGGGACTTTAACAATAATTTCACATTCCTCAAATCTTTCAAAACACCAAGGTTTCTTTATCTCCTTCTCTTTCATTTTAGTTCTTTCTTACAATTCTATTTTGCATAGTTTGTAGTCTTTAAAACTACCATCATACAACAAATTAGGTCGACCTAGTTGACCTAGTTCTATATTTTATCTTCTAACTAAAAGATTAGGTTGACCCTATCGACATAGTTCTTAAAGACCCTTGCTTCTGCAGTATAGTAGTGACACTGTAGACTCTGTTCTATAATGTTTGCATACACTATCATTTAAAATGACACTGTACCATGTTTCAAATTGGAAAATAACAACTACATGCTAGTAATTACTTCACACTTTCAATTTTAGTTGTTTGCATGCTTAAAATAGATCATATAATCTAATTAGGTAGTTTTTTAAAATATACCATTTAGTTTCAATATTTTTATCTTTTTCACACATTACCAAATCACATAATTTCAAAACACATTTAAACATTTATCTACTCAAGGCCTACCTACTTGAATTTCATCACCAAGAGAACAACCGACATGGTTTTATGGCTAAGTATAAACATGTGGTTAATAGTATATATTAACTAAGCACATGACACCCTTATTGTTGTGGGATTATGAAGGGAGGGGGTTAGGCCCCAATACCAAGCTAGTACCATTGTCAACACATATCTCTTTTAGTCTAAATTTCATGAAGCCATCCATAGATTGCTTTCTAGTTCCATACTTTTAGCCAACTTCCCTACCACACTTAAAATAACATTTTATAATCTAACAATATTTAGAATGACCACTTTGTTAAAATTTACTTTTTAGTTGACTGCTTGTTCTTTGCTCATTATATGTTGTATTGCAAAAACTTGCATTGGCTAGTGTTGGTGCAATATTTTATGTTTTGTGCCTCAATTGGATCATCCTCATTGACCCAATTGATTGTGTGTTTTATTATATTCATTTATTTTAAGTACATTTTAAAATTTTTCCCTATTTTTAGTACACTATTATTTTGTTTGACATAGTCTCTTACAAACTATTTTTCCTTCTTGCCTGTAAAACTAGGTCGACCCAGTCAACTCTGTATCTCTTTTACCAATCAAGTTTTAGTACTATGTCAACCTAGTGAACTCTACATTCTTATCAGACTCTATTTTTATCAGTTTGTAGTACTAGATCAACCCAGTCGACTCTATATTCTTACTACCTGTCCTGTTCATCTGATTCAGTTCTTTATTTCTCTTTCCTTAACATTTTGTTCATTTTATTCAAGTCATCATGAAGTCCCCTATCAGAATATTCTTGGATGTCCTAAATCCATTTAAATAATATTTGGGATGTTCATTTCTCCCTCTCTTTTCTTCCCAAGAGAACCTTCATTCTTGGAGCACCTCTTCCCCTCCTTCATTTGTGGCTTGTCACATGGTGCAAATCACACCTCAAGATGAAGTAGGTGGATCTAATATTTTTTTTAGCTATCAAGATAATTCTCATCTTCAAAATATTCAACATAATGTGGGATAAATTGACACAAGTCTATCTAATAATCCCACCAATAATCCATCTTCCAATAACCCTCCTCTTATTTCCAATTCAGGGAGTTCTACAAATACCAACCCACCAATTGATATGACTCAAATTCTTGCACAAGTCATACAAAAAATGAACATAATGCAAACTTATAACACCTATCAAATGATGCAATTACAACATAATTTAATCCATATGGATAATCAACCTTTGGTTATCAATTCTCAATCCAATCCAAATTTTATTCCTCCATCTCTTAGAGACGCCTCAGTTATTCCTCAACCTATAATAAATAACAAGATGCTTCAAAATATCTAAAATGAGCCTTTAGCTCCCTTCATTATAGCTATTGATGTTGGTAACATATATCCAACTATCAAGTATAATGGGACTAAAGACCTTGCATCTTTTCTCAAAGCCTTTGACAATCTTTACAAAGAGTAGATCCAAAATAATACTTTTGTTACAACTAAACTTCTAGTTAAAACCTTCACTAGCAATCTATTGGAATGGTAAAACCAAATTTTCAGAAATTTCATTTAGAAACTTAAGGATTTAGTCAATCCTTAGTTAAAGAGTTTCAACATAGTGATCTTTTCAAAAATTACCTTAGTCATTTAATCAATGCTAAGCAATCTCCTACCGAATCAACTCATTATTTTATCAAAATATGGAAATCTCTGGCCCATAAATCCAACCATAACATGACTGATGATAATTTGTTTAAACTTTTTATAAATGATTTAACTCCTTCACTTTAATATAAGGTTTGAAATTTTTATCTTCAAACATTTAATGAAGCTCTTGATCAAGCTAAACATCAAGACTTTATCATGAAGCAATTTGAGCCTAATCCCAAATTCATTAAAGGATCTTTTCAAACTTCTAATAATTCCATCACTAGCAATACACCGTAAACTAGACCTAGAGTTTCCAAAGCCAACAATCCCCCATCTTCTCATATACCACTCACTGTGTAACAAGTGAAACAATTTTTACCATCCTCTAAACCATTTACTTATCCTAATAATCTTCCTAAGTGGTATGACCCTAATCAATTTTGTTGTTTCCACACTGACATTAGTCATTCTCATGAATCTTATAGAGGGATTACTAAATTTTTTATCTCCTACATGCTTGGTTATTCCTTCAATCACGAAGCCATGATCAACCTTCATCATCAAGAGTACAATATCGCTTCTCAAAAATGACAAGCCTCTAAATATTCTTCTTCTAACAACCAATTTTTTTCACAACTAATGATCAACAAAATACTAAAGATGTTTGTGCTATTGATGTTGACTATGACCAATATTACAACAATTCTCAATATGTTAACACAATGAAGGTCAATTGTCATCACAAAGTTGTTCATAAAGATCCTGTCACAAAACCTAAGTAGCCATATTTATACTAACAACTTCTCAAAGATATTGCCACCACTAATTTAGCTGTAGAAGCCCATGAGGAACCACCTCATGCTTACAGACCTACAACAACTTCTATTCCTTCAAAATCTACTTTACCTTCCAAAACTTACACTGGTTTTTCTTCTAAATCCCATTTGAACTTTCTTTAAGAACTTAACTCCATGCCTTGCAAGATTACACTTGTGGATTTAGTCATACTTCCCCTTATCATCGCAAGTTACTTATGCAACAATTAGAATAAATTAAAGATTCATCTCCTATAGATGAAAAACCACCCTCTTAAACCTTAACCTACCAATGTACATACCATTGAAATCGTGTGTCCTTTTTTTAAACCATCTATTAAATTTCTTGAAGAAGACATGATTAATGATGAAATCCTTTGTCATGCCAATGATCAACCACTATTCATTAAAATAACCATTAATACTACCCTTATTAGTAAATTTTTAGTTGATGAAGGCTCTGGTATTAATGTGACATCTTTATGGCTCATCCAACAACTTGGTTATAATAAGGATCATCTCAAACAAACTCACCTTACCTATTGTGGCTTTGATAAAACTAATCAAAAGCCACTTGGTTGTATTTGACTTCCCCTAATAGTCGGATATAAGACCGTTCAAACTAAACTTATGATCTTTGATTTACGCCTATCTTATAACATACTCCTTGGTCGCCCATGGACTCATAGAATCAGGACCATCACTTCTTTCGATAGCTAATACATTAAATTTTTACATAAAGACAAATGTTATAATCATGACGCTGATCACAACCCTTGGATTATTCAACTTCCTCATCCAAAATCTCAATATCATATTCCTACCATTCCTCCCATCAATAGTGCTCCCTTACCTGAGTTCATCAACATCAATCTAGATTTACAAGTCACTTTTACTGATTTAGATGATGATGAACTTAATGACTTGAAACATACTTGCAACACTACCAAGCTACCTCTTTACATCTCAGAATGGCTTCCTCCTTCTTTATTACCTCGTGACCATACTATTCCTCTCATTGATGAGATCATTGATTTTACCCCTCCATGCAATGCTCAGGAGCCTTCTCTACCAAAAGATGCCTTCACATGCAATGACTATGGAGTGGATAAATTATTTCAATACCCTCTGATCATGTCTCCACGTAAATTTAGTAATATTGGGATTTCAGCTTCTAAAACTTCCCCTAAATCTCAAACATGTACCATTTCTCCAACCTATGATGATAACTACATAGTGACCCAAGCTCAATCTCGATACTTGGATGTTCAACATTATTAGAAAACTTTAGCTCAAATACATGCTTTCAACTAAGATGTCCATAACATTTCCATAGATCATGAACTAGATCTCGAAGGTTATGTGCCTCCTGATAATTCTCCACTTCTTGATACTCATTGGGTGGTAGAACAAATCCTACCTTTTGAACCTCCAAAGATTCCTATATCTTCTCTACCACCTACAAATCCCATCGCTACATTAGATTCTTTCCCCATCAAAGAAACTAACAATATACCATTCCCTTATAATCCATCTACTTCTCTTACTCTCGAGATTACATTAGATGCCAAGGATATAGATATTTGTCAGATACATTCTGAATATGATCGCCATGGTAATCAAATTCTCAATATTGAATTAGATGTTGAGTATTATGGTCCTTTTTCCATTTTGCCTAGTGATGACACTATTATTAAATTACTTCATGCCCGAGAACCTCAACTTCCTTGACAACATCACAAAATTAGAAATTTCAAAAATAAAGCCCCTTATTTCAGCAACTTCATCACTAGCATTGATCCCAAAGCTAGTCGAATTTCTTATTTATTTAATGCACCATACCACTTAAAAGATTAAAATGTTATGCTTATCGAAGAAACTACTCACATTAAATATGGTACTCCATCATGCCCTTGACCAATTATATTTTCTCACAAACTCTCACCTAACAAACATGATAACTTTAGTCTACTCTTCAATAAATATCATGAGATATTTGCCTAGTCCTATGACGACTAGCTTAGTATTGACCCTAGCATTGTGGTGCATAATATCATCACTTATCTTGGTGCCAAACCTATGCATCAAAAGCAATGGAATTTTCCACCCAAATTTTGCACCTTATGTCACAAAGAAATCATCAAACTTCTTGATGCTAAGTTTACCAAACCAATGGACTATTTTGAATGGGTTTCTGACATAGTTCCCATTCAAAAAAAAAGGTCACTATGGTCATTTGCATCTACATTGATTTTCATAATATCAATCTTGCTTGTCCCAAAGACAATTTTTATTTACCTTGAATAGCTATCGTTATCGATTCTACCACTGGTTATGAAATGTTATCTCTTATGGATGGCTTTTTGAGATATAATCAAATTCACATTGCTCCCAAGGACCAACATAAGACCACTTTTACCATGGAATGGGGCACCTATTTCTATGTTAAAATGCCCTTTGACCTCAAAAATTGTGATGCTACTTATCAACGCGAAATGACTCATATATTTCATGATCTTATCCATAAAATTGTAGAAACCTATGTGGATGACCACATTGCTAAATATAAAAGTCACAAGACTCATCTTTCTGATCTTGTCATCATCTTTGACCATCTTATCAAATATAAAGTTAGACTAAATCCTTACAAATGTGTCTTTGGTGTCACATCTAAAAAATTTAGGATTCTTAGTCTCTCTCTACAACATTGACATTGACCTTACCAAGATTAGTTTTATCATCAACATGCCCATTCATCGATCCATTCTAAACATTTGCACTTATCTTGGTAAACTTGGGGCAATTAGACGATTCATCCCCAAAATGGCTTACCGTATCCAGTCCATCAATTCTCTTCTTAAGACATGAAATGATTTAGAATGGATGGCTTTTTGTGAAAAAACATTTGATAACATGAAATAATTATTATTTCACCCACCTATGTTTCATCCTCCTTCCAATGATTGACCTTTAATCTTGTATACTTCTTCCACACCCATATCAATTGGGGTAATGCTTGCCCAACAAGATGATACTAAAAGAGAGTATGCCATCTACTATATTAGCTAAAGCCTCATTGATTATGAGAAATGTTACACAAAATCCAAACGTGATTGCTTTACCATATATTTTGCAGCTAAATTTTTTTGACATTGCATAATTTATCAAACCACTTATGTTATCATTCATTCTAATCCACTTCCTCACTTCTTTTTCAAAGCCTTCCTTCTTGGAGATATAATTAGCAAGTGGATAGTCCTCCTTATGGAATTTGATCTCCAAATTTTTACTTAAAATGCTATCAAAGGACAAATCATAGCTGATCAACTTGTCATAGATCTTGTGCCCACTACCAATTACCTTCAAGATAGTCTTCTCGATGACAATATTCTCTATAATGAAGGTCTCAATCAAGCCATATCTCTTAAAAATTACTTTCATAAATTCATTACTGATCTTGAAGCAAGTAATCTTGATGAATCCACTATCCTCCTTGATACTACTAAACTAAAAGTAGTTATCGAAGAACTTCTTGAAATTAATGTCGATTTACATGAAGATACTTGAACCCTTCACTTTGATGGTGCTAAATTTATTTAAAGAGTTGGAGCAAGTTTTATTCTTACCAGTCCTCTTGGAAAAATCATTCATTGAGATTTTTTCTTAACATTTGATGTCACTAATAATATGGTAGAGTACTAAGACATGAGTGCTAAATCTTAGACATGAGAGCTGATCTCGATTTAGATATCCAATACCTACATGTTTTAGGTGATTCCTGGCTCATTTTCCACCAAGTCAATTGTGATTACCAATGAAAAAGTGAGAATCTCATTTCTTATCATCAAATTTCAACTACTCTCACTAAATATTTCATTTTTTTCACCATCAAGCCTATCCCTCGAGATCAAAATTCTATTACTACTTCCCTCACTTCTTCAGCATCTCTTTTTCATCCACACCAAGTTCTTACCGATCCCACTTTTATTATCCAAATAATAAAATCTACTTCTTCTATTCAACCACATGATTCACTTATCTTCCACATTGAGGATGTCACTATTTGAGAAATCCTATGGTACAAAGACATCATTCAATTTTTGGAACACCAAATTTATCCTCCCAACTTAGACTACCATGAAAATACTCGCATTCACAAATAAGATTTTAAGTATGTATTTATATATAACATCCTCTATTATCATGATAATAAAGGTACCTTGATTGACTGTGTTATACAAGATGAGTTGTTTCCTCTTCTTGAACAAGCACATGGGGGCATTTGTGATGGCCACTATAGTGGACATGCTACATCCTGTAAATATTTATGTATGGGACACTTTTGGTCCACTCTTGAAAAATATGCCATTAAATTTGTTAAAAAGTGTACTCCTTTCTAGATTCATGATGATTTAATTCATTTACCTCCATCTGAGCTTCAAACTATCTAATCTCCCTGGCCATTCTCCATGTGGGGATTAGATCTCATAAGCAAACTACCTCGATCTCAAGATGAACATGTTTTTATAATCACAACTATAAAATATTTTACCAAATGAGTCGAGGCTATGCCTCTTGTTAATTTCATCAGTAATACCATCCTCAAATTCATCCTTAATCAAATAATTTACCGCTTTGGTTTTCCTCATACTATCATTTTAGACAATGGTGGTAATTGCAAAAACAAAGATGTCAAACAACTCTATGATAAATTTAAAATCAATCATAAATTTTCCACACCCTATCATCCACAATGTAATGGTCAAGATGAGGCCACAAATAAAATTCTTAATAAAATATTCTAAAATACAATTTGTGAAATCCACATGGATTAACACCTTTATCTCTATCTTGCTCTTTGGTCCTATCGCACTAGCATATGTACTGCCACTGGGGAAACACTATTATCTCTAGTCTATGGTTCTAAGTTAGTTCTTCCATTATAAGTTGAGCTTCCCTCTATCAGTATATCTATTCATGGTATCATACTTGATAAAAAATTACGTGAAGCTCATCTTCATGCTCTCGATCTTCTTGATGAACACTGTCTTTTTGATTTACAACATAATCACCAATACAAAGCCCATATTACCAAACAACACAACAAACGTGTTAAAGTTAGTACATTTAATGTTGGTGATCTTGTCCTTAAATTAGACTACACTCATGAAAAAGAAGGTAAATATGTCTAAAAATAGTGGGGTCCCTATTTAGTCAAAGATATTCTTGGTCCAAGTACCTATCACCTTCAAACTGTCAAAGGCTATGTTTTCAAAGGGCCCACCAATTTGCAATTTCTCAAGAAATATTTTGCCTAATCTTTCCCTTATTTTTCATGCTTTCTATATGCTATCTATCTAACACTTTTTAGAGGATACTTGCACAGGTCTCACCTTTTACAACAATTCTCTATTTTCACAAACCTTAGTCCTTCCTTTCAGTCTTTTGATTTCCTCTTTTCTCATGAGTTGTATTGTAAAACTATAGATAGGACCCGGTCTTTCTCATGATGTACTTTTATCCTCTTTGTTTTCATAATTTTTACACACTTGTTGGCACCCCTTGGATTTATCTTTTGTGAGTTGCAATGTAAGACCATGGATAGGACTTGGCTTTCCTCACAAACACCATCTTTTTCTTATCTCATTTATTTTTCCAATGCTTTTTGACACCTTCATGGGATTTTTTTTTATGAGTTGTAGTGTAAGACCATGGATAGGACCTGGCCTTCCTCATAAAATCAACATCTTGTCATTAATTTTCTAGAATGTATTTTGCAATGGTTACAAGTTCTTCATCTTTATTCTCAACTTTAGATTTTGCTTCTTTTGATAGATAAAAATTTACACAACAAACAATGTTAGTATGTTTTTATATATTTCCCTCATTCTTATGATAAGGAATCACACTTTCTTGTCATTGTATCCCTTTTTCACCCTTTGTCACATTTTTTTGTGATTTGAAGTAATTCAAATTGTTTCATGTTTCTTTCCTCTTGATTTCCTTTCCTTTCATTCTGATCCATAAACACCACTGACAAACTCAAAGTGAAATTTTAAAATTATGGATTCTGAATTTATAAAACTTAATTTTAAAAAAAAAAATACTCAAAAGGACTTGTAAATTGTTTGGTAAAAGTGTTCTCGGTTGTTGAGTTGGATTGGAATTGTCAAAAGACTTGTTACTTCCCTTCACCAATTAAATTGGTATTTTTTTACATCAAATGCCATAAATTGTCAAAATTTAATCTTTGCATGATTTTATAATTAAAAATAAATAAAAAATTGAAATAAAAATATGTAAGCAAATGACAAATTACCATCTGACATTGATAACAGAGTTCGACATATTTTGCCTACATCTCCGAGTCTGCCCAATAGTGAGGACCATTTCTATTAAATTTGTGCAACAAATAGCTTAAAAATTCTTGAAACACTACATAACTTTCCTCAGGTCTGATCTCTATCCAACAACTTCATCTTGCTGATATACTCAAGCTCGGTCACACTAAAATTCTTTCTTAGTCTTCAATCCCCTTTTGAAATTTCTTTGGTCCCTTCATTCATTCTATTGGTATATCCAAATAATAATAAAAACATTCTATTTTTAATTATTAATCATATATAAAAAGGCTTACCTTCCGTGTATAAGGTCGGATATTAGATAAAATCCCATTAGCTAGCTATCTCCAAGCTTAAAACTAGCTCTCAGGCTCTTAAAAAAAACACAGTCCTGCCAAGGTTTAAAATCAAATACAGGTTCATGCCTTTTATAACACTTCCAAGTCCGCAGCTTGGTCATTCAAGGCTTATCTCTTTTACATGGAAGGTCACGGGTTCAAGTCTTATCCCATTCTATTTGGGTGCTTTACTTATCATTTGTCACACATTGGTAAATGGAATGGTTCTCAAGTCTTTTAAAAAGAGTTGGCACTCCTTTTACATTGCCAATGCCCCTTTTGGTGGGCTCAAGGCACTTAACATAGTGTGGTAGTTGGTTGGCGCACCAATCTTATCCTTAATTCATTGGTTCAATTTCCACGTTTAGCATATACGCTATGGCATGTCTATTCTCATGTTCTTCAAAACTTGGCAGATAATCTGGGACGTGGCATATCCCATTCTTCGATCTCTATGGCTCAGCATTTCTCACGGTCTCCATACATATCATTATATTGAGATATGTGGACTCAGCACAGTGATTGGAGGTGATGTGGCATGTGTGTGTTCTTCCATGTGGCTGGGGTGTGGTAAGTAAAATATTATCAAGGAGAATTACAAAGCGTTTTAAAACATACAATTTCAATACAATACATTGTCCAATATGTACACGTTGACAAAGACAAACATCACCCAAATTTTTGGACTCCCATTAACTGCCACATGTTGCCACTTGATTGGTCCACTTTTCGCATTCACATTGCGACACGTCATCTTGCGACACCACATTGTTTACCTGTCGCATCAAAACTTCAGTGGCCTATAACTTTTGCATACGATGTCTATTTTGCAAACCGAAAAAAGTGCCAGAAAGATCTCAATGAGATCTACGCTGTAAAATTTATTTCATTACAATTTGAAACTTTTTCTAAATTGAACTTTGGATCACACCTCCCTACAAATGAGGCTTTTGGTCTCCAAAAGTCTACTATCTCTTGAAAATTGATAACTGGTCTACTGCATCATATCAAATAGAACCCAATAATAGCAAAGAGATAAACATTGGCAAAAGAAATGATTCAAAACTCAACTGAAAATGCCTACACATGACATGAGTAAAAGAATTTGCAACTGTCAATAAATTGATCACAACATACCAAAACTGTCTGCCCATGTCACACCCTGTAAAGCAGTGAACTGTCAATAAACGGAAACAATTCCCAATGTAATTGAAAAACAATTTTTTTAATGCTGACAACATACAATAAATGTTGTGGACATGTTGAAATACAATGCCCTAGTATGGGACTTATATACTAAGCAAATACCAACAACATAAAGTGTATATTGCCTAACATCCAAACATGCCCAAAGGGTCTTACAATGCATCTATATGCCAAAAATAGATACATTCTTAAAATAGTAGTCACATATGAGACAAGTGTTGTAAGAAATTAACTCAACTTACAACATGCATTCTGCTATTATCTCTAACTGATCAAATGAGTTCAAGTCCTCTAGACAACTCACACAACATAAATAGAAGATTCTAAAAACATAGAGCTATTCGACATAAGGTGAGAATTGAAATACTTTGAATGATAAACCTGTCTCGAAGTGTTCTCACAAGCTCTACTAATGTATCATCAAAGCTTGTTCTTTCCCTTAACAAAATTCTTAACAATGCTTTGAAAAAATGAATGTATTATCAATTCACTAATCATGACAACATGAAAGTCAAAAATTGTTTACCAACCCTCTTAATCATATTTTCTTGATTAGTTGGTGAGATTTATTTAGTGGATTTAGTAACATTTTTATAGGTTGATTTAACTTCATTAATTAACTTATTGATAGGTTTATAAACCATCTTAATCTTACCATTACCAGGATGGTGTGATGGTTGAAGTCTCCAACACTTTTCAACCCGATGTCCACTTCTGTTACATTGAGTACAAAATCTTTTGTCCACTCTTTTGGAAAACATATTCTTATTGCTACTCTCAGAACTCTATCTAGGAGAATAGTCTTTCAAAATCTTTCCTAACAAATATTTACGTTTTCAACATTTGGCTACACAATGATTAGATAATCCATAAAAATTGCATGGATAAATGTGCCACAAATTTTGTGTACCATAATCAAAAGGAACGTTTGAATATATATGTTGTCTGGTAGAATTAGAATCAACATTATTGCAAGTGTGATGAAAAGAATGTGTTTTACCTTCCATCCAAGATGGTTTACACTTCTCCATAACACATCTTGCTTTTGATTTCTCAGAGCATTCACTTGTTTCATTCTGAATACCAGATCTATATCCTAACTCTGCATGATTAGGCTTATTCTCTACCTGAATGGGGTTAGTATTACCTTGACCATCTTTTCCCAGGCCTTTTCCATTAAATCTCATTTTAACAAGTAATTTTGAACCTATTCCTTTTGTATATAGTTCAAATTTACCAAAATCATTGTTACTATATTCTTTATGGGAAGGAAAATCAATTGATGACTTACATTCACTTACAATGTTTTCATCCGTCATAGTGCCTGCATCTACAGTGGAAGGCAAATCCTTCACTTGTCCACCATTTTGTAGTTTTTTTACAAGCTCATCCTTGGCTCGTAACTCAGTTTTCAAATGGTCAATCTCCTCATCCAAGGAATACAATCGAGCTCTTAGGAAAGCATTATCTTCCTGGATCTGTTGGTTATATGTTTCAAGCTCATCAAGCTTGGCTCTATTTGACAACTTGCCCATTGCACTTGTCAAATCACAAAAATTGAAACAAATGCTGAAATAGAAGCCAAAATAACAACCAACTATTAAATCCCATTGATCAACTGCTCTGATACCAAAAGTTGATCCGTAAACATCAGTAGGAACTTCTCTACTTTTTTAAAAACATTTAAACAAATCTTTTAAATTCTCAATTCCAAAAATTAAATTGAATTGGAAGCAAAAATTTCTTAACTTTATAACATTGGAGTATTTAGAAATTGATTAATATCTGATCCAAGAATCATGTTTCAAAACTAAAATAAAGGTGAATTGATATATCACATCAATTTTCCATTGAAATCGTTAGATTTTCCTATCCCCCATTCCCCATTGGATCGAACAAGGTTGAAGTTAAAATAACACTTTTATTTCACCTGACTTTACGAGACTCTTAGACACCATGTTCTTTGGAGTTCTCTCTCTTAGCAACCAAGTTTTAAGTATTCAAATAAAAGTCATATTTATCACCCATGTTTAGTTTTTCAAATCTGTATGGAAGAAGAATAGAAAAAGCCATAAAAAAATTAAAAGCCAAATCATTTGAAAAAAAAGGCAATGATATGCAAAAGGCAACATGCAAATCTCAAAAGTCAAAATCACACCAAAAGACATGATTACAAGCACATCTCATATCTCCAATTGAAGCTCAAACTCCATAGTTGGCCTCACAATAGAGCTGAGGTTCATTGGGGTGCGGTAGGCTAGTAGATTGGAATAGGAGAATTCAACAAGCTCTATGGTGCTACCTACTTTCTCACGAAAGTATCTAATCTTCGTAGTAGACTGATGGTTCTATAAGGGGTCCTGAGGAACAGGGAACATGTTGTGGGAAGCTAGGTCTATGTTAATTTTCATGCATATAGCCTTCATGGGATGATCTACATACTCCATTTATTGACCTAAGACTTATGTGGCTAAGAGAAGTTCTTTCAAGTCTTTAATATCGACAATCCTCTTGTTTTAGCAAACCTAATTTGAGTGTCTTGACTTTGATAAAGAGTTCCTCTACCTTGGTTTTTCCTTCATTCTCCCCTCCATCCATTTCATTTCCCCCCTCGACAGAAAAATTGTGATTCCAAATCTATTTTCCCTCTTCTATACTTCCTTCTTCACATCATAAAAACATGTTATCACTATTTTGTTTCAGTTTTATCTATCCTTAGAACAATACAATATTCTTGAGTAATTATAGATTACTTTCTTTACACCATGGCTCTACATTTCTAGACATACTTTGCCTTAATTTCTTTTTTTCATTTGTCATTGTTGTACTACCTTTTTTTGTGGACATTTGAGTCTATTTCTACTTTTATGTACCTTTTTTAGTATTGAGTGAAGTTGGCTTGTTACTTCTCACTCATTAATGTTGTTTTTCTTTTTATGCACCTTTTTCCATTGATGATTGAGTAAGGATTGTTACTGCTCACTCATCAATATTGTTTTACCATTTATACTTGCCATCTTATTTAAAGATTGTTACTACTTTCACATTGATGTTTGATTACTACCATTTTTGACATGTATCCTTGGTTTGATTTGATGAGTTTGTCTTTCTTGCTCAAGGTATACTTGTTTGAGTTTTTCGGTCTTTAATTTTCTTGGATTTTTGGTTACCTGATTTCCTCTAAACTTTTAACTTGGTCATTTAATCTAACATAACACTTATCACCCTAGCTTGCCGAATTTTTAAGTACATCCCGTCCACATAACACTAATTATCTTGGTTTTCCTATGTTTGTTTTTGCTATTTAATTTTGTATTATTGGGTTTATCAAAAGTAGTCTTCGCACCCTCCACAATCAAAATTACAAATACAACAGAAAACTATCTAACAATAAAGGTAAATCAACGTATGCATTACATTTACTTTTCAATTATTTCCCTTTCCATCATTTACTTTCAGTTATTTTTATTTTAAAATACTACAACTTTTTTTACCCTCAGTGTTGTGTGTTACTATGTTCTTTCTTGAAATGTCATCCCCTGTTGTACTTGAGTGACACGTGATGAGCTTCAAGTGAGGCATATGTATACACATAATATTTTCAATTTTTATCAAATATTGATGTTTTTTTATCTTGCAAGAACCCATCGAGTCTCTAACTCTTTGAGTGGATGCCTTAAGGGATGCATTGGGAAAGGGTTGGGCAGATCATTGGTGCTTCACATGATTGTTGTCCCTTATTGCCACTTATTACCAATCCAACCAGCGCTTAAAAATATTTTCCTAAGCTATTACTCCTCTTTTGCACACTCCTCTAGTCTTTTATCATCTTTTGTATCCCTTTTCCTAACCTAAACCCCTTTCGATAGTTTACATGACTAGGTCGACCTTGTAATCTTATTAGTGAAACTCATTTAGGGTCTAGGTTGGATCTTCGCTGACCTAGCCCATGACCTAGTGAGTCTTTATCAATAATGATACTAAGTCGACTGGGTCGACCTTGTCGGCTGAACTTTTGGAAGGGCTTAGGGTTAAATCTGCCTATATATACAAGATCATTTTACCATTATTAGAGATACATTAAGAGTTATTATTCATTTGTACTTCTTTACAATCTTCTCTTCCACCATTCGACTTGATGAGTCTTATCTTAGGGTTTTTACTTGGAGAATCTAGTCTTGTGGAGAAGTCTTGGATGCTTTGGTCTTTCTTAGTGATCCTTACAAACCACAACAACCTCTTGCAAAACCCCCTTGGACAAGGGAGAGATTGAGTCTTAACAGGTTCATCTTTTAGATAAGTATCTCTAACTTTTCTCCTCTCTTTAGTAGATAAAAGTGGCATAAGTATTGGCTTTTGAATAATATTAACCTTATTCTCCATGCATTATGGTCTTACCTATACATAGCTTAGTTATGTTCTCTTATGCATGTTTACTAACCCCCATATTGTGCCACAAGCTTTGGTGAACACTAGATTAAACTTTGCTTTACTTGTTATTAATATAGTTAATATGAAAACACAAGACTTAATTATGGTTATTACATGGTTTTACTTTACCAGAGGCTTTGGAACCCTCCCTAATGATATTGTTGTGATAAGAGATCTCCTAATTGGGTCTAACAAATCCACATATTGGTCATGTCCCTGATTATCTAATGTATCCCCAATCAGAAGTGTAAGTAAGATCTATTTTCTTCGAGCTAAGGTTGATTTATATATCTGATATATTTTTGATTGCATACAATTTATACCGTAATAAAAGCAACAAGATATATTACATAACCTCAATGTATTATCCCCACATTAGCATCATTGTGAAATGTGTATGATATGGGCCCTTTGGTGTATGATATCATATGAAATATGTTGTCATTGCCCCTCATAATCATCAGCCAACTCACTTCAAAATTTTTCACCACTTGTAATTTCGGTATGACCTTATCGTAATTTGAAGTGTCAATATATTTGCAGCATAGATGACCATAAGTTACAATATAGACTTTAGAACCTTATTGTCTTGTCTCCATATCATTAGCATTACAATGCTAACTTGAGTTGCACATTGAACACGGAGCCTTCTCACAATCAAGCCATCATCATGTTGTCCTTGTCGACCCTTCAAAATAGCAAACATCTAATCAAATAACCTGCCACCTTGGAAGCTCTATTCCCCTTTCTAATGGATGCAAGTAATATAAATACAATAGTTGCCTTAAATTCATAGAATCCCAATAGACACAAATGCAATCTATCATGAAATTTGGATGACACATTTTTGCATAAGGGTTTAGAATTGGAATGCTGATGATTGTTGGCACATATCATGCTTAAGTATAGTATGGAAACACTTTTTCGTCAACCACATCACACTGTGTTTGATCAACCCAACAAATGGTTGAGAAAAATAATCATAAATAGTTGGAGCGTTTACAACTTGGATCTTGATTATATGCACCCATATCCACTTCATTTTTAAATTCAAATTCTAAACCTGAAATCTCAAATTTCTCTTAATTACTTCTAATTTTTACAACGCCATTGTAATGAAAATAATTTCTCCATTGCAATCACCAAAACAAAACCCAATCATCCACAGTTGCCCTGACTCCAACATGTTGAGCTCTTCAACTAGGTAATACAAATGTCCCTTGATTGAAACCATGGGATTTTTAGTTTTGACATAGTTATTGGGTAAAGAGACTATCTCTTTTCATGAAGAATGCAAGCCATTGTAGAATAAAGCATTGCATGACGATTCACATTTCGATCGGTCTGCGCCCATAATTACTTTACATGAACTTATTTTGACATCCAAATACATTCTCGTAGAGCATGAAAGTGGTGAAATATTTCCAAGTGAATTGGGCAATGATGGTGAGAAGGCATGGCAAGGCATTTAAGATGATGGACTCAAAGAACCATGAGAACATACACTTGCAAAGTTTAATGACATGTCCACATTTTGTAGGAAGCTTTCGATGAGATCACATGTAATGGGTTTTGAGTGAAGTACGACTACTGAATTACACTCGTTTACTTTACGAAACTTTTATATATTTATATTTATTATTAATATATTATATTTTATAATATATAATATTATATTAAACTATTATTAATATTTTAATAAAAATTACGCTTAAAATTTTAATTTTTTTATTATCATTTATTAAAAATTATTAATAATTTACTCTAAAAATTATATTATATTACATATTAAATATTATAAATTAAATAATTAAAAAAACAATGTTTTATATTTATATATTAATGTAGATCAATGACATTCTCCTTTCATTTCAAAAGAGAGAGAGCGTGTTGATGAGCATGGAAACTAGGTGTTGAGGTGAACCGACGTTGGTTGGAAAGGAAAGTTGTGACCCATCTGTCTTAAATGTTGATCAATGGGAACTTAATGAGAACTTTAATGTATTCCTTTCCAGGGACACTGCTACATCAAACATAACTGCACCCATAATTTTTAAGGGCTTCGTTTGTTCTTTTTATGGATTATTGGGGATTCAAGAAGAAGTTGTGTGAATGGTTGTTGGTTCAACTGGGGAAGTTACATGGCTCACAAAGAACCCACAAGGGATCCATTCTTGCTGCTAGCAAACCTTGATATGCGAAAAGGGATAAGGTCGAAATCGTGCCTCGGACGACTTTAGTGGAATGAATACCCCTCAATCCTTAGCTCTTAGTTTAAGTTCACTCCATACCGAAAATGTGATGGATCAAAAAAAGGCAAATGTCCACTAAGAGATATGGAGATGGGTTCCAAGAATTTTTAACTTTGGTGGACAAAATCCAAGCAATCAACAACCAATTTAAGCGTCCAAGTGTGTGAATTACAACTATGAAGGAGAGAAATCTGCGGCTGAAGATGTGGATGGAAAATTTATCAAAATTAAATCTCCATGGAAGCCCTCATTCGAGGGGCAGGATTTTTCTAACATGCCAGGAATTGGAAGCAATAAATTTATATGCGTGTGAGGAGTTTTGATCGGAATGAAAAGGCCGTCCCAGAACAGTAGGATTTTGTACAATCATTAAAGAATATGGCAGGCATGTAGCAATGTCTTGTCAGCCTGCAGTAGTTTGCATCAATGATTTCTGATCAGAGGTAACCCTTTTATTCCTCGTGTGTAACAATAAAAATCAAATGTTTCAGTTTTAATGATTTATTTACAATTATTCATGTACCATTCCAAATACATTTATGTACAATTATTTGTTACGCATAATAAAAATCTTAACAAATCCATAACAAATACATTTGTGTACAATTATACATGTTTATATATAATTGCCAGATCTCACCATTTGTTATAAAGTCCATCCTCCGACAGTGGTTACGAACAACACATGATTTGGTATCCAAAGAAACTGTGATTGATTTGATGTTGAACGAATATTCTCATGTGAATCGACAAGCTTCTCAATTCATAAACAACCTCATTAATGTTTTATTTCCAAACGTAAATCTAGAGAGGCAAAATACATAAATGGAAAAACAAGTTGTTCATCAGATTTTAATTTCTCTACATTATTTAACCCTCATTTCCACTTTGAATTAAGTCTACCCATCACCCATTACAGGTTTTCAATAGATCGATAAAACCAAGAGGTTGCCATAAATAAGTTTTAAACCATCCTAAACTTGTCTTTGAAAAAACGTAATAAATAAAGTTCGCAACTACAAGAAAAGATCCAATCCCTTAGCAAGTAAATTAAACTTCGTCAAACTTCCTTTACTTCCAAAACTTATTTTATTTAATTCCGCGCATTCCTTTGTACCCTCGTGCGATTCTTCTTACGAGTCTTCCTCTACATGTTTGGAAGCACAACGTTTGTTATGGCGGAGCAGAATCCTCACTGTATCTGAATTCCCTCCTTTGGCCCTCGCACGGCCATCAAATCATTATAAATATGAATCTTCCACACCGTTATGCAGGAAGCAACTGAAACCAATTCTGTTACGGCGTCTTTGTGCTCTGAAAAAATTAGAATTTAGAGTTAAAACAGTGGATGATATCCAAGACAAGAGAAGAATTAGAGTAATAAAGAAATAAGGCGTAGAACATACTTAAGCTGCTCTCGTAGGAATTCAGATTCAACAACGTTTTAAAGGTAGTTTCTTTTCGTTGTCAGGGCATTAATACGTGCATGCCTGGGCATTATAGAGTTAGAGGATCCAGGTGATCGCAACAAACAAGCTTTTCTAAATGCTTTGAGAAGGATTGCATAAGGAGGACCTATTTATTTTAATGGATTTCATCGTCGAATTAGTACTTTTGTCTTTTGAAAAAGAATGTTTTTGGTATGGATGGCCGATTCATTTTATAATTAGAAAATCAATATAGAAATTGATGTATGGTTATGGTGATAAGAGGAAATAATGAATAAATGAGGTTCATCAAGTTGATCTTATTTTGTTAGTCATATTTTTATCATTTATATATAGAATTGTGTTGTACATATTCAATTAATTTTAATCCCTATTCATACATTCAAATTATTCATAACCATATTTTAGAGGATATTACAAACACGTTGCTTCTGAATATGATAGTTTTGGACTAAAATAATGTATTTGCTAAAGATTACGACAATTACTAAAAAAACCAAACAAATTTTGAAAAACAAGGAAGAAAATCAAAACCTCTAAGTGTTTATGTTTGTTTACTACAATCATAATATAAGAAACTAACTTTTTGTGTTTTTGTTTGAGAAAATTATTATGATACACTGACCTATTGTTTACTCAATAAATTTTAGTGATACATTGGGCTATTTTTACTGGGAATTTTTAGACTTATTATCATTAAATACTTTGTTGAAATGGATAAAATTTGATGGCCATGTATTTTTTTTGGTTTTGATTTTTAATAGAGTTTGGAAGGCATTATACTTTTATTTGCTCAAAAACTAATCTTTATAATCATTTTTTTACATTGATTTCATTTTCTTATATATTTTTGTGTCATATTTTTGTAGGCTCTATAACATTAACATATATATTAAAACATATTATAATATAATGTAACATATTAAAATATAATATATCATATAATATAACATATTAAAATGTATAATTAAATATAATATATATTATATAAGTGAATATAATATTAAAATATATATTTTATAATATATATTATATAGTCTAATATAATATTAAAATGTATATTATATAATTTAACATTTATATAAATTATATAATATTCATGTATATTATATAATAAATTTTTAATATATAAAAATATTATATAATATTTATATAATAAGAGGGGTTTTGGCAAAAATGCCATGTAGAAGATAGTAATTATTCCTTGTAAGTTATCTGTAGATAAATATGTATAGAGTTTATTGAGTTTAAGAGCAAATATATGTGCTTTTATGAAAGTAATCAAAGGATATGATGACTGAATTATGCAAATTGAACGCAAATAGATTTACAAGGTAGCGAAAGATGAACATAGTCAATAGGTGGCAACTTACCATTGCATGATAGTGAGGTTTGTAATAATATCTGTTAGCGATGTAGTTAGTTTGTTAATTTTAATATTGAATAGTTGTTCAAATCATAACAGAGAGCAATCATCTCATGCCTAGTATCACATCTTCTCTCTAATTGGAATACTACGACCATAGTTCTACACCAACATATTTTTGTATAAGAATTATAGTCTAACGACATTATGTAATTACAATAGAGGTATATATATTTTCCTATTTATTGAATGCATTTTTTGTAGTTATATATTCTTGTGTGTGTGATGTCAAGACTTTATGCGATTACAAGAGATGTATATATATTTTTCTATTTTTTGAATGCATTTTTTATAGTTATATATTCTTTTGTATATGATATCATTGGTCAATTTGAAGTTGGATTTTTTCTAATTATGATGAAGTTATTACCAAGCATAAGATAATGTGAGAGTTTATACTATATTAGTTCTTGCAATATTATTCAAAATTTTGGATTGTTTAATTGAGTAATTGTGATCTTCTACTAGGGTGACATCTAGTTTGGACAGACACATATCAAAGTGTTATTTTCATAGCAACAGAATATTATAGGTGTGAGATGAATCTAAAGATAGTCTACCATAATATAACACATAAAAGGGGAATACATTCAACAAATGAAAATTACACACATATTAGATACAATCACAAAAGAAAATACAATTCCTTTGGCTTTCCTTGCACCTTCAGGGAAACTACTAGTATTATTACTATACACTATCGTTGGGGGTGGTGGATTCTTATTTATGAGTTAACATGTACTAAACATGAAATTATTTATTTTTTACTTTTAGTTACACCGTCCAATATTATATAATTTATTTTAAAGAAATTACATCATATCATAATTACTTGTAATCTTTTTACATTTCATAGTCACAATTTTAAATATATATTGGAATGCTTCAATAATAATATTATTAATAACAATGGAAATATACAAAAGGTTACAAGGTAAGGTAACTAGTTGATATTCATGGCTCAAACTCCTTGCTAGAGGAAAATATAGGCTAAAAAAAACCAAAAAAAGTATAAACATCAGTCAAGGCATAAAAATAGAACAACACCACAACAAATATAACAAGCACATTAAGAAACTAGGCACAAATCACTGCAATAGAAAGAGGAGGTAGAGGATCCTCCTTAGGTGGTAAAGCATTCAAATATGAAAACTCAATCAAGGGAGGATATGGAGCCACCCATCCATCTATGGGGTCTAGAGGAGCCAAATAAATATTAATGTCTAACCCACAAGGAAGATACACCACACTACCAAAAGGGTTGGGGCCATCTAGGGATCCTCATCGAGAAGGAATAGTGGTGAATTTCCCACATGGCAATGGCAAATTCCATCATCCCTATTGAGGGAGAGGGGAAAAGTGGGTATGAATGCAAGAATGACTTATTCAATGTCTAGGTATTGTAGGTAGTGGGCTCTATGGTGGATGATTGAAGGATATGTGGCTCTAGTACATGAAACATTGTCCCAATGGTCAAACAAATCCTACAAATGTTGAACCTCCTTGGAAAATTTATCTGCTTGGACTTAGATTTGTATAGAGGCCAAACATAATACAAACACCTTATCATTAATAGAGAAATGATAAGATGATTCCTCATTATCAAAACAATTAGAAAATTAGAACTGGAAGTGTACAAACATAACTTTTGACCTTAACTTTATGAAAATCATTATTTTTAAAGCACAACCAATAATGAATAGATTGGTCAGGTATAAGTTTTTAATTAATGGTCATAAAGATATAAAGTTATTCATTATGATATATATAATTTTCTTCAATGTTAAACTATTATTTTTAATTATTACTTAATTTCTAAACAACACACTTCATTATGGACTCTATATATATATATACATATATATGTATATATATACGTATGTATGTATATACATATATATACGTATGTATGTATGTATATACATATGTATATATATATATATATATATATATATACACACACACACACACACATATATATACATATATACACGTATGTATATACATATATATACACACACATATGTATATACATATATATATACACACACATATGTATATATATATATATATATATACGCGTGTGTATATATATATGTATATATATACATACATACGTGTATATATGTGTGTGTGTGTATATATATATATATATATATATATAATGAAGTGTATTGTGTAGAAATTAAGTAATAATTAAAAATAATAGTTTAACATTGAAGAGAATTATATATTCAAAAAACTATGCTTCCCCTCTACAAACCCATTTTTTTTTTAAATATTAAAATCTGTCAAATCAAATGTGTTAACAATGACGAAAAGACACATAATTTTTTTTAAAATCATATGGGCTAGTGCATGACAAGGTTTAGGCTAGGTTCAAACCCCCAAGGCCTAAAGCCAAGCCAAATTTGGATGGAAAATAGAAAAGTGAAATCTTAGAAATATTAAAAGGGTGTACGCCCACCCTTTGAAATGACCTGTTTTGGAGGGAAGAATAAATTTTTGAATTTGTTGAGATAAAGGGCATAAGCCCTTTGAGTTAAAATAGTTTTTTTTGTGTTTGGTTAATTAGAACTGTATGTTCAAATAGGTTTTTTTTTGTGTTTTGTCAATTAGAGTCGTATATATTTAGGCAAATATTTAATAAAATAAATGTAATATATGTAATAAGTTTACATTTAATTTTATATTACATTTTATATTCTTACGGTTTAAATTTATTTAATTTTATATTCTTATAATTTAAATTTATTTTACTCAATATAACAAATTAGGGATTTTTTGCATCATTTGAAATCGAATACAAAGTTGTAGGAATTACCATTTAGAAGTTAGTTTTTCAAAATCTATACTTAGTTTTCAAAATTTTAAGATTGGAAGATAGAATGAGAAATGAAGTTTCAAATCATGTTACACATGTAATAGATATATACCATTAAGGATGATCTACCTAATTTACGTACTTGATTATGCCCTACCTACTTTAGTTACTTGAGTATACCCTACCCAATTGAACAACTGAGCTATAACTTGATATTGAGTATTCCCTATCTAAATACTTGAGCTATATCTTGATCTTGATTATTACATACCTACCTTCTTGTACTTGAGTATGCCCTACCTACTTTACCTACTTAAGTATATGCCATACTTGATTGAATACCTAAGCCATATCTTGATCTTGAGTATGCCCTACCTAAATATTCGAGCCTTATCTTGATCTTGACTATGCCATACCTAACTTATTGTACTTGAGCATGCCCTACTTACTTTACCTACTTGAGTGTGCCCTACCTACTTTTAATCTCATACCTACTTGAGTATGTCCTACCTAATTGAGTTTGCCCTACCTGATTGAATATCGAGCCATATATTGATCTTGAATACCCATATCTAATCCTTACTGTATTTATCTTACCTGATCCATATATTGAATATCTGATACTTGATTGAATACCTAAGACATATATTAAAATGAGTGGGGGTATTAAAATTATTGAAATCAGTATAGGGTGCATTATCGAATCAAGGGATAAAGGAGAGGGGTTATTATCAAGGGATGCTCGAAAATCAGGAGAGGGGGAATTATCAAATTTAATTATTTTACGACATGCTAAGTTTACTTGAGAATGTTTATCTCCATATTTTCACTAATTTAAAATTCTACCTTGGTGATCATATTCACAATTTATTCTATTTATTAACAAGATTTTCTTATTTTTATACTTGAATTTTTATGTTCCTTTTTATAGGGTTTTGTGTTTGGGTTTGACATGAAGAATGAAGATATAATCAATTTTTTTAATTTAAATGGCGTGCACTCAGATTTGTTATAAACCTCATGGAAAACACATACAAAGAAGGTGCTCCAATGGGTCTCTTAACTTCTTTAAAGTAATACTGAAACACTTCTAAAAAATACTGGTAACTTTGAGACTCAATTATTCTTGTTCATCTTTTGATTTAGGTGTATTGTTAAAATTGGCTAAAAATCATTTGGTATTATGTTATTTTTAGCGTATTCCTCTTATAATTGTTCTAAATCTTATAAAATGAACTGATGAAAATATGTATCTACAAGGTGCAAGTGGGCAGGAATGGATTGTAAAATTATAGGGTATGTTTTATTCACCTCAAATTTATACAAGGTTGGGAAGAATTTGTGCATCATTACGCATTAGAGTTTAGATATTTTCTTTTTTTCAATTATATCTCTAGATCCTATTTCAAGTTTTGCATATTTTGAAGAAGTGGATTTGAGAAACACTTTGCTACTTTTGATTACAAGAAGAAAAAATGTGATTTGGGGAAGAGAAGCCATACTACTAGGTTGAAGGGTTTTAATACATTGATGGAAAGTAAGTTTATCATTGATCTAGCTTTTGGAGATGAAGATAATGATGATGTAATAATGGGATAAAATATTTGGAAAAAAAACAAACTCTCTACCCATGATAACTAAAAACTTTTCCCTCTATAATATTATAGACATCTTTTGAGTGTGCATGTTTAGTTTCATTTATCAGAATAATATGTTTACTAGGATTATGAGTCTCACATATACTAATTCCACTATAGGCCAACCATCTATTTTGAATACTAAGACCAAAAAAATGAGTTATAAAAAATCCTTACTATATTTATTACAGGCTTCTTGTTTCTAATGTAGAAAGAGATAAGGCATATACTAATTAATGATGATGAGGGACAATGAGGGAAAATGAGGGTGAGACTAGGGATGATGAGGGAGGATGAGGGTTGATGATGGAGTGATTAGGGATTATGATATATGATGATGGTTGATGAGAGAGTGATTAGGGAGTGACTAGGTATGATGAAGGATAATGGAAGATGATGAGGGATGATTACAGATGATGAAGGTCATTAAGGGTATGATTGGGCATAGAGTGATTAAGGATGGTGAGGGGTAATGAGGGATGATGAGGGAGTGATTTTGGATGATTAAGGATGATGAGGGTTAATGATAGTGTGATTGGGGATAATTAGGGCCATCGAGGGAGTGATTAGGGATGATGAGGGATGATGTGAGAGTGAATATGGAAATTAGGGATGATGAGGGATTGATTAGTAATGATGTAGGATAATGAGGGATAATGAGTGAGTGACTAGGGATGATGAGGACCAATGACAATTTAATTAGGGATGATGAGGGATAATGACTAAGTGACTAGGGATGATAAGGACCAATGACAATTTAATTAGGGATGATGAGGGATAATGAAGGTTGATGAGATAAGGATGAGGGATGATGATGAATTATGAGGGAATGATCACTGTTTTCACCAAATATCACACCCTAAAGGATTTTTTTCAAGCCTACTCTAATATTTGGGCAACATTAAAATACCTCTAGGCCTATGGGTTGCCTATAGTAGAGGTAAACCTATAGTTTTAAGGGCTAGCTCCCTATATTGATCCTTAAATGCTTATCACCTACACTAACTAATTATTTGGATGAAAAGAAATAGGAATATGGATGAAAGTAATCTACTCTAAGGGGGTGATACACTATAAATATATCCACAAGATCATCACATTCTTGTACTAAGAGATATAACCTACAACTCTAGCTTCAAAGTCTTATAATACTCTAACATTAATATTTCAAACATGGAGGTGATATGCATGAAAAATACTCAATGTAAGTGAACTAGAGATCAGTTGTAGACACTAAGGTGTTAGGAATCTATGCTACCCCTTCTCTTTAACTTTTTAGTATAATAAGTGCTATGGATGCATATGCTTTGTAAGTCATCTCGTGAGCATTTTGTTTTATTCCACAATCATGAAAAGTAGTAGTTACGTAGATTAGAATTAGTATAAAATTAAGTGTTGAGGTCAATGAAGACATCCATGAATTTATTATATTGAGCTTGCTCAAAGGAGGTTTCCCCTCAAAGAGGCTAACTATTCTACAATTCAACCATTGTAATTTAGTTTTGCTTATTTGAGTTAATATATTGCTAATTTTCATATTTTATTTTATGTATTTGCAATTATCTGATAACTTGGTCATGAAATATCCTCTCATCTGATGTCAAAGTGCTTTCTAGAGCCAATTTTTTTTACTTTATAAAGTCTTAACTCTATTCTGCTGCATAATCCATTTAAGTAATTTTTTAGAAAGTAATTTTCAATATCACAATAATCTATTTTAGATCAATTTAAAAACTTGACCGCATAACTATGAGAAGTGCTTGGGTGAAAGCCCTAAAAATTATTGTGAAGAGTACCACAGGAACCCCAAATTAGTTGGCTTATTGAGATGACCTACCAGTAAAATAGACAATGACCCTTTCCTGACTGAGTAGTTCCCATCCATGAAGAAAACCAAGAGCTGTCATTGAGAGGTAAACCTGTGGCCATAAATTGTTTGTAGAGTGGTACTCACATAGATGACATTGGTGGCCAAAGTGATATATTTAAGCCCTTAGGCAACCATTGAAACTTGGGGCCCATTTCTATTAGTTTCAAAATATTTCTAACAGACTATCAAAAAAATCAATCAACAAAGTATCCATTGACTATTAGAGGACTTGCAGCCAGATAATTGATAAAAACTAGAAACTAGGAAATCTCCATTCTCTCAGTTTCAAAAAACTATCCACAGATTCTCAGAAGACTTGACTGACAAAAAATAGAAAAGGAATTATTTTTAGCCATATCTCTCCATCTGTAGCCCCATTGATCCTCAAATTTTATCCAAACACCTAAAATTTCATTCCTCACATTTCTTCCTTGAGGTCCCATAGCCCAAACCCACCCCTAATTCCCACAAATCTCAATTTACCCTTTTTTTGGTTTTTGCCATAACGTCTTTTGTTTTTGTCCATTTGCCTCAATTTTTCCATAGTGTTCATTTCCATTTTTTTCTCCTTTGTCCCTCTTTGATATTTTTAAAATTTTTCCATTTTCACTCCTGAAATTACCCTCATCTTCGTCAATTATACTCCCATTATGAAAAAAACTTAGTAAAAGTACATTTAGCCCTTTCGATTTTGTCCAAATAAAAAACTTGTCATATTAAATGTGTCTTAACTCTAGTTTTCGTACCCATTACAAAAAGAAAAAAAAAACTATTATTTGGGTCATAGTAGGAACCCAAGCAAAAGCCAAAAACATGGAAGATGAAATTGCTACCCTCAAGACACACATCAAAGATCTTGATGAAAAAATTCTCAATGTCAGTCCCCAACATACCACCTTCAACAATAGATGACATCCAGATTTCTCTTCCAACACCATATTTTCTTCTTCCAGTAATTTTTGTGGGTTGAAACTTGATTTTCCTTGATTCCATGGTGCAAATCCAACTAGATGGATCTATCAAGTAGAAAAATATTTTAATTTGTATAATAATTTTGATGCTAACAAGGTTTTGCTTACATCCTTTCACTTAGAACTTGAAGCCTTTCATTGGTATCATTGGTATACAAGGCTCATGATGAGCCAAGATAGACCAATTTTTGTACCCTCATTTTGTAACGGTTTGGCCCTAGTGCTTTTGATGACTTTACAAGAGCACTCACTAAACTTCACCAAATAAGAACTATGAGAGAATATCAAACAAAATTTAAAAAAATGGATAATCACATAGAGGGATTGTTTGATGAATTCTTTAGAAGTTGCTTTGTCAGTGTCTGAAGAATGTAATTCAATTTGAGGTCAAAATGTTCTAGCCCAACATGATGATGGAAACCCTAAGGTTGGATAAATTGGTAGAAGACAAGATAACAACTTAGTAATGATTCAAACCCAATTTTATACCATTCAAAAATATAAGTCCATAATGATTTCAAACAATGTTAACACCTAAAACCAACCCTGCCAAACATTTGATCGAAACAAAGATGTGAGCTTGTAGAGAAAAAGGACCATGTTATAATTATGATGACAAATTCACTCATGGAAATTGATGTGTCTAGAAAAATATCTACCTATTAGATGTGGACTCTCCACCCAAAACTAAAGATGGGGAAGATGTTTAGGATACAACAAATGATCTGAAAGAAGCTCCACCGATTGTGAAACTTGCTTCTCAAGAAGCCCAACTAGAGATCTCTCTCCATGCCTTAGTAGGAGTCACCACCCTACAAATCATGTGATTCAAGGGTTACTTCAAGAAGTTCCCTCTCATAATACTCATTGATTCTGGTAGCACTCATAACTTTATTAACCCTCAGATCACCAAATAAATTGATTATTTTGTTTATCCTTGATCTAATTTTGAAGTCATGATTGCCAATGGGGGTACATTACCATGCAAAGGGAAGTGTCAAAATGTGTGTATATATATTAGATATTATAAATTACACTTTGACATGTTTTACTTTCCCTTAGGTAGATGTGATGTTGTTTTAGGATCCCAATGGTTATGTACACTTGGACCCATCTTATGGGATTTTGATGAACATTGGATGTAGTTTTTAGATAATGGGAAAAAGCAAACATTCAAAGGCTTATAACCAGGATCCCTCAGCATCATCAATTTAAATTGTATGGAAAATATTCTTAAGAATAATTCACATGGTGTCATTGCCCAACTCCATTCAATTCAAATGCAATCATCAACGCTCTCCACTCCTCCTTCTGATCTACAAACTATTTTGCATAGGTATGCACATGTCTTTGTCAAACTATTGGGATCATCACCTTCATAGCCAGAGGACCACCATATTGATCTCTTTCCTAGAGGCATTCCTCCCAACATCAGGTCCTATCACTACACATTTTAGCAAAATAATGAGATCGATATGCTCATTCAAAACTTACTGAAACAAGGCATTATTCACTATAGTACCAACCCATATTCTTCCCCAATTCTTCTTGTGTAAAAAAATATGGGTCATGGTGACTTTGTAATGAATTACGTGCAGTTAATCACATCACCATCAAGGATAAGTTATTGATCCTTATTATTGATGAGATTCATGGTGCTCATTTTTTCTCTAAGTTGGATCTCTACTCTAGATATCACCAAACCCAACTTCATAAGGATGATATCCCTAAGACAACTTTTCACATGCATGCTGGCCACTATGAGTTTTTGGTCATGCCCTTTGGCCTCACTAATGCTCCTTCAACATTTCAAGAATTTATGGATAAAATATTCTATCCCTACCTAGGGTAATTCATTTTGGTCTTCTTCAATGACATCCACATCTATAGTAAAATGTGGTCTAAGCATCTCCAACATTTAGAGCTCACACTACAACTTCTCTCTGAACATCATCTTTGTGCAAAATAGTCCAAATGCACTTTTGGATAAGATGAATTAGATTATCTCAAGCATATTATTTTATCCCAAGGGGTTTGTGTGGATATTGAAAAATAAGCTGCCATGACAAATTAGCCTCATCCTCAGACACTCAAGAGCCTCCATGGTTTTTTGGGACTGACTGGATACTATTGCAAGTTTGTCAAAGATTATCAGAATATTATATCTCCACTAATAGATATGTTGAAAAATGATTCTTTTACATGGAAATAAGTTTTTGAGTGTGCATTTGAATAATTGAAACAAGCTATGTGTACTACACTTGTTTTAGTTATGCTAGATTTTGCTAAGACCTTCACTATCGAGAGTGATGCTTGTAGTAATGGACTTGGTGCTATTCTCCTCCAAGAAGTTTGTACCATTAAGTTCACCATCAAATACCTTTCTAAAAATAATTTATCACTCTCTACTTATGAAAAGGAAATGATGGCCATTTTGCGTGTAGTACAGAAGTGGTGGCCATAGCTACTGTGGAATCATTTTTGCATCAAAACTGATCACCAGAGTCTAAAATATTTATTGAAATAATGTATGTTGACCCCATCACAATAGAAATAGGTAAAAAAACTCATGGGTTATGACTATGAGATCACTTAAAATAAGGGTAAGGATAATATTATGGTTAATGCTCTATCTTGCATATTTATGGACCAAGCTTCCCTTTCAGCTATTTCTATGCCTATTTCAAATTGGTTGGATGCTATATAATAGGGGTATGTTAATGAATCCTCATCATCTCAAATCATTCAATAGTTGTCCACTCACGCCTCTACCATACTGAATTATTCTTGGGATGGTGCTTTTATGTGATACAAGGGTCATCTGGTGCTTCTTCAGAACACATATCTTTTGCAAGATGTATTTTATGAAATCCATGATTATCCATCTACAAATCACTCAGGGTTTCTCCAAACTTATGAGTGGGTATGATGTAACTTTTATAGAAGGGAATGAAAAAGGAAATTCAATAGATGGTGGTTGATTGTGTTACCTACCAATTTAACAAGGGTGAAACTAGATTCATCCCTGGGTTTCTCAAACCCTTGCCCATCCCACCAAGATTTGGACAAATATTTCTATGGATTTCATTAAGGGGTTCCATAAATTTGGAGGAAAAATAATGATCTTGGTTTTGGTTTATCACCTCTCCAAATATAGTCATTTTTGTGCCCTCATCCACCCTTATACTACTTCCATAGTCACACAAATTTTCTTGGACCAAATTTTCTATCTTCATGGCATTCCTTCATCCATTGTGTTAGATCATGATGTAACCTTCATCGGCCATTTTTGGATGGAAATATTTTGATTCACCAGCACCCAACTAAAGATGAGTTCCAGGTATCATCCACAAATGGATGGCCATACTAAAATTGTCAACAAATGCTTGGAAACTTTCCTTCATTGCTTCACCTTAGAATAACATCATTAGGAAAAGTGGATTCCACTTACTGAATGGTGGTACAATACCTGCTACCACACCTCAACTAAAATGACTCCATATGAAGAAGTTTATGGTCAAGCACCACTAGTGCTCCTTCCATACACCCCCAGTAGTTCATCAGTTCAAGTGGTCAACATGATTCTCCAAACCTAGGATCAAATCCTTAGCACCCTATGGGAAAACCTTTACATTGCACAAAATAGAATGAAATAATAGGCTGATCAACACCATTTTGAATGCAATTTTCAAGTTGGTGATATGGTTTTTATTTGCCCTTAGACATACAAGCAATCCTCCTTAAAAATCAAAGGGCATCATAAGCTGGATCCCAAGTCTTATGGACCCTATAAGGTTCTCTAGAAGATTAGGTCAATTGATTATAAGTTGGAGCTCCCACCTTCTTCCTAAATTCACCTCATATTTCATGTATCTTGTGTAAAAATTTTCTTGGTAGAAATATCAAAGTGAAGACTATTTTAGTAGAGCTTGATAATGAGGGATCCATCCTTCTTGAGCTAGAGGCAATCCTGGACAGGCATACATGCCAACTTCACTCCTACTCCATCACAAAGGTTTTAATTCAATGACACAGAGTGTAGCCAGAGAATGTCACATGGGAACCACTATTTCATATTTAACACCAATTCCTACATTTGAATATTTGAGGACAAAGATTTTTCTAAGAGGGAGGGGATGTTAGGAACTAGTGCCACCCATTCTCTTTACTTTGTTATTATAATAAGTGCTATGGATGCATATGATTTTTAAGTCATCCTACGAGCATTTTGTTTTATCCCACATTCATGAGAAGTAGTTAATTAGATTAGACTTAGTATAAAAGTAAGTGTTGAGTCTAATGAAGGCATCCATGAATTTATTGTATTGATCTTGCTCAAAGGAGGTTACCCCCTTGAATAGGCTAGTGATTCTACAATTCAACCAGTGTAATCTAGTTATTCTTATTTGAGTTAATATATTACAAATTTTCATAGTTTATTTCATGTATTTGTAATTATCTACTAACTTGTTTAGGAAGGATCCTCTCATAAGGTGACTTGTACACTTTAAAATATACCCATACACTTGACAATACTTCATGTGACCTGCTAGAAAAGAACAAATTGCCTCAAACATGGAAGGATTAAGAGAAGGCAAGGATAGATGTTTATCACTAGACTTCACCATACATCACTTCACACACTTAGACAAGATGTTTGTGAAATCAAAATCAGATTTAAAATATTATTCAAAGGCAAAGTATAATATCAAACCAGTAGGGATTTTCCATACTAGGTGTGGAATTCTAATACAAGAGCCAAAATGGCTAGAATTTATAGAATGTGATAGAGGAGAGAGAGAAGTAGAACTCAAGGGTCATAATGCCACATTTAAATTCATGAGAAATAGTTACATATTCTAATGATGGAATGGATAATAGAGGTATAGAAGGTCCTCTTGGACAAATGTCCACCTGAAATATGAAACTCCTCAAAATTGGCATAGAGGTCTTAAAATGGCTTCTTGAAATTGCCCTCATATTAGGCCTCTCTTGAGCACTCAAAACTAGACTAAGTAGAGATGAAACATGTAAAATATCAAGGAATGGTTAGAAAAAAGTTTAAATAGTCATCATATGATTTCCTAACCACTAGTCTTCTTATGTACACTTGTTTTCATCATTTACTGTCATTATCACTAGCCTTCTAGGTCTATTCTTACATTTGTCACCCAAATGCTCTTCAATTTATCAATCCAATCCATGTAAATGGTGATATGACATATTTAAATAGTCCATTTTCCTTTTATTTCATGAATCAGACCTTAAAATTCCCCCCAATTGGACTTCTCACCTACTTGCTTGGTAGTACTCTTCATTTCCATTATTTGTCACAAACTGCTTGAAGTGAATGACTTAGCAAAGGTGTTTGTGTGATTGTCTAAATCAAGAAATGGATATAAGGAGTTAGGAAAAGTCCCAATTGACCTCCCCAAATGACTCTCACCTTTTCATTCTAATTTGCACCTATAAAACACATAAAAACCTATAAAAAATCCCTATTTTTTACTATTATGTATATGTAGGGTACAAACCAATCATATGTCCTAGAGCCTGAGGCATTTCTATACAAGTATAAACACTATCCTAACCAAGATATCTCTGCTACATGCATATTATTTCTTATCTTATTCATCAAGTTCTAGGCAAGGGTTTAGGAGGGTTTTAACACATTTTGACTCTTAAAGATAGTTCATAAAACTTTGACATCCAAAATCTAATTTTTTTTAAAAAAATAGGGATATAGGAGCCCATTCAGCTATCCCTAGATCCTTAGACTCCCATGTACCTTTTTCATACTAGTGTGAGCTCTTGAAGTTAGTCTCTCAAGCTTGGGAGTGAATTCTACATACCCCATGATAGGTTTGAACGAAAAATTACCATTCTATGTTCTCCCTTTAAACCAAAGGTTCCAAAAAACCTTATACCTCCCCTTGAAATTCATCCAATGAATTGGAAGTAGATTTAGACCCTATAGGGCTTTAGGCCTAGTCTAGGCCTAATATGCTTGACTATGCATAATTGCCCATAACCATCTCCAAGTGGCTTTATATGATTGTGATGTATTTTATATGTTTATTAATGCTTAAAAAAACTCCCCACACCCTTCTACAATGTCTCAACACTTCCCAACACATCTCCTTATCATCTACCCACCAAGTCTATAGTTTTGCCTCTTTAGGAGTGCCCTCTATTTGAGATAGAATAGAGGGAAATTACCATATATACTTAGCCAAAATGAGTCTATGATAATGTAAATTAGGTCATTAATGTCTTTTTAACCAATTTTGGAGGTTGGATCACACCAATAGGCCTTTTAACACTTCAAAACTCCAAGACAGACTCCTTAAAGCTAGTGACTGTGCAGGGTTTATGTATATGGATGTAGGTGTACCTTGAAGATTATACCTTGTCCTATATATATATCATGAGGTGGATATAACCATTTTGGAGGTATTTCTAGACATTATCAACACCCATACGTCTACTAACTCCTCAAATCTCTCAAAATTAGCATTTAGTATTAACTGTGTAGGGTTATTTATATGTAAGGTTGGACTTGCTTGGTTCACCTTCGCATACTCTACTTCTTTGGTATAACAATATTATGATGTGGATGTCACTAAATCTATGATATTTATCAACTTCTCTCCATTGTCTAGGCTTAGTTATCAGACTGTGTACTGCAGGTGGTAGTTTTGGATGTTCCCTGTAGGTGATGTTTATGCCTTAGCCTTATGTCACATGTTTAGAACCTTATTTAATTCATCAAGGTCCTCTCCTCAATTTTTTATACTTGTTCATATCATGCCTATGCTAAGTCAAGGTCTAAACTATCGTGCTTAGCATACTATGAGCATACAGTCAAACTGTAGGTACTCTTTTTGGGAACAAAAGGGCCCCTATATGTATTCATATGAATCAAAACCTTGCATCTCAATTTCATAATTTTAATTTTCACTATTGTTATTTCAAATTTCCTAAACACTTATGTATGCAGGTTTTGATCTTTATATTTTTTTGCCAACACACGTTGGTCTGTAGACTAATTATAGATTCCTATTTAGTTTCCATGAGACATGTAGGTGGTGATTTCTTCTTGGAACTAGGTTTAATACTCTATGGTATTTATAGAGGATACTAGAATTGTTTAATGTTTTAAAAGACTAAAATAATGCCTTTAAGTCAAGTTCTTATATCTCCATTATGAATGTGCTATGTTACACTAAAGGCTATAGACTCATTAGGCTCAAAACCTTATGTTTATTTAATACATCAGTAACAACTTGACCAAGTTGGGAAACACTCAATAATTAGTGTAATCTACCAAAAAAATTTACTTCTATGTTGAGCATTGACATCTCTATATAGATTTCAAGACTAAAAAGATTGAACTTGCACAGACCCTACTATATTCCACCAACATATGACACCATTTAGATAAGAAGTATATTTCAGAGAAGTTAAGGTGAAGTTGCCTTTAAACAAATTTTCTAGTTTTGCTTTGAATAGGGTATTGTTTTGAGAAGTTAGTGAACTCTCCATCATAACAATGATCTATCTACACTCTTTGAATAATAAGAAACCTCAATTAGGCTCAAAACCCCTCTAAGGCCTTTCAAATTCTATCTCAGACCTCTATAATTAGGGTTAACTATAACTATTTTTTTCCATACTTAGACCATCAGATGCCATTAGGTATATAGGTGTAGTCTCTTCAATCATAGCTCTGAATCATGCAAGGTAAATGTATATAGAGTGGACTCTAGCTATTCAATAAGCCATTATATGCTTCATGATGTGAATATCCTATATAAAACACTTCAAGATCCTATAATTAAATTTTTAAAACCATGAACATGTCAATTATCCTTTCAAGACTTAAAATAATCTCATAAATGTATGAGTTATACCATTATGTTGAGCTCATCTTAGTAGTGACATCCTTCCATGACATTGACATTCAATGCAAACTCATAAATTTTGAAAATATAGGCTGGCTATATTGGAGTCCATCACCTAAAGAGGTAGAATTGTGACATATGAAAGTAAAATCAAAAATTTTCATATGTAAGTACAAGATGAAATGGTTTATGAGCACTAGAGTACACCTTAGACCCATCCAACCTGCAATAAAGAATCCAAATTTGCCATGAAACCTCTTTATTTTGAAAAGTGGTGGGATTTGAAACCTCTTTCCAAGCACCTTGTCTTCTTAATGTTTGTTCATGAAGCATGAGTCAAAAATTTAAATACCACTACCATGGAGTGGAAGTAAAAATATTCTACTTTCACCTCCTAGGAGCATTCAACCTATTCTTCTCCTATTGGTTGTACTATCAGAAAATTGGTTGACCATGCAGTGTCTTTTAAAAGAGCGATGGGAAGAGGAAAATGGTTTTATTAATTATTAGAGATTTCAAAAAATTCTAATCATGTAAGGAACATGGGGAATGCTAAGAGACACTCTTGAAAAATAAACATGTTCTAGTGGACTATATAGTCTGTACACTTTCTTGAAAATGACCTTTTGAAAGCGTTTCTTCTCTTTTCAACATTACACCAACCAAATTTTTACTTAAAAATAGTTATATTAATATCCATTGACATCATACACATTGAATTACATTTTGACACCTTTTTACTCCATGAGAAACTCATACATGTCATTAAATGACCCAAAAAGGTGATTAAAAATGACATAAGGAAGACTAGGCAAATATTACAAGGTTTAAACATGTTAAGTGACATGACATGACATGACATGACTAGGACTATTATGGAACAAACACACCCATAAGGACCTATGATGAGGTTTTTATTTGTATCGGTTTGACTCAATTTGACTTGGGGGTCAAATTGGTCAACATCTTTGGTGATTTCCAGGGGTGGTATGCTTGCTATGCCAAAGACCGATTGGATTTTTTTATCCATTAGGATATGGAGTCACCTGTGTAATGATCAGACACTGAGATACTTTTTAAAAGACATTAAAAAATAGCAAACAACACACAAAATGTGAAACTAAAACACACAAGACAAGACAAGAAAACAAACACACACATGTACTCTCATGAGCACTTATGGAATACACACAATAAACTCAAACAAAATAGCTTAAAAACAAACCAACTTGAATGAATCTCTTCCTCTTGGATCAAATAGGAAGATTTAAACTTTTCTTATTTTATAAAATTAAGGAGTGAATGAGGCATGTTTCCATTTAGGCCTAGGTACTTGTATCTCCAACTCCTTCATGATGTTTGCCAATCTCCTCGGCATGATGATCAATGAAATCAAGGCATCTCCAAGTAGATCACCTATAGAGGAAACATATTCTTTAATTTCAACATGCTCAACCTTATCATAAGACTCCTCAGCTATAACCTTCAATGGTGGTTCAACAAGGCATGTTCTCTTAACCTCCATGGTACTATCAATAAGGTTAGGTTTCTCTTCAGAGGAAAACTCATCTAGGAGATTTGCATAGTCCACCCAATCTTGATCATTATGATCCAAGGAAACCTCTTTCTCTATCTTATTATGTACTTGGTGCTCAAGTTGGCAAAGTTCTTCAAGCTCTTGGAAAAGCTTCATCTGTTACTACTAATCATCCTTGCTCTCCTTCTCATTGAGAACCACCATCTCTTCAACTTTATCTTCTTGGTTCTTGAGCATTTGATCAACCTCAAAACTAACTACAATTTCAATAGGTTGGGATGACATAAGGTCATATTTTAAGAGCACATCATCAAGAGGTATGGTTGTTTTTTCTTTAATGGCATTTGTAGGTTCAATATTTTATCATTTTCATGCACATTAACCAATTGATCAGATATAAAGCTCTTCTCAAACACTGATTATTTCATGGCTTGACCAAGATTTTTTTGGATATCTGCAACATGACCTTTAACATCTTATCCTTAAGTCAAGAAGATTGATTTATACTTGTCTTCACGAAGGGGGGTCCCTATGCTGATCTCTTCATCATAGATGCTCACATCATCTTCTCGATTAACTATAGACTAAACTTGGTCTTATTTGCTTGACTCCCATAAGATAAGCTTTCCTTCAAGAAGGGATGAGGTGGGAGGGTGATGGATAGGATCATGTGATGGAGAGGGAGTATGAGATGTGATGGAGGGCTCATGAATGGGTTTGGGAATGAAGGCTTCTTGTATGGATTCATAGGGAGATGACAAATTGGTTTGTTTAAAAGGAAAGACACATTATTCAACAAGAGTTTCAACTTGGTCATAGCCTCCTTTAGGCTCTCCAATAGATGCAATCTAAATTTTAAGCTCTTGGTCTTACCAAATTCTTAGTTTATTCATTGAGCATTGGAAACACTTTTTTTCCAAGTACAACTATTTTTTGATATCACATTGAGTTTCTACTTCAACCCCCTCCCACACATACATCCACCTTTGAAAAAAACCTCTTAGCCACTCCATGAGATGGTTAGGGAGCACATCAAACTCATCATCCCACATCCCCATCTATTTATAACCATCTAGTAGACTTGGTATGAGTCGCAACAAGGATTTGATATGATATGGGGTTGAAGTAGGAGGTGGAGGAGGGTAATGGTGGGGATTATGAACATCTTTAATTTATTATATTTGAGCTTGTAATAATTCAGATCTTGATTTAAAATATTTTGATCTAAAATGAAAGGAATCATCTGACATCTCATAACAAAATTTATAAAAATCATCTTGAGGTTGATATGCATCATGGTAATTCTGGTAGGAGTCATATTGGGATTGATATAAAGGCACTTATTTATAGATTTCCTCATAGGCTTATTCAACAACATGATGTCCATATGGATAAGGAAATGGATGATCATAGGTCTATCATGGCTCATATGACTGATAAAGACTTTAATAGGGTTGTTATGGGGTATAACATGGGTCATAACAAGGTTTATAGGGAGGTGCATAGTATGGGTTCTCATCATAGCCATCCATATTAACCTCATGAGTCAAAATGAAATAAAATAAATGATCAAACCTTCAACAAGAGATACTTGGGCTGTTTATAACCAAAATATTTCATTTAGAGTCACCATTGGTGCCATCTTGCTTGCTTCCAAAATTTAATTAGAGGAAAGACACACGAACGATCTTTCTAATCTCATAAACATTGATCCCACTGGGCGTCAAAATTGTTGTCACTAAATCTCACACCCTAGATGAGGTTTTTCAATCCTAATCTAAGATTTGGTCAACATTGGAATACCTTTAGGCCTGTAGGTTGTGTATAGTAGAGGTAGACCTAACTCCCTAGATTGATCCTTAAGTGCTTGTCACCCAAACTAACTGATTATTTGGATGAAAAGAGGTATAAATATACATCAAAGTAAACTAATATAAGGGGGTGATACACCATAAAGATCTCCACAAGATCATCATGATCTTTCACTAATAAATATAACCTACAACACTAGCTTCAAAGTCCTAGAATACTCTAACATTAGTATTTCAAACATACAGGTGATTTGCATGAAAATTACTCAAGGTAAGTGAATCATAGATCAGTTGTAGACACGAAGGCTACTTGTAAACTTTAAACTAGACCCATACACTTGAAAACACTTCATGTGACCTACTAGAGTGGAACAACTTGAATCAAAGATGGAAGGATTAAGAGAAGACAAGGATAGATGTTTAGCAGTAGAAATTACCATACATCACTTCACACACTTAGAGAAGATGTTGGTGTACTCAAAACCAAATTACAAATATTATTCAAAGGAAAATTACAATATCAAACCAGTAGGAATTTACCATACTAGGTATGGAATTCCAATACAAGAGTGTTGTATAAAAAGTGTGTTATCTTAGTTAATTCTTGGATTATTACAACCAGGTGTAAGCATGGGATACTCCCTTTACACTCAAAATTTGAACACTCATCTATGCCAAAATCAATCCATATAAGGCACATGCCTTATGCACTCACCTGAATTATAACTAAGAAGGAACTAGGGCCCACATTGGGCTAGTTGTGCCGTGGCATGAGACATTAATTAGGGGACTTGATAAATTCATTGAGAGATTTAGGTAGATCTATAGGTGCAAGCCTTTCATGGACTAATCCTAGTGTCATGTGGGCACTTGAATGGTCAAAAGGTTGCTTTCACTCAAGCTACTTATGTTAGACACATTATCCTAACCAAGATAGGAACACTTGGCACATGATCTATACTTATTCTCTATATAGAATTATGATGATGTCACCATTTATTAAAGGGACTTTATTAAAAAAGTGAACCAGAGAAATTAAATGATTGATAATTAACATATTCGATTGAAGGTAAACCATTACCTACATACGCATTTAATTTGTACTTCAAATTAAAATAAGTAAACTATATAAAGTATGTAACAATCTTTACCATTTATTAAAGTTAAAAACATAGTATAGAGTTCATAGTAGATTATATGTTCAGTTCATACTACTTAATGATTGAGAGGTTCATAGACGAGCTTAGGTACTTACAAATATAACACTCATGGCTTTCATCCTATTCCTAAGATTAATGGGTGTTAAAGTAATGTCTATATGAGATTCATTTTGATAGAGCTCTGCTAAAGTCTTCATCTTTCGTCTTCTTCTAGTTTGATCTCCTTAAAGAGCCTTCAAGAGCATCTTCACTAGGGTGAAAGGTACATGCTGAGTGTTGAGATGGAACTTGGTGATCATACCTACTAGCTCCATAACCTCATGAAATCTGCACTATAGTTTCCATGTCTCGCCAATCCTAGAAGATGATATAAAAATTTGAGAGATGGTTAGCTGCCTACCTGTCAGTATAATGTATACGCTACACCCTTCAACTAGCATCGAAATTCCAAAGGGATAACCACTACACAAAATTATTCCTTCCTACCTATGTGGATGTCATGTTGGTGTGAGTCCTTTACTTAATGAGTTAGGGGCCTAACATTACTAAATAAAAAAACTTTAGTCCATCCTTGGAATAGGATATCAAACTCTTGGGAGCACATAACCTAGGCACATTCTCCTTGAGCTTGACATTGAAGTATTCAAATCCCTTAATGATGAGATTGATTTATTTAGTAGCATTATCTATCTTAGTGGATGCAATAGTGAGCATGAGTACATCCATTTTCTCTAGTTACTTATGGAAGGCCTCCACATTGGCTTCTAAATTTTCCACACTCCTATCTAACATCACTCCTTACTCACATGCCTTAGTCTATAGAGCATGGAAGAGTGATTCTAGGTTCTACTCTTAATCTTTGATCTTGTTACTAAGCACTTTGATGCTCCCCATGATTTATGCCCACTTTGACCTACTTGTTGAGTATAATTTTGACATCACCTTCTCCTTCTCTTCCTTTACCTACTTTAGGCATGCATCTATAACCAAGGCTTGGTTGGAGAAGCTTAAAAAAATGGTGTATGTTACCTTTATACCTCCTATAATTTAGTGAAGAGGTCTTGTACCTCTTAGATCTTATCAACTAGCTCTTTCTATAGTGTAATGCTAGGATATTCTTCTTCTTGCACCATTTTGGGTTTTAATCTTAGGATCATCTACTCTACCAACACACAAATTTTATCCACCTTTGAAAGGTCTAAAGTATCGAGCCAACAAAAAGAGATGGTTTGACCATCTCTATGTGCTCATAGAGCTATTGTAACTTGAATTTATTGGCATGTACCTCTTCTTTGGTTTCTTTGAGGATATTTTTCCATTTTCTCACCTTGCCATCATTATTGATGTTTTGGTGCATAACTTTTGTGTCCATTCTTATTAGCATGTTCCCAGATTGGATTATGTTCATGATATGAGGGTTGATAAAGAGGGAGTTCTACCCCTCTTTAGGATTTTATAGGCTCAAAGTAGCCAATCTAGGCACCTCAAATTAGGAATCATCCATATAGTGGTCTAGTGAAAATGAGAGTTATTTGCATGTCCTAGTTGTGGTGGCTTGGGAGGGCATAATATCATACATGTATAGGTCTTCTTCCATCCATCCCTTCCACACCATCTTTATTATATTCAAATCTTTGTCATCCTTCTTGATGATGACATTTTTTGTCTGTACTTCCTTCTTTTCACTAGCACCATGACTCTCTCCAACACTCTCCTTAGAGGACTCACCTATTTGATCCTTGGGGGTTTCTTCTTCGAACTTCTCCCCCTTGTCTATTTCTTCATCTTTAGGTTTTTCAATACTCACCTCTAGATAAATTCCTTCAGTAGAATTTCAACATAGAGCAATAGTTTTAGATAAAAAATGAATTAAGTAGAATTTCAACATAGAGCAATGAACATAGTAGATAACCTAGGAAAACCCTCCTTCTTTAGGGAGAAAAACCCAAAAAAATATATCTCTTATATATTTTAGGAATAAGAGTAGAAATCTACTTTATAATATGGCCTAAGCACAAGACTAATTCATAGTAATGAAAGGTCATGCCTTTCCTAGGCACAAATATACAAATAATATGGTTTCTCCTTGATAATAATTTACTTGATGCAAAATGTCAATCTATTGTAGGTGATCGATCTCCTTCTTGAAGTGAAAATTCTTCTTGCTTTAATCAAATTACCAAATGAAGTGAAAATGCCTTGTATATATACACATTGAGATGTCTCTTCATGAAGGATATGACTTTTAATAATAAATAGAAAGTGTGCCAAAGATATTTTAACATTAATATTATTTGAATTTGATGGAGAAAAATATCTCCCATTGCTATAAACATCAACACTCCCTCTTAGCTAGGGAGGTATTTTTCCAATAATCCTCATCTCAAATATGTAGAAGAGTTCAAAACGTGATATCATCCATCATGACTACTCCCATGTATGGAAAGAACATGTGCACAAGTGCCCATCACAGAGTCACTCAATGTGATGTCATCATCTCATCATGATGTCCACCATGGCTACTCTCAAAGGATGGATAGACACAAGTACAAGGAAATCATCACAGAGTCCCTCAATGTGATGTTATCATTGATTCACTCAACATGACAGCCACCATGGATACTCCCAAAGGGTGAAATAAGGGCTTTCACCTCAAATTTCTTTGTCACAGAGAAATATACATTAATAAGGGATTTCACCTCAAATTTATTCATCACAGATAAAGATATATTATCTCAAGTTACAAGATATTATTGATGCTAAGTCTTCCTTTCAACAAGGGCTTCATTCTCCAAAACTTCAAGATTATCTCAAAAATGCACAAACTTCACTCTAGAGAGAGTTTTGGTGAGAATATCAACTATCTACTCATCAGTGCAAATGTATCTCAATTGAATAAGTTTCCTCAGTACCATATCTATGATGGAGTGATATTTAATTTCAACATGTTTTGTTCTATCATGAAACATTGGATTGACAGATAACTTCACACAACTTTTATTGTCACAATGTATAATGGTTAGCTCTAATGATTTTCCAAAAAATCTTGCAAAGAAATTCCAAAGCCACACTGCTTCTCAAGCTACAACACATACTGTAATATATTTTGCCTCTACAGTGCTTAGTGCCACTAAAGACTGCTTCCTACTACACCCAAAAATCATTACAAACCCCAAGCTAAAGCAACATCTAGAGGTGCTTTTCTAATCAGCTACACTCCCTACCCAATTAGAATCAAAATAATGCTATGTACCTAGGGATATGATATATTGATGTATATGGGTTGATGGAGATGCCAACATGTGGCACACATCCCCTTAGTTATATGGGTACACTATATTAGGATAATAGAGTAACTTATGGAAGTATTACATTGGGTAATGGTTGGCCTACATTAGATTAGGAGGTTACCCATCCATGGGTTAGATAGATGTATATATAGAGGAGATGAATATCATGGTAAAGATATCAAGTAACCAGATTTTTTTAGATCGATGAGCTAGAAAACAAGTAGAAAAAGAAGAATCAATAAAAGAAGAAGAAGAAATAGAAGAATCAGTAGAAGAACAAGAAGAAGAAGTAGAAGAAGCAATAGAAGAAGAAGCAGATGAAGAAGAACAATAAGAAGAAGAAAAATAAGAAGAAGAAGAAGAAGAAGAAGAAGAAGAAGAAGAAGAAGAAGAGGAAGAAAAGAAGGGTTCAAATAATTTGGCTCTAAAGAAATCCAAGTCAATTTTTCAATTTCATGGATGCATTCAAAAGAAGAAGGTGGTTGTGTCCATAAACCCTACTAACAAGTATAACTTCATTAACATGAATGTGGCCAAGCATCTACATGTTCAAGCAAAGAATATCAAAGAGGTTCAAGTAGATGGTAAGAATATTTTAATGTTTGAAGATCTGAAGCTCATTATGGAAAAATATGTTTTGCATTCATATTTTTATGCTTTGGATATGGATGATATGGATATAGTTCTTGGATATCCATGGTTAGAGACTTTGGGAACAATGAATATTAATATTCAAAAAAAGTTCATGAAGTTTTGGTATAAGAAAAAGAAGATCACTTTACAAGATATCATAGTGAAAAAGGCACCAATAACAATCTAGGTAAATCATGAGGATAAGATGGAAATAGGTGATGAAGAACATGATGAAGATTCAGATGATATAGATAAAGACACACTACAAATGAGAAATTCATCTACTCAAGAGACAAAGAAGGAAAAGGTGGAAGAGGTAGAAGCAAAGATGGATAAGGTCAAAGTATTGGAAAAGGTTGAGGTATATGGACACCCACATCATCATGAGAGGAAACAATCATGGAACTAGGTGAGGAAGTGTCATAATAATAATCATTTTGTCTATATAGGAAATAAAATTTCCAATCATTATGGATATGCATGGAATCCAAAGAAAAGATACTATGGCACATGGAATGAATGGGGGAATCACTATGACTATGCATGGAAGAATACCTACTATGGTCATGGTTGGAATTAGAGTAGCGCAATAGAATATGGTACATGGAATAAAAAGAGGAAAAATTATGCTTAGACACCAAAGCAGTATAATTATGATCATAAGTGAAATCAGAGGAGCACAATAAAATTTGGAAACAAGCTTGGAGAGTTATCACCTGCCAAGATCACATATGGATGGCTAGATGATCAAGATTTGAGACAAGTGTCTAATGATTTGAAGCACACTCATTATTTGGTTTCTTCCTATGTTTCAGGAATGAAACATGTCAAGGAGGGAAGGAATGCTATGTACCTAGGGATATGATATATTGATGTATATGGGTTGATGGAGATGCTGACATGTGGCACACATCCCCTTAGTTATATGGGTACACTATATTAGGATAATAGAGTAACTTATGGAAGTATTACATTGGGTAATGGTCAGCCTACATTAGATTAGGAGGTTACCCATCCATGGGTTAGATAGATGTATATATATAGGAGATGAATATCATGGTAAAGATATCAAGTAAGCATTGAGTCTTATATTGTAAGAGGATATTGGAGGTTGTCCCCTCAAAGAGACATTGTGGAGTTATTCCTTCCTAAAGGAGTATTATATGGTGTTTCCCTACCTTAAGGGTATTTATGCATATATTGAATATCAAGATCATTACAAATAACCTTGCAAGTTTAGATCTATACTAGAAGTATATCTCAAGTCATATCCAAATGTGCCATGCAAGTATCTAAATATATTCTTAGCTGAAATTAGATGAATCTACCTAGGTTCACACATAAACTAATTGAGAACACTCACTGCATAACAAATATTTGGTTTACTATTGACTAGATACATTAATGATCTAATCAGTTGCCTGTACATAATAGGATCTACCAGACCTGAACTCGCTGTAGACTCACTTAACTTCTTCAAGTTAGTTTCCATTAGAGTAGACATGGATTTACAATCCATCATCCTAAATCTATTCAAGATGTCTATGATGTATTTTACTTGACTTAGAATAATCTCATTGGGTCTTTGCCACACTTCCAATCCTAGAAAGTAATGCATAAAACCTATATCTTTCATCTCAAATTTAGAAGCTAACTCACATTTAATAATGAGACATTCTAATCTAATAAGAAATAGATCATAAACATAAAGAACCAAGATTAAGGCCTCACCATCAACTATCTTGAAGTAAAGATTTGAATCAACATCATTCTTGGAGAAACCCAAACTTATCAAGTATCGATCAATCCTCTCATACCAAGCACCAGGAACTTGCTTAAGACCATACAAGGCCTTCTTCAGTTTACAAACATAAGACTCCTTCCCATGAATAAAAAAACCATTAGGCTATTCAATGTATACTTCTTATTCAATTACACCATTAAGGAATGCTATATTCATGTCCATTTTATGTAGCATCCATCCCTTAGCTACTACAATAGCAATAATAATTATGATGGATGTATAACGGAATCTAGAGAAAATGTTTCTTCATAATCTATTCCCTCTTTCTGAGAGAATCCTCTGGCCACAAATCTAGCTATGTACTTTTCAATACTTTCATCAATTGCATGATTGATCTTAAAAAACCATTTAGAAGATACAACTAATTTTCCTTTAGGTCTTGGTACAATGTCCCAAACATCATTCTTGATGATAGATTGATATTCTTCAGCCATAACATCTTTCCATACTTGTTGACTAGATGCTTCCTCAACACTGGAAGGTTTAGACTCAATGATATGACTCATTAATGCTACATAGCCTAAAAAATTCTATGGTCTTTTGGTTTCTCTTAATGTGCCTCTAAGATCTACAAACGTTTCTACCTCATACATTATTTTCTTACCCCATATATGTCTCTTTCAACCTATGACAATATCTCTTGGCCCATCAGTAGGTTCCAAAGGCTTATTTGGATTAATAACATCTTCTAGTTTAGTAAACTCCCTCTGAATCTTAGGAGTATGATCAACATCCATGTCCTGAGGAGTCTCCTAGTTTTCATTACTATCTCCATGAATGAACCTTTAGATCTTTTAAATGCAACATATTCTTTAAAAGAGACATCCTGACTGATCTCTATCTGTTTCTATCCTAGAATGTAGATCCTATAGGATTTTGATGATTCACTGTAACCCACAAATATTCCTTTCTTGCCAGATGGTTTTAACTTATTTATCTTATCTTTAGGTACATTAATATTAAAAATAAAACCAAAGATTCTCAAATGACTAACCTCAATATTCACACCTATGAAGGCTTCTTTAGGAGTCATATTCTCCAATATACGATGACGGATCTGATCCTGAACATACACTATAGTTCTAGATGCTTCTACCCAAAAGAAGATTTGCAAGTCTTGATCATGGATCATATCTTTTTCTACATCAACTATAGATCTATTCTTCCTTTTTGCAACTCTATTTTGTTGTGGATTTTAAGGAACACAAAAATCACTCTTAATCCCTACCTTAATATAGAAGTGATGGAAGTATCCAGAAGTGTATTCTCCTCCATTATTAGGTCTCAGAACCTTGATTCTTTTCTTGGATAAATTTTCTACTTGAGCCTTAAATTCTTTGAATTTTTCAAGCACTTCTTTAGATTCCTTAGAATTCAAAAAATAAATCCAAGTCTTTCTAAGGTATTCATCAATGAAAATTACATAATACCAAAAACCACTCAAGGATACCTAAGACATTGGGCCACACAAATCAGAATGAATAAGATCTAGAATACATTTTGATCTTCTTTCACTACTATGAAAAGGACCCTTAGTATTGTTACCCAATGCACATCCTTTACAAGTATCATCATGCTCCTACCTGAGATTTAGAAGGTGAATGACCATCTTCTCCATGGATGGAAGAGATTTGAAGTGAATATGAGAAAGTCTCCTATGCCATAGCTCACATGAACATGAGGGATCATGAATTATTGCTTGAACTAGATGAATGGAAAGTCTATAAATAATATCTTGTTAAAAACCAATCACTCAGGCTATCTTGATGCTAGAGTTCTTTGGCCAAGCAATAAATTTTCCTTTAGAAAATACAACTTGATATCCTTTGTCCTCCAAGGTTGAAATTGATACAAGATTCCTCTTGATACCTGGAACGAACAAGACATCACTCAAATGAAGATAGATGCCATAATCTAAGTGAAGAGAAGAGGCTCCAACACCTTTCGCTGAGTATCAAACATCATCTCTGATTATCACTTGAAGGTTGGTTTCTCTCTCCACCAATTTTGAAAGATGCTCTCTATATCTTGTAATGTGATGAGAAATGCCACTATCAATCAACCATGTGCTACTATCAGTTGGGACATTGCTTGATATGGCTGAGATAAATATAAATCCAATCGAATTATCTCTTGATTCCTTCTAAGGAGAGACATCATCCACTCTGTATTAGTAACTTGTTGCTTTGGTCTTGTTGCACAATCTCTTGTATAGTGACCAAACTGATCACATCTAAAGCATTGTATATCAGAGAGATCCTTATTTGATTCAAGAGTAACATCTAATTTCATATTTCTATTCCTCTTGAAATTTTCTTTTCTCCCTTCTCTTCCTTTTCTCTTTGAGATTTGAGCAACAAGAACCTGATTTTCTTCATTGATAGAATTTCACCCATTTCCTCTTGCTGCTAGCCTAGATTCCTCTTGAATACAATTTTCATGAAGGTGATCAAAATTAGGCAATTTGGATCTTCCACTTATACTTTGAATGAAGAGTTCCCAATATCGAGGAAGGCCATTCAAATCCAACTTAACTAGATGCTAATTTTTGATCATATCTCTAATGGCACATAGTTGATCCTTGAACTCAATGATCTTCATGAAGAAGGAGATGATAGATTATCCTTTATCCATTTTGATGTGATGAATCTATTTCCTCAATGCAAGAGCACTGATAGTGTTATTAATCTCATACATGACTTATAGAGTCTCGAATGTGGCTTTGGTCATATTCAACTTAGATATGATAGGCACAAGGTGGTCCTTCATGGAATCTATCAAGATATTTCCTGCCTTAGTGCTATTCCTCCTCCATTAGGTCTTCTCAGCATCATCAGTTGGTTTGGGCACATCATTCTCCATGAATTCTAGAAGATCATTTTCCTTTAGTGTAATAAGGACTCTGAATTTTCAAGAGGTGAAGTTTGATGCAACGTCAAGTCTATCTTCAACCTCAAGACCATTCACCATTTTTGAAGCTTGGATAGAGTCCCTTGGAATGAGAAGATCAGAAATAACTTTGCTACTTACTCAAATCTAATCATGATCTTGATTAAACCCACTCTAATACCATGTTAGTTTTAGGATTAGAAATGAATTAAGCAAAATTTTAACAACACAGAGTAATAAACACAATAAATACCCTAGGAAAACCCTCCTTCTCTAGGGAGAAAAACCCAACAAACTATATATTTTAGGAATAAGAGCAGAAATATGCTTTACAATATGGCCCAAGCACAAGATTGATTCACAATAATGAAAGGTAATGCCTTTCCTAGGCTTGAATATACAAATAATATGGTTTCTCCTTGATAATAATTTACTTGATACAAAATGTCAATATGTTGTAGGTGATCGATCTCCTTCTTGAATTGCAAATTCTTCTTACTTCAATCATATTATGAAATGAAGTGAAAATTCCTTGTATATATACACATTGAAGGGTCACCTCTCCTCACTAAAGGATATAAATTTTAATAATAAAATAGAAAGTTGGCCAGAGATATTTTAACATGAATACTATTTGAATTTGATGGATAAAAATATCTCTTACTACTATAAACATCAACACAGAGATAAAGAGAGGAACAAGTAGTGTGAGCCATGCCCCACATGCTAGCATTGTAGACTGTGAGATGCATAAACATAGTTTGGCATCCACATGGGAATATATAGACTACATGGCTAAGTTGGTACATAGTTACACCAACTATATTGAGGATAGAGGTGATTGGACACTATACTTGGTGGTGAGAGCCACATCTAGTAGCATGGGTCCTAATATAGATGGGCTTACCTGATCTAAAAATACCGATATTGATGCCCAAGTAGTGGGCTCAACATATGAGAGAGTCATGAGGGAGGAGGGGACTAGGGATAGTAGTGTTGAGGTTGATGCTCAAACCATGTTTTGAGTGACCATGGACTAGGTGAGAATGATAGGGATCAAATTAGGAGGAGAAATATTTAAAGGTAGTGTCACTAGAGATATCACCACCAATTTTTAGTAAGATGAGATACAACCATTGAGGACATATAATAGATGGAGGCAATAAGATTAGGATAGAGTGGAGACAATCACCATCCTTGATGACCTAGCAGGTGATCTAGAAGAGACTTGGATGATAGAGAGGCCACTCAAGTGAAAGATAAGGTATACATGAGCCATTACAACCTAATTTGAGATGGGGAGGTGACATATAGAGGAGGTGCTAAGAGGTCATATTGATGGAGCAACTATGCTAAGCGATCACAGGGATGTAGAGACAATAGTGGCCAAAACATAAATAGGGAATAAAGATGATTAAACTATTACTTAAGTTTTCATTTTGAAATAAAGACTATATATAGATATATATTACGAGATATGACAGTGATCTAATATATATATAGGTGTGATTTTGTAGGTGTAGCTGAGGATGAGGAGGAGAGATGGGCACCCATTGTGAGGGGAGCACTCCATGATATCTTGGATGAGACACTATAGTCATAAGACCCTACTACATTAGAGGACCCAAGTTTACCATCTACCCTAGCTTAGGCAAGCTAGTTAAAATTAGTTGGAGAGGTAGCAAGGCATATATGAGCACAAAAGGAGAGGAAATAACCACTAGTAGAGATGGGTGCATACAAGATACATTCATGGCAAAACCTAGCAGAAGAGAGAGATGTGCATCTAGCTATAGTGATGCAGATGGCACATGCACATACATTGACCCAGACCTAGTTGGTGTAGGCACAAGTGAAAATAACACACCTATAGGGACATGTAGAGGGATTGAGATCTTAGATGGCCTCCTTAAAATGTACTATTCAAAGGAGTTAGATTGAGGACTTAGTAGGCAACATGGATAGGCCATGAGATATGTTGATCCCAAAATATGTCACTTGTTTTTGTGGACAACCTACTAATCAATTTGGTCCTGCAGACCAAAATTCTCTATGTTCTTTCTTAAAAATATTTTGAGCAGTTAAGTTTTTCAAATATTCAAGCCTTTTCAGCTAAGGAAGCTGCAGGTTCAATAGGTAGGCCTTCTTCAAAGGAAGTTCAAAACACTTAAGGATTTTCTTTAGTGTTTTGAGGATGGTTCAAATGCAAAGGTTCATTCAAGAGACTTAATGGTAGGCTTCAAACAAATAGAATGAACCACTTTAAATCATTGAACCATTGAACCCTGCGTTCATAAGGTTCAAAGGTTCAAGGAGTTCAAGGTTTAATGACTCTAAAAGAATTAGAGAAAAATGAGTCGAAGAGATAAGGTTAAACCTTTGAACCATTGAATTTTGAACCCAAAAGGTTCAAAGTTCAAAGGTTCCACGAGTTCAATGTAGTCTGAAAGACTTAAAGAAAAGAAGGCTTCAAAGAATGAAGATTGAACTATTGAACCATTGAACCTTGAAATAAAAAGAGTTCAAAGGTTCAATGACTTAAATGGACTTGGAAAATCCAAAGAGTCTGATGCTTAAAAAGAAATCAAAGGATTAAGATTGAATCGTTGAACCATTGAACTTTGAACAAAAATAGTTCAAAGGTTCAAGGTTCAACAAGTTCAAAAAGTTTGATAGACTTAGAGAATAAAAGGCTTTAAGAAATAGAATGAATCATTGAACCATTGAACCTTGAACCCGAGGGGTTCAACAAGTTCAAAGGTTTAAAGAGCTCATAAGTTTGAAAGGAAATTTCAAGCGAGTGAAGAAAGTGAAAGATTCTAGAAATAAGTTCAAAGGGATGGTTCGACCGAAGGAGAAAAGGAGAGTGAATGAAACCCTTCACAAAACCATTGAACCTTTGAAAAATTGAAACTTTGAACCAAAAGAGTTCAAGGTTCAAGGTTCAAAGAGGTTTAAAGGGACCAGTGATATCACTATAGACATTAATTTTAAGGTGATGGAATAACTGTTGATTTTCAAAAGATCTGAAAATAAGCTCAGTGACCAACCAAGGAAGGAGATGAATAAGCGAATGGAGAAAGCAAGAAGATAGCCCCAAGAGCTCAGATTGCTAAGAAAAGACAAAACATGGCAAGGAAAGGGAGAATGACTATAGGAAAACTAGAAATATCTATAGGAGAGTTATTTCTAGTAGGTGGAACAGTCCACTAGGGGGACATCAGGGAACACAAATATTCAAAGGCACAGCCTATTTTTCTACATGAAGTAAAGATAAATGGACAGCCATGTAAGCATCATTGAGAAGACCAAAAAACCCATGCCAAGGAAGGGACATTTTAGATAATTTAGAACACCAAAGTCAAGGCTGATGCCCTATTGCAACATGGCTCTTTCACAGATATTAAAGGCATTCAATTCAGCATGGGTGGTCTTAATGAAAACAAGTGCCCAAGGCTTTCTTGGAAGGATATATATTGTAATTCCCATTTTTGTATATAGGGATGTCTTGGTTATGAGAAGTAAAGCTCTACCCAAATTGTAAGGCAATCCTGAGACTTTGAGCTCATACTGTTAATCATATTTTGTTAAATAAATGAGAAAGCAAGCGACCTTTCAGACTTTGTGTTGAAATATCTTGTGTCATTTAGGAAATTGTTCTTATGTCCTTTTCCTATATATAGTCTTGTCCATTTAATCAAATAAATAGAACAAGTGAAAATAAGCTGGAAGATGTCCTGAAGCCGACTGTGGGAGACTTTGTGCTACCATAATTGCTTTCAATTTGTGTTTTGTGTAAAGGATACTAGAGAGACTTTGAGCTCTCTTTATCCTTCGTAATCCTTTACTATGTTGTAGTTTTAGGTGCAAAATTTGAGATGCATTTAATCCTGTTGTGTTCCTTTGTCCCAATAAATAGGAGAGACAACTAAAACTTTGTGTTTTATTTGGTTTCTTGTGGTTGTTGTTTCTACCCTGGGAGAGCCCTGTTGTTTGCTAAATATCACATCTAAAAGAAGAGAAGTGCCCTTTCAATAATTACATCAAAATAATCCTCTATTTTGTGAACATCATCTCTAAAAAAAGAGAGATGGATGGTATGATTTCATCCCTAAGTGTAATTTCAGTTTATATTAGTATATAGTAGTTTATAGGGAACCTCCCCTTGATGAGAGGAAAGATTCATCTCCTTATGATGTGGTAGACCTACACATTGTTCTGTATAAATATCCTTATGCTGTAGTTGATGCACCTTTTTTGCCATCAGTTAGCTGGTAACAAAATATTCATCCAATAATTTTTGGTGACTTTGCTAGGGATAGAATGTGTAGTTTGAAGCCTCAAGCTTCAAATTGAAGTAGTTTTAGTTTTTTTACATATCCATTAGCACTCTGGCAAACCCACCATACACACAAAGCTAGAGAGCTCAAGGTATTGTTGACCCTATTTTTGAGCTTGTGCAGTAAAATAATTTTGATCTTTCCCCTCCACAAACTCACCTTTAGTGAACTTTTCTCCTACAAACATCAGGTTCCCAATACCAAGCAAACCTGCTCTTTCCTCTGCTAGTAGAGCTTTGTCCATACATATCCCATAGAGATTTATTATCTCTCCTTTCAACAACCATATCATGGTAGCTCGAGGCCCTTAAGGTAATAATTTTGGTCCCCTGATTCTGAGCCCACCTCTACATGAGCTACCACGTAGCTCAAGAAAAAATTTCCCCAAATTTTATGGTGATGGGAAGGTTCATACTGATGAACATGTTGCAGCCTTTTGCATAGCCTGTTGTGTAATAGGCGTTGAATATGAAGACATTACAGTGAGACTTTTTGTGGAGACATTGCAAGGTACTACTGTAAACTAGTTTTATCACCTAGAAACACAAATAGTGACTAACTAGAACACTCTCAAAGCCAAATTTGAGGCCATGTTCAAACCTACAGAAGATGCACACACCCTGTTAGCTCAGCTTACACAAATGAAGAAGGATCCTCATGAACCCATGAGAGACTTCATTGCCAAATTTGATAAGCTAAAGAATAAGATTCCCATAATTGCCCAGCTGACACCTAAAAATCTCAAATGCTTCTTCATTAGTTCTCAACTTCTTGAAGTAAATGTCCTATTGAGGCAAGCTAGCCACATAAACCTCACTGCAGCTCAAATTTTGGTGATTGAGGTTGAAGATGATCTTATCTTGGCAGGAAAGATAAGAAGAGATCCTAACAGAGTTAAATCTTCTTCATATTTTGAATATTTTTCTACAAGCACCACTGATCTTATGGTACAAAAGATAGCAAATGAATTGCTATCTCTGAAAAAGAAAATGGCAAAAGGGATGTCTACTCCTCCTTTGTATCGGGACATACCAAGGAGGACGTTTCCCAATCAGTCATATCAGGGAAATGCTATTATAAATCAAATGCAATCAAATCGCCTTCCTCCCCCACCAAAGAAGCTTGCCATTGAAGTGGCACCAACTAACTCAGTAGTTGGTTATCTAGAAACTAAATTTGATTTTTCTTTCCAAACTAAGTTGAACTAAGAAGATGACGTTGATCTCTTTGTAGAAAATGAAGAAGAATTAGCTAGTGACTCCAACATTGGATTTCTAAATTACCAGGATGAACCTAGAAGTAAAGGTGAAGCATTTAATGGATCATACGCTGTATTTACTATGTCTCAGAACCAATCAGCTCAACAAGCAGATAAAGAAAAAATAAGGGAGGAATCTCAACTAGTAATTTCAATTGCTAAATAAGGAACTTCACTTCCTTTCCAATCAAAGGATCTGGTAAGCAATAAAAAAGTAAGTACCTCAAATTTTCCTTCACCTTTTGCTTCAAATTTGCAGACCCTACACCTATTAAAGCCTAGATTGATGGGCTACTTTCCTCTATTTTAAATTTATTTCAATTATTTGATATAATTGACCATGTTAAGAAATCCAAAATTCAAATGTCTGAGTTTGAATTCTTGCAATCCAACCCTGAGCAGTTGGATATGTTAGTTCAATGCGTAAAAAATAAAATCATCCCTATAGGACAAGAAATTTCAAAAATAACTTCTATTCCCCCAAAGAATATACCTACCCAAAATAATCTTGTGATTACTCCTCCAGCTGCTCCTAGGAAGACATAACCATTTTATGTCTCCTTACCAATAAACATTCATCAGCTAAATAATTGCATAATTGATTCTGGCACATCTGACAATGTCATGTTTGGCAAGGTGGCAAAATATCTTAGTCTCATGCTGACTAAGGCATTTGGGAGATGTTTCTCCATGAAAAATAAATAGGTGCCTCTACTAGGACAAATCAAAGATACTCAATTTGCATTTGTGGCCTTCCTGGATAAGAGAATTAAAATGACAGTCTTAGTGGCCAACGTCCCAACCTCCTTCGACATTCTTCTTAGGCAAAATTTCTACAAGGACATTGGTGGATAATTAAGCATGGACCTATCTAAGGCGAGGATCCCTATTAAAGGTGTCATGTAAAAGCTACTTACTGAGAAGGAATGGAAGTACATTGTCACTCGAACTTCAACCCCTAAAGCTCAAATTCTATTTTAGTCTTCAGGCATGGGCAATGACTTTTTATCTACTGAAGATGTTCTTATTTCAATAGACAAAAGCTTACTAAGTGACAATCCAACAAACTCAGATAAGACATCAAAAGAATTAGTAGGGTGTAGTACAGATGAAAATGGATCTTCCCTTCTCGATGAAAAAAATTTGAGAGAAGTGAAAATTTGATGATGTCTAGATCCTAGAATTTGATGGCAGTAATGTTTCAACTAGTTTTAGAGTTGGAGTTGTTTTAATATCTCCTCAAGGAGATATTTTTCCATATGCATATAAGTTACAGTTCAATAAAACCAACAATACTACTGAGTATGAATCACTACTGATTAGATTAAAGGCTACTCAAGATAAAGGTGTTAAAATATTTCATGCAAAAGGAGACACTAAGCTAGTGGTTTGTCAAGTGAGGAACCTATATCAAAATAAAAATGAGAGATTATGACATTTCCACAATTTGGTGTGGGACTGCATTGAAAGCTTTGATTCTTTCAGTATTTCAGCCATGCTCAGAGAATTCAATAGTTGTGCAGATGCATTGGCCATCTTTACAACTCTCCTGGTCCCTCACAAGGACTTTAAAGAAGATAGGTAAACTATTGAGTTGGTCTTTTGACCAAGCATAACTGATAATGTAGACCATTGGTAGGTGTTCAATGGTGATAACCAAATCATTGCCTTTTTGGAACAAAGAGACAGCTTTTAAAAGCTTCATTTTAAAGGCAGTGAATCCTCTACCCATCATGAATCAGCTCTGGAAATGAATTCAAAAGCTGATGAAGAGTATCTTCAATGCAAAAGGAATAAAATTCACAAAGGATTAGTTTCTCTTGAGAAACTTTTTGACAAGCATGATAGGTTTGTTAAGGAATATCAAATGGATTCAAAATCCTCCAAGGATTTTGATCAAATAACTTTGAGTTCAGAGGACAATCCAAAAATGGTCAACATCAGGAATTGTTGTACCCTTGAAGAAAAACTTAAATTCGTCACTCTAATTCACCATTACATTGATGTTTTGGCATATTCACATGATGATCTAAAATTGTTCATACTTGAAGAAATCCAGCATGAGATTCCTCTCAAGATTGGGTCGTTGCCACACAAGTAGAAGCAAAGGCAGTACAATCCCAGTATAGTAGACATGATTTCATCTAAAATATATAAAATGTTGAATGCAAGGATTATTTTCTCAATCCATCATTCCACCTACATTGTGAATATAGTCCCTGTAACAAAAAAGAATAGATAAATTCACCTATATGTTGATTTTAGAAATCTGAATCAGTCATCTTTAAAGGATAACTATCCCCTGCCCATCATGGATCAGCTGCTATAAATAATGACTGGCACTGAGATGTTATCAATGCTAGATGACTTTTTAGGATATAATCAAGTGGAAGTTAGTGAAGCAGACCAACATAAGATTGCCTTCACAATGCCTTGGGGCACTTTTGCATATCAAAGAATTCCATTTGGCTTGATCAATGCTGGCACCATTTTCTAAAGAGCAATGGATCTTGCTTTTAAGAATGAAATGGGGAAGTTCATTATGGTATACTTAGATGACTTGATAGTTTTTCTAACCATCATCTTGATCATGTACATCATCTACAACAAGTGCTAGAACGATGTAGGTAGAATGGTATTTCTCTTAATCCTAAGAAATCAATTTTTGGGATTACAAAAGGTAAACTTCTTAGTCACACTGTATCCCAAGAAGGCATAAAGATCAACCCAAAAAGGGTCAAATCCATTCAAGTGCTTGCTCTTCCTACTAGTAATATTTTAGTTCACTCTTTCTTTGGAAAGGTGAACTTTCTACGAAGGTTCATCCCTGATTTCATAGAGAAGACTCACCACATTATCAATATGATGAAGGGTAAAGCTGCTTTCAATTAGACTGAAGAAGGCAAATCAATATTTAAAGACATCAAGGAAGCTATTATCTATGCCCCAATTCTAGTTTTTCCTAATTACACCAAAGATTGTATAATGTATAGCTATGCTTCTGAGCATATGCTTTCAGCCATCTTAGTTCAACAGAACAAAGGTGTGGAATCTCCCATCTCCTTCATGAACTATCCTCTTAAAGCTCATGAGATGAAATATTTGAACATGGAGAAGCATGCTTTTGCCATGGTCAAGGAAGTAAAACATTTCTATTTTTACATCTCGAATTCATATATTGTCGTTCTGGTACCTGATACAATAGTGAAATCTATCTTAACTTAGCAAGGTTTTGGCACTAAGGGGCAATTAGATTGCTAAGATTTAGGAGTTTAATATGGATATCAAGCCTACCAAGCTTGTGCAGGGAAAGGGTCTCTACCAACTAATAGCTGATAACATACAAAGAGAAACAGAAGCTGAAGACATGCTAATAGTTCTCTTTGTGACCACTATGAATTAGTGCTATTCAAATATTGCTTATTTCCTTACCTATAATGAGTGTCTTGCTCACCTATCTCATAAATAAAAGAGGACTATTAAGTTGAAGGCTACCAATTTTTTCCTTTGGGACAATGGCCTCTATAAGAGGAACCTTGATGGAGTGTTCCTTTGCTATGTGGATAAAGTGTAGCAGAACAAACTTTTAGAGTCCTTCCATAATTTGGCTTGTGGAGGACATTTTTCTGCCCTTGTGACTACTCATAAGATTTTTTGAGCTAGGTATTATTGGCCTACTCTATTTCAAGAATCATACGCTTGGGTATGTAGATGTGAGCTGTGTCAATAATTCGTTGGCAAACCCAAGTTGGTTGCGTTAGCTCTCAATCCTATGGTGATAGAAGAGTCATTTTAGTAATGGGGAATTAATTTCATTGGCACTATAAATCCTTCCTCAAGTGCTGGACATGATTATGTCCTTATAGCCATAAAATAATTCACTAAATGGGTGGAAGCCATTCCAGTCAAGCATGCTACTTCAAAAGTAGTGTGTAATTTCCTTAAGGAAAACATCATTTCCAGGTTTGGAGTCCCAACCAAGATTGTAACAGATAATGTAGCCTTTTTCTCTTCTCATGAGATTACTTAGTTTTGTTATGTTTATGGGATTATTCTCTCCCATTCTTTTGACTATTATCCACAAGGAAATGGTCAAGCAAAGTCAAGCAACAAGAACTTGGTGACCATTATCAGGAAGCTGGTAGATGAAAATCAAAGAAACTAGCATAAAATATTACTTTATAGTTTATAGGTAGACATGATTACACCCAAGAGAACAATTGGTATGTCCCATTTCCAACTTCTTTATTGTTTGAATGCAGAGATACCAATCACCCCAGAATTGCTAGCATTAAAATTAGCAAAGGCAGTGAAAAATTCAATGTTTGAAAGTTCCATCAACAAAAAGATCATGTGTTTGACTAAACTCAATGAGAAAAGAACTATGGTGGTGGACTGAATTGCTATGCATCAAAGTCTGGTGAAGAGGCTCTTCAACCAAATGGCAAAGATTCATGATTTTTAGATTGGAGATTGAGTCTTGTTGTGGGACAAGAGGAGAGAACCAAAAGTAATGCATGGAAAATTTGATTCCTTATGGAGAGGCCCATTTACCATTCATCATTTAAATGGTGAAAATAGTTTTTTGCTGGAATACCAAGATGGAATGCCATTTGCTCTACCTCACAGTGGGCAGCATCTGAAGCACTTCAATCCTTGAAGTATCAGATAAGTCCATTCATATATATGTACATTTGTATAGTCTTTCTTTGTTTTGTGTTTTTCATTTATTTTTGACACTGTTTGGTTTTTGACACCTTTCTTTTTGGGTAGCATGACTCTATAGCCCAATGGCATAGATGAAGGCAATGAGATTCTAGTTTCTACTCCCTTCGACTGTTTCTATTTTCAATTGATGGAAGTTCCCCAACTAGAGCCAAATGTTATTCCCAAAATATGTCACTTGTTTTTGTGGACAACCTACTAATCAGTTTGGTCCTACAGACCAAAATTCTCTCTGTTCTTTCTTAAAAATATTCTGAGCAGTTAAGTTTTTCAAATATTCAAGCCTTTTCAACTAAGGAAGCCGCAGGTTTAACAGTCAGGCCTTCTTCAAAGGAAGTTCAAAACACTTAAGGCTTTTCTTTAGTGTTTTAAGGATGGTTGAAACATAAATGTTTATTCAAAAGACTTAATGGTGGGCTTCAAACAAATAGAATGAACCACTTTGAACTGTTAAACCATTAAACCCCACCTTCGTAAGGTTCAAAGGTTCAACGACTCTGAAAGACTTCGAGAAAAAGGAGTCAAAGAGATAAGGTTGAACCTTTGAACCATTGAAATTTGAACCTGAAAGGTTAAAATTTCAAAGGCTCAATGAGTTCAATGTAGTCTGAAAGACTTAAAGAAAAGAAGGCTTCAAAGAATGAAGATTGAACTATTGAACCATTGAACCTTGAACTAAAAAAAGTTCAAAGGTTCAATGACTTAAATGGACTTGGAAAATCCATAGAGTCTGACACTTCAAAAGAAATAAAAGAATTAAGATTGAATCATTGAACCATTGAACTTTGAACCAAAATAGTTCAAAGGTTCAAGGTTCAACGAGTTCAAAAAGTTTGATAGACTTAGAGAATAAAAGGCTTTAAAGAAATAAAATGAATCATTGAACTGTTGAACCTTGAACCCAATAGGTTCAACAGGTTCAAAGGTTCAAAGAGCTCATAAGTTTGAAAGGAAACTTTGAGTGAGTGAAGAAAGTGGAAGATTCTAGAAAGAAGTTCAAAGGGATGGTTCAACTGAAGGAGAAAAGGAGAGTGAATGCAGCCCTTCACAAAACCATTGAACCATTGAACCTTTGAACTAAAAGAGTTCAAGGTTTAAGGTTAAAAGAGGTTTAAAGGGACCAGTGACATCCCTACAGACGTCAATTTTAAGGTGATAAAATAACTGTTGATTTTTAAAAGATTTGAGAACAAGCTCAGTGACCAACCAAAGAAGGAGCTGAATAAGCGAATGGAAGAAGCAAGAAGATAGACCCAAGAGTTTGGATTGCTAAAAAAAGATAAAATGTGGCAAGGAAAGGGGGAATAACTATAGGAAAACTAGAAATATCTATAAGATATTTATTTCTACTAGGTTAAATAGTCCACCAAGTGGACATCAGGGAACACAAATATTCAAACGCGTGGCCTATTTTTCTACATGAAGGAAAAGTGAATGGACAACCATGTTAGTGTCATTGAGAAGACCAAAAGACCCATGCTAAGGAAGAGACATTTGAGTTAATTTAGAACACCAAAGTTAAAGCTGATGTCCTATTCCAACATGGCTCTTTCATAGATATTAAAGGCATTCAATTCAGCATGGGCGGTCTTTATGAAAACCAGTGCCCAAGGCTTTCTTGGAAGGCTATATATTGTAATTCCCCTTTTTGTATATAGGGATGTCTCAGTTATGAGAAGCAAAGCTTTGCCTAAATTGAAAGGAAATCCTGAGACTTTGAGCTCAGACTATTAATCATATTTTGTTAAATGAATGAGAAAGCAAGCGACCTTTCAAACTTTGTGTTGAAATAGATTGTGTCATTTAGGAAATTGTTCTTATGTCCTTTTCCTAAATATAGTCTTGTCCATTTAATAAAATAACTGGAAATAAGATGGAAGATGTCCTGAAGCTGACTGTGGGAGAATTTGTGCTGCCATAATTGCTTTCAATTGGTGTTTTGTGTAAAGGATACTAGAGAGACTTTGAGCTCTCTTTATCCTTCATAATCATTTACTATGTTGTAGTTTTAGGTGAAAACTTTGAACTTCATTTAATCTTGTTGTGTTCCTTTGTCTCAATCAATAAGAGAGACATCTAAAACTTTGTGTTTTAGTTGGTTTCTTGTGGTTGCTATTTCTACCCTGGGAGAGCCCTGCTGTTTGCTGAATATCATGTCTGAAAGAAGAAAAGTTCCCTTTCAGTAATTACACTAGAATCCTCCTCTATTCTATGAATATCATCTCTAAAAAAAGAGATATGGATGGTATGATTTTATCCCTAAGTGTATTTTTAGTTTATATTAGTATATCGTAGTTTATAGGGAACCTCCCCTTGATGGGAGGAGAGATTCATCTCCTTATGATGTGGTAGACCTACACATTTTGCTGTATAAATATCTTTATGCTGTGGTTGATGCACCTATTTTTCCATCAGTTAGCTGTTGACAAAATATTCACCCAATAAGATAGACAAGATGGAGCCCAACCATAGAGCTAGATCATTGTATATAGTTATATTATTATATCAAAACTCATGAGATGTATATGTGATGTATCATTTTGGCATATTGATGTTGATTATGTATGTTGTCATTTTCGTTATGGTTATAAATGATTTGGATATATTTATTTTTATTACATGTATTTAGCTATTTGTTATATATTCTATAAGAAATATATGAGATATGGTTTATTTTCTAGCATTATGTAGAACACATGCATGGTTAAAAAGAAACAGTGAAAAAGACTTGGTAAAATATAATCAATCAAAAATGTACTATGCATTATTTCAAGTTGAGAAATGTGTAATAACAAACAAATGAGACTAAGTATAAACAACTAGGGGATGGTAAAACAAGATGGTAAAAATGATTTTGTTTTTAAACAAAAGTGAAAGTTTGTTTGCACCAAATTAAAACAAGTAAAATCATACTAAATCATGTTGGGAAGTATGGAAATAATATAATAAAATGTAAGGTATGTAAAATGGCACAAATGGTATAAAAATAAATTAATTAAGTCAATCAATTATACTAAATCATGATGGGAAGTATAATAGAATTTTTTTTTGGTAAAACATTGGTCTTAAATTTATCACACTAATTCAAGTTAAGAAGCATGAAAATTCAAGAAATGGTTGGACTCTTACATACACTCAGAAAATAGGAAGATAAAAGCAAAAGATAAAATAATTAAGCATAAAACACACTAAATCAAGATGGGAAATGTTTCAATGAAGTGTAACTTCATAATCAATCACATATTATCTCATATTTAACATGTAATTTTATTTGTGACTTATATTATTGGTAAATTTTGTGAGGAATTTTTGGTCCTATCCACGGTCTTACACTGCAATTCATAAAGAGAACACCACTAGGGTGGAAAAATTAGGACAATCAAGTAACAAAGGATGTGGGTAATAGGAATGAAAAATATGGTAATTTATGAGGATGGTCGGGTCATATCTGTAGTCTTATAATGCAACTCACAAATAAAATCCCATGGGGAGTGATCGGTAGACAAAACAATATTTCTCAAGAGGAAATATGAGGGAAATAGGGAATGAAAAAAAAAGTATAAAAATTAAGACATGGGCATCTTATTAGAAGACATTAGGAGGCAAGAGGCATACTAAGGACATGAAAATACACTAAGTGACTAGCGACCATCAATGTACATAGGAAACATGTTTTCTATAGACACAAAGCTTTGTAGGTAGACAACCATGCTACTAATATCAACTCATGAAGGTAGATTGGTATAATGAAAAGTAAATGGACCTACCTTCCTATGATGTGTTATCCATTCCTTAGGACCCCTTACAGAGTCATTAGTCTACTATGAAGATTGGGTACTTATGTGAGAAAGTAGGTATCACTAAAAGATTTTTTTGTTATTTTCCTCTTCTAATCTACTGGCCTACTACACCCCAAAGGATCTCAGCTCTACCATGAGGCAAACTATGGAGTCTGAGATTCAAATAAAAGAAGGAGATGTGCTTTGAATCATGTCTTTTAGTATGATTTCAATTTTAAGGATATTTTTGCCTTTTACACCATTTCCTTTTGTTTTAAATGATTTGTCTTTTAACTTTTTATGGATTTTTAAGATTCCTCCTCCATATGGATTTGGAATGATCAATTATGAGAGATGTAGTGATACACATGAATGAGCTTTAGTCTAAGGCTAAAGGAGCTAAGTAGACAAAGACAAAGATTGACTAGGACACTTAGGCTTAACAATGAACTAGCATGTGATCTCATGTCTCAACCATGTATATGTTTAATTTGAAAAAATGGAAGAAGGGAAAAAGGAGATCCAAAGTGGACTAGTGAAAACAAAGTATAATGAGATGCATTGTTTGATAAATGATGACATTGTAAAAGGAGACAAGAACCAAGGGGAATAGGGTTTGTATAACCAATTCATAATGCTAATTATCTATGAAAAATAAAAATAAGAAATCAAATGATCACAAAGGCACCAAAAAAATAAAGAGTTTTAAGAAAAACTCAAGAAATAAAGAGGAAGTAATGATAAAGAAAGACAATCATATGTGAATATAAATGACAAGATAAGTAAGATATAGCACAAAAAGTAAGATCACTTTATAATAAAAATATGAATTTGACACAGTGTCAAATGATATAACAAATAGATAAGAATGAAATTGTAGCACATGTCTAATCAAAATGTAAATGTAAAGGCACCATGCATGTACTCATAAATAATGATAAATCTACCTATCATGGATAATTGTAGCATCATGGGCTTGTACAAGACTACCTAAAAATAGATCATCTAGGGAATAACCATCATCATAATATAGGGTGTGAATATCAATGATGAAATTAGGGATGACTTTATCTTCCAAAGAAGTATGGTAAATAGAATGCTGAGTCTTGGTTTAGACTATGATAATATCATTGCAAGGAGGCTTGCGAGAGTGAGGATACAAGGAAGTAGGAAGTTGCAAGATAAGATGAGGTGAGAGATTACAAATTTTAATCTTGAGGTTAATCTCATTAGGATCACCATCATCAAAATCTATGAGGTTAGGAGGAATGTTCCTAATGAGTTCAGGATGCCTATTGTAATCTTGATTTAAATTAACTAGATAATTAAGATGTTATGACTCACATAATGGAATGCTAGGCAAAGGTTCAATAATAGGAATCTTGAAGACACCATAATATTGGAATCAATCAAAATTACAAGGGTTAGTGTCACCTTGAATCATATAAATGGATCCATTATGAGGTAACTTAATGCATTGGTAGGTGAAAGAAGCAACAAATATCATATGGTGAGTCCATGACCTACCGAACAAGATGTTATATGAAAGCGAAAAGTTAAAGATCATCACCTTCACATGAATGATGATAGTTGGGATGGTAATGGGAATCCACACATAACCTAGAGAAGGCATTTAACTTCTATCATATCATTTTTAGGCACTTTTTGTATACTAGATTGAATTTTGAATATCTAAGGGTCTTAATTAAATCAAGAAAGGCAACACGGGTGCAAGAACACTCATTAATCAATGCATGCATAGCTTGGATATCACTTATTTAAATATGAATGAATAAGGGAGGATCATCTACATGAAGTAGAATTCATCAAGAGTCATAAATTTTTTGGGAAAATTTAAGGAAAAACAAGTTTCTATAGTTTCATCAACGTTGATAGACATCTCTTCACATTGTTGTAATATACTATCCTCAGATCTAGATAAAGTTGCCTCCCATTTGGATAGGGGAGGATGAGGGACATTAATCTCAATAATAATTGCATAAGATGGTTTTTATGACATGGATAAGTCCTTATAAACTAAATAAATGGAATTTTGGATGGGAGATTAGTGATTTCCATGATGGGATCCCACTCATCATAACCCATAAGAAGGTTGTTAGATATAGGTACATAATGATTAAGGAGGTCTTCAAAAGGAGGCGCTGAAGTGCATTGAAATTTAAATTGGTAAGAAGATGAAAGTTTAGAAAAAGGTTGTAAATCATGTTGTCAAGATGAAGTATGTGGTTTAAGTTGATTTTGAGAATTGGTAAAAGAAGTGTTAGTAGAAATTTGAGTATCATTAGTATTAGAAGATGAAAGAAGAGTGCTAGAAATATAAAAGAAAGTTTTATCCAAGGGAGAATAAAAAATTGAATCATCAAAATTAATAAGGTCATCTTTCTCCAGCTCATTTAAATGAGTTGGAGAAGAATCCTGGATAACATGATATGTTCTAGATGAAAAAGGACTAGAGATAAGTTGAGAATTGATAAAATCAACCACCATTCATATATTAGTCATGTTAACCACATTATCTTTGAAAGTGGTTTCAACAAGACTTTATACATTATTGGTGGAAGGGTAATCTTTTTCTTGATTGTCTTGAATAGGTTGAAGATTAAGAAGAGGGTCTTTGTAGATAGTCAAATGAGCATTGGCTTGGTTCAAGGCTCGAGTTTTATCATGTGATTTATAATCTTTAAAACCAATTTCATAAGCTTGTTGATGCTTTTGGATGATATAATCATGATAAAAATTAGGACCCAAAAGATATTCCATAGCTAAATTACGAAGTTATTTATAGGTCTCATGAGAATGACCCCAACTAGCATGAAACCAACAAAAGTTGTTAGGATCATACTAGGATTTCATAGGACAGGTAGGGTCAAGATATTGTGAAAGAGGCCTAGGTAGATGCTTGAGAAATTTAGCTAATGATAGAGGTTTATGAACATTAATGTTGTTTAGTGAAGATAAATAAGAATTGGTATATTATTGAGAATGAGGTTATGGTTATAACGAAGGGGTAGGAACGATATCTTGAACATTGTAAATGGTATCATAAGAATTAGTAACACCATCATTGGTAACATTAAATTTTTTGTTTTTGAGTAAGAGATAAGGACCTGTAGAATGTTGGGGTAGCTCAAATTGATGCATAAGGAAATCTCGTCATTTAACTTGGTCAATAGCCTCCTCCAATGTGCATGGAGAGAGAGCGCATACCTGATATTGAAGTTTAAGAAAAAGGGCATTGGTAAAGAGATGGAAAAGATTATCATCAACAATGTTATTTTCACATTTGTTTGACAAAGTTTTCCACCTTTTATCAAAGGTTTGAGTAGTTTTGTTTTCAATTTATTTGTAATTTATGAAGTGGGCCAAAGTATTTTGAGGAAGATCACTAGTTTGTAATTCTTGGACTAAAGCATTCACTAAATCCTCCAAACTAGTAATGGAATGAGTTCTAAGTTGGTTGTACCAATCCAAAGCATCACCTGTGAGAGTTTTGGCTAAGAGTTTCGTAAAAACAAAAGTGTTCAATTTGATCCAATCCTCATAAAGATTTTTGAATGTTTTAAGATGAAGGGTGTGATTGGTTGATCCATTATAATAAATTATAGGTGTGATACCTCAAATATCAATGTTAAAAATTTGAGTAGTGAGAGGCTCATTTTGGAGACGCTTAATGGTTTTGTTGATCAAAAGAGGTTGAGGGATGATATTTCCTTGAAAATATCAAATAGGAGGGGGAAAATTTTGGTTATGTATGCCCCAAGATATTGATTTAGGATGAGATTGAAGATGAATAAGGTGGTTTTACATTCTCATCATTTGATTTGTGTTATGAGCTTGAATGATATTCATTTGATTGAGTGTTTTTAATAATAGTTGATGTGTTTGTTAACATTTATAGAAGTATTAGAGGTGGTATTAATGTCTTGGGTACTGTTTCTCTACGTTTTTGCTAATTACATTCAGAAGAAAGAAGAAACTAAAGTTAAGGGTCAGGGGTTTGTACATTACCCAGATTAAGTTATGCATCGTATCCAAGCATTGTAGGAGCTCCTCTTTGGCTGTGGAGGAAGACACCTGTAGATAAGAAAGAAACTCCAACAAAGAGAATGTTAGATAAAGATATGGTGGACTGCCAAGCAATGCTTGGTCTCAGAAGTGTAAAGCTCTGTGAGTGATGACAGTCCACTATTTATGAAAAAGAGTGTTGTATAAAAGAAATGGTGAAAGAATAAGAAAGAGAAAGTAGACAACGCTTACCTATTCTCTACAATCAGTCTGTCACAGTCGCTGATGTTGATAGTCCTTCTGGTGTCAGTTGGTAAATATTCCAACGTCAGCTATTTTGTCAATGTCGATAGGGGTAGTGGGCCTTGGATGGGTTTTAGGGTATGTCTGTGGTCAACATAGGAGTCTAGGAGTTTAAGGGTCTATGCAGGGTTGCAAAATAGTGTAGGGTTGCAAGACATTGAATAGGGCCTGAGAGGGGGCAAAGGTAGAGGGTAGGTCTGAAAAGAGGATAAGGATAGGAGGAAGGGTTTTTAGCCTCTCCAAGAAGAAAGTCGGGTTGGGTTGATAGTATTTAAGAATAGTAAATAGAGACTAATTACCAATGTATTTTAAATACTAAAATGAGATAGAATAATGCTTAGCTCTTCTTGGATGAAGAACCAAGGGTGTTAGAACATGTATTCCTATTATGGTTGATGTCGAAGTCCTCGTGCAATGTTCCAATCCAATCTGGAGTCACTTGTGCAAAGTTTTTAGAGCCATGTGAGCGTTAGTCAAAGTCTGATGATTGGTCTCAGAGTGTGCATGTCCATGTACAAGAGTTTGAGTGGAAGAATTAGAGATTAGATTCAGGATTCGGGGCTAAGAGAGAGAGAGAGAGAGTCTGAGAGAGCTAACTCAACATTGGAACTAGGTTTAAGTAACTGACATTGGTGATCCCATCAGCGTTTGCTGATAGTTGACCAACGTTGATAGCTAGAGAATGAGTAAAAGGGCTATTTTTAGCCCTTTGCCCATTCTTCCATCCACCAAGTGCATTTGTCATTGGTGAATGGTCAAAAGATGGGTTTATTAGGCACAAGAGTTAGTTAAGAAGTTGGAATAGGTCTTAGGTAGTTATGATTTGAAGGACTTAGTCATAGGGTGACTCATACGGTAGGAAATGGTCTTAGGGCAATGTGTCTAAGGTGAGGTGTCCAAGGTGAGGTATCTAGATGATGTCCTTAATTTAAAATAAGTAGTTTATTTTAAATTAATAAAGTGTGTAAGGGACCAAGGGGAATTAATAAAGTGTGTAAGGGACCAAGGGGAGTCGACACAATTTTGGTGTCTACATTTTCCCCTTTTTGTCTTGTTGGTTGTTCTGATGAATTGCAAGACAAAAATAAGTGTTAGTTGCCCCAAGTATGGGATGAGGTATTCCCCCTCAAAGCGAGAGTCGAGGGAAGGTAACCTAATATCAAGTGCCGATTTGATAGGTAGTGGATGGGTATGGTGAAGTTAGAGTGTAAATGCTACAATAGTTGAGATTGTGCGTATACCACTTCATGTGATAGGTAGGTCAAATTGTCACAGGCAAGGTCAAGGAGTGCTAAAATTGAAGTAATCGGTCTCTAGCTTTTAGTCATAGCTAATTGGGTTAAACAATAAAATCTATAGCTCTAATGGTCGTCGTGTTCCAAGTATCCTGGGCTAGAAAGTGCTCCTGAAAAACACAAAAATGTCACACATATTGGGGATCAACTAGAGTGCGATCCGACAATAGGTGTGAGGGTTGTAATGTGAGGTGCGTATAATTTTCTAACTATTTGTGAGGTAGCATATATGCAATCAAAACAACCAAGGCAAAGTTGTCTCAAAAGTGGTCATGGTCTGAGGAGATAGTCACGATCTCCAAAGTTGTTTGTCGAGTTGGCCTGAGATATAAGTAATCTCAAGTGTTTGTTGTGGTCAGGGAGATGTCTGTGACCTCTAATATGCCCCATGAGAAGTCTAAGGTGACTTTTATAGTGTTAGGGCTAGTTGTCTAGTTATGATTTTGGACTAGGTTGTTTGGTCATGGTTAAAGGTTATATGGTTGGTCCATCAAGTAGATGAATGAACAAATGGCCGACATCCTTAGGGGGCGAATGGCTGAGCTAACCTTAGAAGACCTTGTGTCAACTGAGTGCTGCCTACATAGCCCTTATTTTAAGGGCCTCAGGCCAATGTAGTTCTCCCTAAAAGGGAAGAAGAGGGTAGGTTATGGATTGGGTTTGACTAAGTTAAGTCATGGTTAAAGGTTATATGGTTGGTCCATCAAGTAGATGAACAAACGAATGGCCGAGCTAACCTCAGAAGACCTCATGTCATCTGAGTGCTGCCTACATATCCCCTATTTTAATGACCTCAGGCCAATGTAGTTCTCCCCAAAAAGGGAAGAAGAGTCAAAGTGGTCAATATCTTGGTTTGGTCATGTTAGGGTTTTTAGCACTTCCCATATGTCTAATGGTACATGATTGAAATGATGAGTGTATGATGATGTTATAGCCTTTTCCATATTATGTGATGGTGTATTCTGTAACATTGGTTATGTGGTTTTTCATCCCTAGAAATTTTCCATATTGGTGATGGTGTATGCCAAAAATGAAATGAGTGATGATGTTATAGCCTTTTCCATATTGTGTGATGGTGTATTCTATAACATTAGTTATGTGGTTTTTCATCCCTAACAATTTTCCATATTGGTGATGGAGTATGCTAAAAATGAAATGAGTATATTTATGCCTCAACCTTTTCCATATTGGTGATGGTATATGCTTAACATAAATTGTGTTTGGTTGATAGTTTCCATGTGTATTGTTTTCCATAGAAACTTATGTGAATGTGGTATGATAATTCATATAACAAAAATTGGTATTTGCATTAAATAAATCATGATGTCATGTTAGTGGTTTAAAAATGTTTTGGTTTGGTTTGGTTGTATGTGACGAAGGCGTATAAGAAGTGAAAGGCGTATTGCTCTTTCATTGACAAGGCCCATAATGATAGCATAAATAGGGTTTTTGCAAACAAAAAGTCCCATCAGTATGTCGTTGACCATTGGTTTGTGTTAGAGAAGTACTCTAATCACTTGATATTAAATGAGCTCAAAATCCCTTGAGTATTTTGGGGTAATAGGTGTGATTAGGTGATATGTGAGGGTAACGTAACCCTTTTTAGTAGGGATAACTTTGCCCCTTTTATAGGTGACCTTGAGAATGACTATAGACAAGTCCATGACTTAATAGTTGTAGACTGATTAATGTGGGAAATCTACTTGGGGATGTTGCTTTATTTTATGGTCATGATGAAGCTGATCGATGTGAGAAGCTTCTGAGAGTGTGCTATGTATGTAGAACAATTTAGGCATAGCCATCCTTCGAGGGAGTGGTCTATAGGTTGCTTTGTATGTTTGGATGTTTAGCTATCCTTCAAGGGAGTAGTCTAGTAATTACAACCATGATGTAGCTGTCCTTCAAGGGAGTAGTCTACATTTATAGTTTATGACCTTTGTATGTTTTGTTAGGCATCCCAATTTTATGTTTTGTTTGTTTACTAAACTTTTAGTCATGGACAAGACTATAGAGGTTTAGGGGTTTCCCTTTTATTAGGACAAAACATTCATGCTTTACAAAAGGGTTGACTAATGTTTGTAGGGAAAAAGGGTTAAAAGGAATAGGAATGAGGATGATAGGTGTTACTCAAGGGACGAGCTCAATTTAACCATCAAGTGAATGATTATTTGATTAATAGTAGAATGGTCGTAGGTGTAAGGCATTAAGGGGCTTAGGTTCTAGCTGACCTTCGAGAGAAGATAGATGATAAGTCCTTGATCCATACTTGTGCATTATTATGAAAGGTCTAAGCCAATTAGGAGCAAACTTGCCTTGTTTGCTTCTTTCCTCAAGGATGAGATCTCCAATTTTGAAATCTCGCTCTTTTAGATTTTTATTGTAGGCATGCTTTGGTTGATGTTTGGTTGACGTCGTAATAGTTAGTACAAAGTTGAATTCCCCCATTTGCTTATGATAGGGACAATGTTTGACACCCATTGCGGATGATAAATGGATTGAATAAATGAGACAGAGAGAAGACATTGAAGCTCCTCTTTGACAAGGAGTGCGACGTGAGGATGTATCCTGTGAAGCTTTTGTCTGACAGGCTTAGTTTAAGAGGGTGAGATCCTAATTTTCTAGGTTGGAGGCAGGAATCTTAGAACCACTAAAGGTGATGGAGGCAATAGTGTGTAATGATTTGACCAAAGTAGCTAGTGGTTGGGGGTCTTCAGGTTGGACCTCTACTACTTGTAAGGCCTTGATCAAGGTTTGGCGATGCTGTGGAGAGTTTTGTATTAGGTCATACAAAGATGTCTTCACAGGGGTTTGGTGAAGTTGTTTCACCATAGAGTCATGAATTTATCTAGAAGATTTTGGTTGAGATGTGCCCAAGATAGAAATTTTGGGTTTCGGTGGTTGAGAGGGCTTGACGAATGGATATGTCCAAGGAATAGAAACCTTCTCTTTTCCTTTATCCTTCAAAGTTTGTGACCTGGTGGCCACATTAATGGTGTTGATTTCAAACAAAGGGGGAGAAGGTGATTGAGGGACCATAATCTTGCGTTGAGATCCCAATTTAGGTGAGGATGTTTGCAAGGCATGGGATGGTGTCGATGGTTTGTTGATAGGGTAATCAAGAGGATCCTTAATAAAAGGGTGTCTTTTTTCAAGTGTTGACGAATGAAAACTTTAAGAGCACAAAAATGCTCAGTGTCATGCCCAGGTGTGCGATGATATGCACAAATTTGAGTGTCATCAAACCAAGATGGTTTTGGCCTGAGAGGTTGGCATGGCTTAATTGGTGGGAGAACGATGCTAGAAGACTGCAACAACTGACGTAACCTTGAAGCATAAGATCCCACTAATGGGTTTGCATATTTTGTTGCAAAAGGAGTTGACAACTTCTATTTAGGAGTTATAGGAGGAGTTTTTCATACCATCTTTTTGGTTGGCGGTGTAGCCACACGCGTAGATGGCACTTTCTTGGTGACATGTGTTGGATTTTGTGGAGGAAATATGTTTTTGATGGCTAGAGGGAGTAATGGATGCAATTTGTTTTTGTTAGGTGTTGGAGTAGGGAGCACTCCTATTAAGGTAGAAGGGTGTGGGCCCAAAATAGAGGGCAATGGTGATGGTGGGGGAGGAGTTATCCAACATTGTTTAGTAGCCTCCTTTAGTATGGTGTGAGGACCACTATTGTGTGGGATGAGGTTCAAATCTACCTTCACTTATGGGTGAGTGAGGTTTGATACAGGGCGAACGTCGAGAGGTTTAACCAATTTTAGCATGGTGGACACCTGTGATTATTTGGGTTTAGATGTGGACAGTTGAGCTTCTAACAATTTAGAAGTAGAAACTTGATCCTTGTTAGAGACTTTGGGTTGAATGGTCACAAAAGGATTGGTAGTATAAGTCAAAATGGGACATGTAGGAGCCTTAAGTCACTCCCATAGTGCCTCATGATTTAAGTTCCTCAAATGGAAAAATTCTTAGTTTTTTGCCAATCGATAAAAATGTTTATGTGCTGTTGCGCGAGGCTTTACAATCGGTGATTTGGAGGATTTGGGAGATCACAAGAGCAAAAATGTGTTGGACACAGTGATCTCGGGCCAAAGGCAAGAGAAAACCATCACTAGATCTTCCTTGACTAAAGTGGGTGAGGTGGCGAGTTCTTCTCTTGACAAAGAAGGGATTGGAGAATGTGTCTCTTCAAGAGGATATAGCATAGTGATGATCATAGCTTCTACATGTGGTCTAGGAGTGGGGAAAGTATGATCCCCTATTGATGATAAGAAGGACGAGGGCGGGACCATCGATGTTGGTACCGTCAAAGCATCCTCCAATATGGGAGAGTTCAAAGTTAACTCTCCTACGTGTAAAAGAGGGGTGGATGGAGGATTATCTTCCATATATGGAGGACAAATAGGAGAAGAAAGCTCTTCTTCCCATGGTGGAGAAATAGGTTGACTAGTCTCTTTAGACTGTGGGAGAGGTTGGTTAGGAATAGACACCATGTCGACCATGCATATATTGCACTCTTGAAGGTCATCACCCATGGTCTGAACATTATTCTAACTTAGGGGATGGTTAGGGAATGGTTGCCTAAAGATATCTATGTTTTGGTTAGCCGATGCATTTGGGTTATCCAAAACAATATCCCCCTTGTCTAACATGTCGTGAATAACATTTTTGAAGGTTTTACAATTGTCTATGTCATGACCCTTGACACGATTATAGTTACAAAAGTCATTTTCCCTATACCATGCAGGGATTGCTTTTGAAGGGTCAAATTGGGGTGGTCAAATTTGAGGGAGATTGAGGACTCCCTGCTTTACTAGTTTATCTAACATGGAAGTGTATGATTCTCCTATTCGAGTGTATTGACACTGTACATACTGTTGTTGGAATTGTCTTGTGATGTATTCTGATGTGGAGGGCTTAGATTGGTTGGTTGTGGCAGAAGATGATGATCTAACGACCCCAACATTTGCCGATCCCTTGGGCTTGGATTGGGAAGAAGGTTTAGAAGAAGAAGAGTCATTGAATTTTGTGTTGTTATTTTTACTATGCAATTTGACTTTATCTTCTTCGACTGTGTAGAGTTCAAGCTTTCGAGCCATGGTGAAAGCTTTGTCAAATGTGTAGAAAGTTTGGACCTACAAAGTAGATGAGATGTGTTTGGCACATGCTCTTGAAAAGAGCTCAATGAGCTCAATTTGGGTTAATGAGAAGGAGAGTTGGTTGATCAAACCTCTCCAATGGGCAACGAAGTCAGCTATTGACTCATCGTCGAATTGTTTAATAGAATAGAGGTCTGTAATGGAGACCTTCTTAGTGATGTTGATTGAGAAGTGGTTGAAGAATAGTTGTGTGAGTTGAGTGAAGGTGAAAAGGGAATGACTGGTAATAGAGCTATACCAATCAAGGGCAACACTAGAAAGTGACATGGGAAATGTGCAAAGTAATAATGCATCATCGTGTGCTATAAGGTAGAAAGCGTGTCTAAACGCTCATAGATGTTGTTGTGGGTCCTCTTTACTCTGAAATTGAGTAAATTTGGGGAGTTCCCACTGACTAGGGTATGGTCTAATAGGCACCAAAGGGTGAATGGGTTCGTTACATATTTTTTTGTATGAAATAACATTGCTTGAACTGGAAATGGATGCTCAAGGTTGGATATCTTATCCATCAGCATCTTAATTAGATCGACTGGTGGATTGGTAGATGGGGCAGCCCCTAAGTTCTAGGGTACTTGGAAGGCATTTTGATGGGAGTATGACGTACTTGGTTGCATTTGTGTAGGCACAACATATTGGTAGTTTGTCATAGGGACTGATATTGAGGCCAAGGGGGTTTGTGCCATGAAGCTGGAGGGAACAAATTGACTAAATGCCGCTAAGGGTGGTTGAATGGTGGCAACATTGGTTGAAGGATAGGTAGTCACTATTGTATTTATGGGCACAAGAGTGGGTGGGATAGAGACAATCAAGTTCTGATAAGGTGTTGAACTTGGTTGAATTGTTTGTAGTTGAGGGGGTATGGAAACCCCGATGGAGGTAGGGCCAAAAATAGAAGGGGAGGCCAAATCTTGGACATTGGCCATGGTTAGGTTAATAGTTGAGGTAGTGGCTTGAGTGGTCATAGGTTGGGTAGCGGATGCTGTTGATATCGTTGCCACTTTAACCAAGGAAGTTGGCATCCCATAAATTGGGTTACCTAAAGGGTCTCGTGTTTGGCTTTTAGCGAGATAGTGTTGGAGAGCCTTGATGTTATGGTCAAGGTATCTCTCAAAATTTTGATCCCCTTCGGGAATAATTGGAGGTTGATTTGGGGTAGGCTAGATAGGAGTATGCTCAGTATCTAAAGTATGTTCCATTTGGTGACTTGGTATAAAAGGCAAAGGTGGAAGTGGTTGTTGACTTGTGTGGTCAACAAGATTTTTGGATTGACTGCGTGTCAAAACCATACAAGGTGAAATGGGTTCAGGTTCTAAAAACTATGTATTTCAATTTTAGAAAACCAGAATGTATGTTTAACAGCAAAAAAGTTAGGTTTTAATGTTGCTATTTGGAAAAAAAACTTGTTGACAGTGACTGATGTTAGTGGAAAAATTAATGTCGGTGAGGATATGTTGCCGACGTCGGTGGAAAAATTGATTTTAGTGAATATATGTTGCTAAATTTGGTATAAAAATTGATGTCAGTAATGATAGTTGCTGACATCGGTTGAAAAATTGATGTCAATGTTTGTGTATTTCCAAAAACTCAAAAAATTGAAAGTTTTTGGAAGAAAGAGAAATTTTGAGTTATTTTTGGACCTCAGAATGCGACCTTACTAGCTCAAAAAATCAGCTAAGAATAGCAAAATAGATGATGGCAAACAACCTCTAAATGTTAAATTCCTAAGAATAAATTTTAGAGTCGTGGTGGCTTATGCCTTAGAAGAATGTGTTTGGGAATTGGGCTTTTAGAATGGATCCTAAAGAAGAAGTCTATGGTTGGTTTCAGGTTATGTTTTGGTGCTCAAAGATCTGTGTTAGGTTCAGTACATGGCCTGGTGCTGGGGCTTACTCCCTTCACTTCATGAACCCAGAGCCGAGCTGGGCCACTTAGCCAATATATACTTTGCCTATAGTTTATACTCTACCAGAGAACAGAGTGGGTCCTCCTCTTGGTTGTGAAATCCAAGTAGGATCACCAGGTAGGGTAAGGTATCCGCTAGGTGATGAAATCCTAGACGGGCCTTGTCTCAAGTATGTTTAGATGTTTGATTGTGTTTGTGGTCTGGTTGTGTAACATATGTGCACTATGATTTATTCATAATGCTTTTTTAATTACTAAGTGAGCTAAAATATGCATTCAAGCAAGAACGAGATGCAATAGTTTTTAACCCAAATTTAAATGTTTTGTTCAGATGCAAACAAGTGGAGAAAAGGTTAAGAGTATGAATTTTCACTACTCTAAGATACAGGGAAAAAGTGCCAAGAAGAAAAAGAAAAACGTTCTTCTTAACTTGTGCTAATGGTTTCTTTTCAAAATAAAGAGATAAAAGAAGGATGCAAGAAGAGAATCTAATGCATCTATATGAAAGTTTTCTTTTTTAGAAGAACAAACCGAAGGAAAACTCTAGAGTCCCACCGGGTGTGCCAGAATGTTTCCCTACATTTTTGCTAATTACATTCAGAAGAAAGAAGAAACTAAAGTTAAGGGTCAGGGGTTTAAACATTACCCAAATTAAGTTGTGCACTGTATCCAAGCATTGTAGGAGCTCCTCTTTGGCTATGGAGGAAGACACCTGTAGATAAGAAAGAAAATCCAACAAAGAGAATTTTAGATAAAGATATGGTGGACTGCCAAGCAATGCTCAGTCTCGAAAGTGTAAAGCTCCATGAGGGATGAAAGTCCACATTTATGAAAAAGAGTGTTGTATAAAAGAAATGGTGAAAGACTAAGAAAGAGAAAGTAGACAATGCGTACCTATTTTCTATAATCAGTCTGTCATAGTCACTGACATCGGTAGTCCTGCCAGTGTCAGTTGGTAAATATGCTGACATCATTTATTCTATCAATGTCGATAGGGGCAGTGGGCCTTGGATGGGTTTCAGGGTATGTCTATGTCAACAGAGGAGTCTGGGAGTTTAAGGGTCTGTGCAAGGTTGCAAGACAGTGAATAGGTTCTGAGAGGGGGCAAAGGTAGAGGGTAGGTATGAAAAAAGGATAAAGATAGGAGGAAGGCTTTTCAGCCTCTCCTGGAAGATATTCAAGTTGGGTTGATAGTATTTAGGAATAGTAAATAGAGACTAATTACCAATGTATTCTAAATACTGAAATGAGATAGAAGAATGCTTAGCTCTGCTTGGATGAAGAACCAAGGGTGTTAAAATGCATATTCCTATTATGGCTGATGTCGAAGTCCTTGTGCAATGTTCCAATCCAATCTGGAGTCACTTATGCAGAGTTTCTGGAGCCAGGTGAGCATTAGTCAAAGTCTGATGATTGGTCTTAGAGTGTGCATGTCCACGTCCAAGAGTCCAGGCAGAAGAATTAGAGATTAGATTCAGGATTCGAGGCCAAGAGAGAGAGAGAGTCTGAGAGAGCTAACTCGATGTTGGAACTAGGTTTAAGTAATTGACTTCGGTGATCCCGCTGGCATTGGTTGACAATTGACCGACATCGGCAGCTAGAGAATGAGTAAAAGGGCTATTTTTAGCCCTTTGCCCATTCCTCCATCTGCCAAGTGCATTTTTTGCTGGTGAACGGTCAAAAGATGGGTTTATTAGGCACGAGAGTTAGTTAAGAAGTTGGAATATGTCTTAGGTAGTTATGATTTGAAGGACTTAGTCATAGGGTGACTCATAGGGTAGGAAATGGTCTTAGGGCGATGTGTCTAAGGTGAGGTGTCCAAGGTGAGGTGTCTAGATGACGTCATTAATTTAAAAAAAGTAGTTTATTTTAAATTAATAAAGTGTGTAAGGGACCAAGGGGAATTAATAAAGTGTGTAAGGGACCAAGGGGAATTAATAAAGTGTGTAAGGGACCAAGGGGAGTCGACAAAATTTTGGTGTCTACAGATACCACTATTGGTGTTGATAGGAGCTTGAGAGGAATTATGAGAATGTGAGGCACCAATGGCAAAATTTTCTTGTGTAGCAAAAGATGGACTAGTGAATGGTTGAGAAGAAGAAACACTAGAATCATGATCACCTTGCATAACAAATGATGCATTAGTGGAAGGATTATGGATAGTGGATCTTATGAGAGGCCCACTTAATGTATAACCTACCATGTTAGTGGATATACTAGGCATGGAGTTGGAAGAAATTAGATAAGAAGAGGTCATGGTATGAGAAGGGGTCATAATTGAAGGAAGAGGTTGAGAATCAAATAAAGTGGTACCCCAAAATATAGTTAAGAATATAGGAGTAGGTGAATGACGATCTTCAACTTGACCACTAATCAAAAGATTGTAAATGGTAGAAGGATCTTTTCCTCAATGTTGAGGAAATTTAGAGATAAAGAAGAGTATTTTGAGGGTATGCTCTAATTCAGATTGGTCTTCTAATGAGAAAAGAGAATGTAAAAGATTGAAAATAATAATATTATTGAACTAGTGAAAAATTATTACAAAGGGATATTAAATATCCATGAAGATATCCTAAATAAACTCCTAATAAATAGGATGGGAGAATAATCAATATTCTAGAATAAACACATGAGTACAACAATAAAACAAATTAAACAACAAATATTCCTATGGTGGGTTAATCACTAAATAAATAATCTAACTTTCTCCCCCTTAAATCAATATAGATTGAAGTGAACATGAGAGAATTTCTCTAAATGCCTCAAATTTGTCAAATGCAAGTGACGTGGTGAAGACATTTGCATGTTCTTCTTCTATCGAGAAATATTAGAGCTAGATATTGTGTTGTTGTATATGTTCATGAATGAAATGAACTTTCACCTCAATTTGTTTTGTGTGTTCATAAAATATTAGATTATGAACAAGTTTTGGAACACCCTCACTATCACAGTACAAGATGGTAGGTGTCTTTTGTGGTACTCCCAATCCTTCCAGTATGTGACGTAACCATATCACTTCATATACAACTCATCCTGTAGCACAATATTATACTTCAATAGAAGATTGAGAAACAAAGTTTTATTTCTTGATCCCCTAGGATATAGGAATAGATCCTAAAAATAACACATATTTGGAAGTGGATTTTTTGTCATCAATATTTTTTGCATGATCTGAGTCAAAATATCCTATCAAGAAGAAATTATCATTCTTATTATATTCTAGGGAAAAGTCCATTATACCCTTGCTATATCTTAGTATTCAATTTGATACTTTCCAGTGAGACATCTTTGGCTCCTACATGAACCTTGAAAGATAGCGAAATACATAGCTAATTTCTGGTCTAATATATGTTAAATAAATAAGACTCCTAGGCAACTGTCAATAGAGAATTATATTTACTTCTGGTGATGGATCTATTGAGGGCTACACTGAGGGCTACATTGGTATAGATCTATATATTTACTTCTGGTGAATTCTTGAACTATTGAGGGCTACACTGATTCTATAATTGTGCTCATTAGAGCCAAATTGACCATGTCTTGAGTCATGTTACAAATCCTTGGTCTAGTAGTCAATGTGTATGGAACTCTATCTAGTTTAGCATCTCTTAATGTACTTGTATACCATTTAGGCATGCATTACACTATTCTTATGGGTTGATCTATATTAACTGACTGATCATCCTCACCATCATTATCATCTTCAGTGTGGTTATGACCTTCTAAATTATCTAGAAGTTTGATTATTGAATCATGTGAGTTTGTGGAAGGAAAATTGGTTTTACTTTTCTCATCAAACTCTACTTCCTTGCTGATGGAGATTTTCTTTGATTTAGGGTCCATTAGTTTGTAGGCTAATGAATCTTCACTATACCCTAAGAAGATATAAGGCATGGATCTGATATCTAGTTTCTTTCTCTTCTTTTTAGGAACATGCACATAAGCTTTACATCCAAAAACTTGAAGATGAAAAATGGAAGGTTTATGCCCTATCCAGTCTTCATGTGGAGTCATATTATGAAGAGCTATACTGGGTGAGCTATTCAACAAATAAACTATTATTTTCACTACTTATATCCAATATGTTCATGTCAAATTTGAATCTTCAATCATGTTATGCACCATTTCCATGATAACACAGTTTCACCATTCTACTATGGAGTATATGGTAGAGTCATTTGTCAATAAATGTCATGTTATTTCAAATAAGCAGAAAAAGCTTTAATGGTGAATTATCCCCCTCAAAACAAGTAGAGAGCCTTGATTTTATGATCAATTTTAGTTTCAAATTCTACTTTTAACTCTTTGAAAGTATTTTAGACTTGGTCTTTAGTCTGTAGACAATAGATCCACATCTTACATGAGTAGTCATCAATAAAAATCATGAAATAATGAAACCCATAGTGACTGGATCTCATAGGGCTGCATAGATCAGTATAAACTAGATCAAGCCTACCAAATGCTCTTGAAGAACTTTGACTAAAAGATGTTTGATGTTGTTTTCCTACTAGACAACTAGTGTAAATGTCTATATTTTTATTCAATGGAGGAAGTCCATGGACCATGTTCTGATTGCTGAGTGATTTGAGGTATCTAAAATTGACATGACCATATCTATGATGCAACATATTAGCTAAGTCTAAATCTTGATCTATAAGTGCTTGATTGTGTGATTGAATAAAGTCAAGTTAGAATATTTTTCCAACTCCTGAGGCTCGTGCAATAATTTTTGAGAGGTTTGACTTATCTTTGATCAAACACATTATTTTGTCACTTTTGAAATGAAAGTCAACCTTGAGGTTGTGGTCAAGTACTTGAGTGACTAATAAAAGATTCTTTATGAGTCTTAGGACATATAAGTCATCTGAGATTTTACAATCATGTCATCCAAGTTATAAAGGGATATTACCAATGCCCAGAACACGATAGGATGAGTCATCACCAAAAGAGACATGATTTTTCAAGGAAGTCTCATTCATGTTGTAGAACCAGCCTTGTCTTCCAATCATATGTTGAGTTGCATTTGAGTTGACATACCAAATAGAACTTTATGATGTTGATTCATCATGAGATTATGTAGCATATAAGAAGTCCTCATCTGAGTGGGTGTTTTCCTATTCAATAATGTTTCCTTGTTGATTGGATTTCTTATTCTAATGTCCTTTATTTTATCCTCGTCCTTTATGGGGATGAGATGATTTTTGGTGACTGGGCTTTTTGTTGCTTGGAAAGTCCTCAGCAAATTAGTTATACTAATAATTATTTAACTCATGGCCTATTTTCCACATATAAGGCAAAGTTTTTATTGTTTATCCACCTATGAATGATGTTGTTGACCTTGCTATTGATTAGAGGTAAGAACATGTTATTCTAATTCTTCTTCTTCTATATGCATAGAATTTTCTTGATGCAACATATTTACTAACTTGTCAAAAGATAGTTTCTGTGTTGTGATTATCAAATTAGTCATGAATATCTAATAGGAGGGTTGTAGTGCTATTAGGATAATAGGTACAAGATATGCATTTGCCACTGTTTCACCCAATGCTTAGAGTGAATCCCTCAGAGTTATGACATGGCATAAAAATTGCTTCCACTTTTTCATTGAACTTCAATTTGAGGGAATGAAGTTGACTCTATAGATAAAGAATGGTTCTTTCATTATTAGCCTCATAGACTATTTAGAGCTTATCCCAAGCATCTTTTGTTATTGTGGCCTCATAGATATGAGGTTGTACCTCATTTGATACTCTGAACATGATTATCAAATTTTTATTCTGATTGTATTTGTCAAACTTACTTTGATGATCAACATCATTAGCATGTCAAGTAAGAGTACCATTAACAATAGGCCAAATGTCTTCAAATTCCAAATGTGTCTTAATTTTAGTTTTCCAAGCAGCATAGTTGTCATCGTGAAAAAGCTATGAGTCTGGTAGAAATAATTTTGGCTTATTTATTACTATTTTGTAGAATATGACTAAAGGTGATGGATTGGTTCCTTATCACTCTAGGTATCAATGTCTCCCTTTCATTATACTATCAGTCTAAGATATCAACTCTTTTTTATACACACCCTTCTGATATATCCATTGGTATGTAGAAGAAGCTCACCCTTTCTATATACCTGATGGTATGTGAAAGAAGCATAAATGTACATGAAATATATTGATACGTGGTAGTAGATAGTACTAAAAATGACTCATTCAATCACTAACACCTGCTTACATGGATTTTTGGATATGCACTTATAACTTCACTATATACTTGGAAATACCATCAATCAAGATTTACACCCTTCAATTAAAATGAATGGGTAGGTGAAAGGATGGTTATGAGTGCATGTGACCTTATTTTTCCTTGATGATTTAAAGGGATGATGTCTAAATGTTGTTGTTGCAGCTATGTTAGGCTATGGATGTAGTAACTCAAGCATGATGACTTTACCTATAAATGTGAGTCAAAGGCACCACTTATACTAAACACTGTGATTGAGTTTGAAAACTCATGATTTGTGATTTATTTGCTTGCAAAAAATGAAAAATTACACTACTTGGAAAATAAATACAATATACAGAAACACTAATTCTGTTATTCAAAATAATATCCCCCTTTGTGTTTTAAAAAAAAACAAATTGGGCTCTTTGGCTCTTTTTGGCAAAAAAACATTTTTTTATTTTGCCTTTCCCCCTTTTTTGTAATTTTTTAAATTTTAGTACATTCCTAGCTAAATTTAGCTAGTTATAGTTAAATTTGACAAAATTACCAAATTTAGAGGGATTGCTAAATTTTCTTGTGAGGGGATTTGAACCTCCCACCTCCATTTTACTAAAAAGTATCCTCACCAACTCACTTATGCATTAATACATATTTGAATAAGATAAAACTTTTATTTAAAGGCTTTAAATTGCTATTTGGGAGATAAAACGACTAGCTTGGACAATACGATGGATTTGATTGAGAGGTGGTTTTTAAAAAAATTGCAGTAAAGAGAATGATATGTAAGTAGTTTTGACAAATAGAAAGGTGGTTTTGGGCAAATTTTCAGCAAAGGATTAATTTCATGGGTTGTTTTGAATTTTTTTTGATGTTTTAAGCAAATAGAAATCTTTAAAAATTTAACAAAGGTTAATATAACCAATCTTACACTAAAAATATCCTCTTTAGAATGCATGCCTCTCAAGATGCCACTCCTATGGGATGGATTAATATTGCAAACCATTATTTATTTATTGTAGGCTATTTGAATGCTTACTGTAGGCCATTTGAATGCTTACTACATGCTACATATTTATTTTATCTCTATTGCATCATCCAACATTTGTAAAGGAATGATGAACCATATCTGATTACTCTTTATTAAGATCTATTATGATGCCTTTGAATGTATAACACCAAATGCCAAGCTTTTAATTACTAGATCTTGTCTATGCTAATTGCTTAATGCAACATAGTCTAGTATAAAATCTAATCACTCTTTAAATGAGTAGATGATGCTTCAACATGATAAACGTAAATAATACTTCATAAGTTGGAATTGGCAGGTTGATATTCAAATGTTGAACACATAAGAGAATGAGTGCACAGGCTCCTCCTTTTTCCTTTCTCACTTGAATAACTTCTTCCTCTCAGTTGAGAGATTGGTACTGTTTTCCTCCTACTTTGAAACCAAATGTAAGATCTCAAGAATAATAATATTATTCAGCTAATGAAAAATTATTACAAAGGGCTATTAAATATCCATGAAGATAGCCCAAACAAACTCCTAAGAAATAGGATGGAAGAATAACCAATATCCTAAAATAAACACATAGGTACAAAAATAAAATAAATTAAACAACAAATATATACGGTGAATTAATCATTGAATAAATACTATTAAAAAGGATTATGCTATGAAGATTTATTAGGAGGGGTCCCATAGTTCATTGTACGAATGACAATATGAACATCACTAGAATCCAAGAGAGGATTCCTACTCTGTCTATAGGAGACCCTATGAGGGTTGGTAAAATTAATCATGTCTAATAACTACAACTAAGTATTTTCATCAATAAAAAATTCCATGATGAAGGGAAATAAAGAGAGATGAGAAAGAAAGAAAATAAGAAATGATAGAAATAGTATAGGGTCAACTAGGTAGACCTAGCATAAAAACAATGTCTACCAACTATACGGGGTCAACTAAGTTGATCTAGTATAGTAAATAGGGATTGGAAAAAGAGGAAACAAGGTCTACAAATTGTGTAGGGTCAACTGAGTTGAAAAAGGTATAGGGTTGACTGGGCCAACCTAGTACAACAAAGAGGGAAAAATAAGAAGCCTATAACAAATATGTGAACTGAATCAAGATAAATTTCAAAATCAATTTGAAAATAAATAGATAAAATAAAACAAATAGTCAATTGTATTAATGCTATCCAATCCAATTGAAGCACACAACAAAAAACCTTGCACCAATGCAATTTTATGCAAGTTTTTGTAATACAAAATACAATTAAGCAAAGAGAAATAAATCAACTTGGAAAGTAAATAAATAACTAATTGGTCAACCTAAATGTTAATTAGATTATTAATATATGATTTTAAATGTGATGGGAAGTTGGTTGTAATCAAGGAGCTAGAATGACAATCTAAGGATGGTTTCAGGTAGTTTGGCTTGAAAGGGACTATAGTGGCAATGATACAGGATTGGTATTGGGGCCTACCCCTTCACTTCACACATCATATTGATAAGGGTGTTGTGTGCTTAGCCATAAAATACCATTAACCACTATTTATATTTGATTAGAGTATCAGGTCAGCTTCCACTTTGGTGATGAAATCCAAGAAGGTTGGCCTTGGGTAGACAAATGTTAAAATTCCTATTTAGATTTTATGATTTGGTTATGTGTGCATAAAATATAAAATAGTAAAACTAAACAATTAATTTAAAACCACCTAATTAATCTATGTGATAAGCATGTAAGCAACAAGAAAAAAAGTGTGAACTAGTTACTAGCATATAAGGTTAATTCCAAATTTGAAACAAGGTACAATGTTGATATAATTAATAATATATGCATAAAATATAGAATAGGGTCAATAGGGTCTATATTATACTATAGAATCAAGTTATAAAAATGAATAGGGTTAGTAGAGTCGACCCAATTATCTAGACAACATATAAAACACATAACTAGGTCGGTAGGGTCGATCTAGTTGACTATGCAAGGGTAGTTTTGAAGACTATAAATTGTGAAAGGAAAGACTGTAAAGAAAGAGATAGAGAGATAGAAAGGAACCTTGGTAGATTAGAGATGCAGATAATGAAACTTTTTTTTCAAGAATGTTGATATATGTTTGTAACTTTTGCTAATTGGGTCGACTGGGTCGATCAAGCTTAACAAAAACTTGCTACTGAGTGTTTGAAATGTATAGGGATGACTGGGTTGACCTAGTATAATGAACCTGATGTCTAAAAAAGTAAAAGGTCAATTGGGTTGAAATATTATTTTGGATTAGATGTTTATAAATTTGAAAACCTATATTGGGTTGACTGGGTTGATCCAGTAGATTGTACCTAAAACTTCTGCATAGAAGTTAGATATTGGGTCAACAAAGTCGATCTAGTATGGCAAATATATGATAAAAATAATGATGAAATAATGAAATAAGGTACAAAAATCTTTCAAGGGTTAGTTTATGTTGGGTTGACCAGAATGTATGCAATCATAAATGCATCATGTCTATAACTCAATTGTAGCTTGGAGAAGATAAAGCATACCTACGCTTATGATTAGGAATACATTTATTAAGTGGAGTTAAAACCAATATGGGGATCTAATAGACCCAATTAATAGATCACTTGTCATAATACACCATTCTAAGGACTCCAAAGCCTATAATCTAACACAGTCATGTAATAACCCTAAAAGAGTCATAGGTTCAATGTTCACTCTATTTTAATAACAAGAAAATAAATCTAATCTAGTGCACACCAAATCTTATGGCACAAAATGGGGGTTATAAATAAATAAAACTAAACATGTATAGAAGACATATACTCATGTCAATGTATACAAAATCATAATGCATGGGAGAGAAGCACAATTGCATTCTCTATCTACTCTTACAAAGGAGAAATAAAATTAGGAATACTTACCTTTGAAGACAAATCTGTCGAAACTCAATCTCTCCCATGGCCAAGGTGATTCACAAGAGATTAATGTGGTATGTAAGGATAAAAAATACAAATCATCTCTAGGCTACACAATCTATCTATATATCCAAAATACTTCTCCACAAGCTAATATCCGTATCTCTAAAGAAAGTATAAAACCTAAGATTTTTTCCTCAAGTAGAATTGTCAATAAGTAGATGTTCATTTGCACTTATTATTATTCACTTATATTCTTGTCAAATGATTGGAAATACACTTATATATATAGGTGTATCTTTCCCTAAATCCTTCCAAATATGTCGATTATAAAGGGTCGACCCATTCAACCCTTTATGTTTTCAGGAGATAATTCACTAGGTCCCAAGCTAGGTCGATTGAAGGGATAAAAATTCTCCTAATGAAAAATACCCATAAATAGTACATGGTCAACCTAGTTGACCCTATACATTAATCAGATGCTAAAATATATATAGTGTTGACCTAGTTGACCTAGTATAATTAACTAGTTGAGAGGGGGCAAGGCAAGAACATGAAGGATAAAGCATGGTAAATGACTAGAATAGGTAAGACTGAGAAGAATAAGATTAGGGTAAATGGTTTTTGGAGATGAGTGTGTATATGGAAAGTGGAAAAAGAGACAACAATCTTATGAAGCATGAATGGTCTACCCACCCCTTTCTCGGTGTATCCCTTAAGGCATGCACTCATAGAGATTGAGACTCAATGGTTTCCTATAAGACAATGTGTCGGTAATCGATAAAAGTTTAAAAATATTATGTGTATATAGAATCATGATAAAAATTAGGACCAATAAGGAAATTAATATTTAAATTATGAGGTTGTCTAAAAATTTCATGGGAATGACCCTAACTAGCATGAAACAAAATTTTTTTATTGGTATCATACCAAGATTTCATGGGATAAGTGGGATCAAGATCTCATAGAAGATGCCTTGATAAATGTTTTTTTTATAAATTTTGATAAGGATAAAGGTTTATTGAAATTGATGTTATTGGTTAAATATAGATGAGGGTTGATTATGTGGTTTGGAGGGCAAGCTTGTTCTAGATTTTGGTTAGGAATAACAACTTGAATGGTATGAATGGTATCATATGATTTAATGACACCATCATTTTTAACATGATGATTCTTATTTTTTATTAACATGTGAGTACTGATATAATGTTGGGATGGATCTAATTTATGAATAAGGAAATATTGATGTTTGCCTTGATCAATGGCTTCCTTCAAAGTATATGAAGAGAGAGTCCAGACCCAATATTGTAACTTGGGAAAAAGATCATTGGTGAAAAAATGAAAGAGGTTTTCATCTACCATATTATGTTCAAATTTTGTAGACAAGGTCTTCCATCACTTGATAAAATCTTGTGTAGTTTTAGTTTCAAGTTTCTTATAATTGATAAAATAGGCCAAGATATTCTCAAGGAGATCATTAGTTTAGAACTCTTGGACTAGATCATTAACTAAATCTTCCAAACTAGTGATGGAATGAGATTTGAGTTGGTTGTAACAATATAAATCATCATTTGTGAGATTATTTGATAATATCTTGGTAGTGTCAAAGATATTTAACTTGACCCAATCTTTATATAGATTTTTAAATGTTTTTAAGTGAAGAGTAGGATCGGTGGACCCATTATAAGTAATGGTAGGGATGATACCTCCTATATTAATATTAAAATTTTTGGATGTAAGAGGGTCATTTTGAAGGTGCTTGATTGTTTTATTAATAAGATGAGGTTGAGGGATAATATTACCATGGGAATCCTGAAGAGGAAGTGGGGGAATATTTTGGTTATGCATGCCCCATGAAATTTGTTGAGGGTGGGTTTGAAGATGGATAAGATGATTTTGCATTTGCATCATTTGATTTGTATTATTATCTTGGAAAAATTTCATTTATTTAAGAGTTTTTAATATAAGTTTATGGGTTTTATTGGTATTATTGGCATTTTTTGAAGCATTGAAAGTGGTAGTAGTGGCTTGGGTACCACTATGGGTTTTAGTAGTAGCTTGATAAGAATTGTTGGTAAGTGAGTCAATAGTAGCATGATTTTCTTGTGTGGCAAAAGATGTACTAGTAGATGGATAAGAGGAAGCAACACTAGAGACATGATTACCTTGGGTATAAAATGATTCACTAGTGGAATAATCAAGAAAAATAGGTCTTAAAAGAGGCCCATTAGATGTAAAACCTACCATGTTAGTAGAGATACTAGGCATGGAGGTGGAAGAAACCAAAGAGGAATATGTAATGGTATGAGAAGGGGTCAAAATAGAGGGAAGAGGTTGATAAGAAAAGAATCTAGTGTCTCCAAATTTATGGGAGAACATGGGAGAAGGTGAATGGGGTTCCTCAACTTGACCACTTATCATGAGATGGTAAATAGTAGAAGGATGTTTTCGTTGATGTTGAGAAAAATTATTTATGAAAAAAAAGTATTTTTAGTGTATACTATTTCTAGTGTATACTCTAATTTGGGTTGATATTCAAATGAAAATAAATGATTATGAAGTGAAGAATAAGGAGGGGTCCCATAATTTGTAGTACGAGTGTCTACATGCACATTAATTTCATCTAGGGTAGGAGCCACAAGTTACTTATGGGAGAACCTATTGGGATTGGTAAAACACATCATATCTATTGAATTCAACTTAGTTTTGTCTTAAAATAGGAAGTTCATGATGAAGGAGAGAGATTAGGGAAAGAAAGGCTAATGAAAAAGAAAAAAGATAGATAAGAGTACAAAGTTAACCAAGTCAACTTAATACTATTGGATAAAAGATAGAAGAGTACATAGTTGACCAAGTCAACTTAGTACTATAAATAGGGAAATAGATAGTCTGATAAGGATACAGATTTGACCAAATCAACTTAGTATTGTACCCTGATTGGTAGAAAAGAATATTGGGTCAAATAGGTTGACTTAGTATTGTAGTCAAGAAAATAGATAGTTTATAAGAGATTGTGTCAAATAGAATGACAATGTACTAAAAATAGGGAAAGATTTTGCAATATAATCAAAGCAATAAATGGAAGCAAACACACAAATAATTGGATTAATGAGAATGATCCTATTGTCACACAACACAAAACCTTGCACCAATGTTGGAAAATGTAATTTTTTGTAATACAACACATAATGATAAAAAAACAAACAATAAATTAAAAATTAAATGATAACTAAGTGGTCATCCTAAGTTTTTTTAGATTATTATAAAGTGTTATTTTAAGTGTGATAGGGAAGTTGGCTAAAAATAGGGAACTAGAAATCAATCTATCGATGGTTTTAGGATATCTAGGATAAAATGGATCTATGTTGGCAATGGTACTGGCTTGGTATTGGGGCTTACCCCGTTACTTCACAATCCTATAATAATAAGGGTGTCTGAATGCTTTACCAATATATAACATTACCCACATGTTTATACTTGGCTAGAAAACCAAGTTAGCTTTTCCCTTGGTGATGAAATCCAAGTAGGCAAGACTTGGGAAGATAAATGTTAAATGCATTTTGAATATTGTGTGATTTGGAGTTATGTACAAAAAGAGAAAAAAAGTGAAATTAAATGGTATTTTTAAAAACTACATAATTAGACTATGTGAGCTACTCTAAGAATTAAAATAGGTGAAAATTAAATTATGAATTAATTACTATCATATATTTGTTAATTACCAGATTTAGAATGGTACAAAGTTAGTTTATATGACACTATATGCAAACATTAAATAATATAGCTGACTAGGTCACTATTATTTTGTATAAGCAAGAGTCTTTAATAACTAAGTTGACCAGGTCGACTTAGTCTTTTAAATAAAAGATAGGCTATAGAACTAAGTTGACTAGGTCGACTTAGTTTGTTGTAGGATTACAGTTTTGAAGACTACAAACTTGCAAAAAATAGAACTGTAATGAATTATTGAATTAAAAGAGAGAGAGAAAAAGAGAAACCTTGGTGGGTTGGAAGATGCTGAGGATTGTAATTTTTTAATTAAAGTGCCTTAAATATTGCTTGTATGTTCTACCAATTAAGTCAACTGGGTTGAACTAGTTTTATGAAACCCTATTTATTGAAGCCTGCAAAGATGACTAAGTCAACTTGATTGACTTAGCTTGTTATCTGGATGTTGACTATAATATTAAGTCAACCTATTTGACATAATTTATTATCTAGAATTGAATAAGAGTAATATGTTAACCTGCTTGATCTAGTAAGTTATATTTGATGAAGACTTGTGTAAAAAGAACATAGTTATTTTAATGTGAATGTGTGTTAAACCTGTGCACAAAAGTTACAACTATACCATCCTGGTTGACCTAGTATCACAAACATAAAAAAATATTAGAATGATAGAAATGAAACACATGAAATAAAACTTGTAAGGATTATATTCACATTGAGTTTACCTAAATGTATGTAATGGAAAATATAACATAATCTACAAATCAATCCTTGCTCAAAGAAGATAGATCCTACTTACACTTTCGATTGGGGATACATTAGATAATCAGGGTCATGACTAATATGGATCCTCTAGATCTATCCAAAGGATCTCTTACCATAATAATATCACTAGGAAAGCTTACAAAGCCTCCAGCCACACAAAATTATGCAATAACCCCAACTAGGTCTTATGTTTTCATATTCACTAAACTAATAATAACTAAATCAAAATCTAATCCAGTGCTCACCAAAACTTATGGTACAAAGTGGGGGTAATAAATAGTAAAATTAAATATTTATAGAAGACATATACTCACATTAATGTATATGGAATCCTAATACATAGAAAAGAAGTTAAAATGCATATCTATCTACTCTTACAAAGGAGGAACAAAGTTAGGAATACTTACCTTTGAAGATGAACCCACCAAGCCTCAATCTCTCCCTTGGCCAAGGTGTTTTCCAAGAGGTTTTTGGGGTATGTAAAAATGACAAGGATAAATTAGCTTTAGGCTAGATAACCTATCAGTGCATCTAAAATGCTTCTCTATAAGACAAGATCCGTATCTCCAAAAAAGTATGAAACCTTTAGTTTGCTCATCAAGTAGAATTATGGATAAGTAGATGCACACCATATCTTACTTCTTATTCTCTTCTCTTAGAAATGGTTAAGTTATTATGTTGATATATAAGTTGATCTAACCCTAAACCTTTTAGAAAGTCTTGGCTAACAAGGTTGACCCTGTCAACCTAGTATCATAATTGACAAAAAACTAACTAGGTCAAGGACTAGGTTGGCCAGGGGCTGACCTAGTCCATAATAAGTTTTGTCGATAAGAATAGAAGGTAAATGTGGTTGACATAGTCATGTAAATTGTCAAAAAGGGGTTTTGGTTAGGGAAAGGTATAATGAAGGTGGTAAAATACTTAGAGGAGTGTGTAAAATGGGAGGTAAAGCTTAGGGGAGTGGTTTTTATGAAACAAGTGTGTATATTACAAGTGGTAAAAGGGACAACAATCCTGAAAAGCACTAATGGTCTACCCACCCCTTTCTTGGTGCACCCTTTAGGGAGTGCACTAAGATAGATTGAGAATCAATGGGTTTTTATAAGATTTTGAGTGTCAGTAATTGATAAAAGTTTGAAAATATTATGTGTATACAGTTCCCATTATCACATGTGACTGTGCCCTAAATTCTAGTATTCTAAAATATAAAATTTCTAGAAAATGAAAAGATTGGTGAGTGTTCATGTACATATTCAACATTCATGTCCTTGTATGATCTTATATCTAGGTTCTGGGAAGATTATGGGTTTCTTCCTATTTTTCTATTTCTACATTCCTTTAGTCAACATAGTCAATTAGATGAATTAAAAAGATAATTTAATCCTTCATTTGCATAATTTACTCTTGTTTATAATTAATTTAGTTTAAACCATTTCGAACATTTACTTTCAATTTTATTGTTATAAGTTCTTTTACAGCACCTTGCATTATTATATGTATCAAAATTAGGATTAATCACCACATTAATCCAATTCAAGATGAAACATTTGATGAACTTGCTTTTTTTATTTGATAACTAGTTCAAAACCTAGGTTTCCTTTAGGGTTCCAAACTTATTTCTAAGATTTCAAAATATTGTATTAGGGTTTTAGATCTGATTTACACATTGTACACATCATATAATAGTTATAGTTGATGATTAATTTTTGTTACAAGCATCTTTATTTTTTATGGCATGTTATATTCCCTTAATCAGTTAAATCATTCATACTCATGAAATAAAATGAATCAAATCACAAGGTAAGACACAAATATTAAAAATGATTTAAAAAAAAAATTAAAGTAACATGGGAACAATATAAATCATATATTTAAGATGTTATAATCCCTCCTATCCCTAAATATTGTGATAGCTAATTTCCATCTAAGTAGTTTCACGCTATCACTATCCCTAGAGATAAGTTGAGCCACTCTATAGTAATAAATTAAGGTAACCAATATGTCCTTCCTCAGCCTCCTCCACTTCCTATATCTCCTCTTGATGGTGTTTACATGCATATTAGATTATAATCACATATGATTTGTATTTGTGAAGCCCTTAAAGATCAAATCAACACTATGATCGAGTCAATACAAGATTTGAAAAAGGTAAAATAATTAGTTTAATCTAAATATTACACCATGATTAAAAAAAATAAAAATACAAAGAATATAAATTATGTTAGTGTTAATCATGTATTTGCATCATGCTAGTGTTAATCATGTATTTGCATCTTCATATAGCACTTTTGTGCCTAACAATAATTTATCTCAAGATTGGAAGACAAAATGGAATACATATACAAGTAGTGACTCAAAAAGTGCACACAAGACTACTAAGAATTCAAGTGAATTTTTTAGATAAATGTTTAGAAACAAGTTAATTACGTACCTTCAATACCTCCTATAAGAAAACCAAATTACTATTTTGCATATCATAGAATGCAAGGGCATCATACAAATAGTTTTTTGGTTTTGAAAAATAAAATACAAAAGATAAATGATAGAGGTGATTTAATAATAGATAAATCAATAAAACAACCCACTCACATTGTGATTACGTCTCATAAGGAATGCATGTAATTAAAACAAGCGAAAAAAATCAAAACTAGTGCAAAAAGAACAAAGACAACAAGTATTGATAAAAAAGGAAAATTCAAACAAAAACCAATTTCAAATGGTAAAGTTAAATAAATAAAATATTCCAAAGGAAAAAATATAAAAAAATAATTGTACAAAAGGAACAATGTGAAAAATAAAGATTGCAAAAAACACAATTAGAAAAACAAGGTTACAAACACTAAAACAAGATAAGTTAAAAAAATAAAAATTATTACAATAGAAATTTAAAAAATAAGTTCAACTTAAGAAAAAAAAAAACATTCTTAGGAGAGGGTTTCTTGTAAAAGAGGTTCAAAATCAAGACATGGATACAACATCTAATGTTACAAGTACGGTTCCAAAAGAGGAAATTCTGAGCCCTTCCTCAAATCAAGAACCTTTCACTATCATTGCTCACATAGATGGAAAGAAATTTACCACTATTATGGTTATGGATTATCAAGAAATAAATTCTTATTTTTCATCATTTATTATATTTCTTGGATATAATTATCAACATATAGATCAAACTACCACATCAACATCATATCTAGAATGAAATGAGTTACCAATATTATTTACTTTAAAAAAGTGACATCTTACATTCAACATAATTTATCATACAAGTGCATATAATTTTGTGCTTGGAGGATCATGGTTAAAATCAATAAGGGCATTGATCAATAAAAATAAAGGTTGCATTATATTTGGTGATGAATACAAGGTCATTTCTGTTAGTGTAGGATATTATTTTCTTTGTATTTATTATTATGGATTATTCCTACGCTTGTATTTATCTTACTTAGGTGTTATTTTGAGGTCACTTAGGTGTCATAAATGAGGTAATTAAGATGCACATGCACATGCATATTTAAAAATTATAATCAAATTGGTGGGTAAATATACCCTTACCCACTAATATTGACATATGGAGCACACAAACCATTTGGCAAAAGTTTTGTGTTCACATTTCCAAATGTCTTGGCTGTATGTCTCCATTGTACCTATAAATATGCCTCTCATATAAGATATTTTTTAATGAGTTATGAATGCAATATTATTATAATTATGCTCTATTTTGATTTCAATCTCAACAACGGCTTCTATTTGCTTTGCATTTGTAGTTCGTGTGTTCGATTCTATCAGTTGGATATTGGATAATTCTATCATGGTATTAAAGATTTTTTTAGTAATAAACACCATTTTGTTGTTAATTTATTGAAATCTTGAGTATTTTTTTATTTTATATTCTAACTGATATTGTAAAGGAAAAACCTATAGATATGTGTGTATCATTTGTAGTCCTTTCTTCTCTAATTGGTGATCTTCATCAGTATTTACAAGTATTTTAATTATATTGGATATATAAATAACATTTGTGCATATTAAATGAGGATTCAAGCTAGTTGGAAAACATACCAAATCATTTTTTGATAAGGAGGCAAGATTTACAAGTTATTGTTTCTCCAAATCCATTTTTTTGATTAAAATGACTGTTATTTTACCAAATATAAAAAATTAGTAAATAATTGATGAGGCTAGGATATGCCCAATAAATGTATAATAGACGACCTCATCTTCCTCTCTCTTTTTATTAAGTTTGATTGCATTTTGTAAATTTTATTTTGATTTAAGATGAGTTAGGATGTGATTATACATCTTTTGTTGATTGTGATTCTAACATTTTAAAAGACTTGTAATTCCTAACAAGTGTGTTGAAAAATTCTAGTTTTGCAATAAAATAGGTCATCATCAGGTTAAAGAATAAATATGAAGTGGATTACATGTTTTTTGGAAGCATTGGACTCAATTCAAATTAGTTCTAAAACCTACAGAATCTGTTCTAGAACCATCACAGTCAGTTTCAAAACTTCACCATACTATTTCAAGTTGTCGCATTTTAGACTTAGCTTCTGAAATCTATATTTAGCTCCGGTACTCTTTTAGATAAGTTCTAGAACTTTTGCGGCTAGATATGGAATTGATGAGGATCTATTCCAAACAGTCAGCAATTTGTTAAAGATCAATGATCCCATTAAATTAGGAACAAATTCCCAATTTTTTGAACTAACATAATCAAGACAATTATCACACAACTGAACATCCAACCACATCTTGATTTAGCATCTATTTCGAGCACAATTTAGTTCTATCATATCTATGAAATAGTTACAACCATCAAAACATCTATATATACAGACCTAATATAGATATAAAGGATATAGAAGATAGTAGAAGAGTAGAGAGAAAAAGGATAAATTAGTATATTTATAATACCGAATATTTTTATCAATGAAATAACCCTTCATGTTTTGAAAGCAAATTGAATTGTTCAAACCCTGTTCTAGGCAGAGTAAGGGCCCACTCCTCAAAAAGACCAGAATCTTCATTTTTGTTAGTATTTATATTTATATTTCAGTATTTATATTTAAAAATTAAGATTTGTTGTAAATTTGTTCTTGCAGGCATTTCAGATTAAATTTTCATTCCTACAACATATGTTTATTTCTAGCAATCAATTTCATTCCTAAAATGTGTGTTTATTTTCAGCAGTCAATTTCATTCTTGCAACATATGTTTATTTCCAGCAATCAATTTCATTCTTGCAATGTGTGTTTATTTCTAGCAGTCAATTTCATTCCTACAATGTGTGTTTATTTCCAGCAGATATGCATAGTTTGATTTCAATAAGGTTTTAACCAAAAAATCCTTAAGACATTAAAAACCCCTCAAAATAAGAAAAATATACAAATACCCCCATTCAATTACTAAATCATTATGATTTCTCTTGTTGCATACAACTTCAGACACAGCCTTGGTTAAATATGACATCAACGAAAAGTTGATTAAATGAAGGGGATAATGACACCCAACATTTTTGGTGCCATTACTAGGGACTACTAGTTAGAATTTTCTAATTAGGTGTTAACAAGAGCAACAATCATTCATTTTGTAATTAATGAAAATTTCCCTAATTTATGAGTAAACCACGAGATTCCAAGGGAAGATTTATCCCCAAAATTTTTGAACAAGAAATTCCATCACCCTCTAGTTTAAGAAAAGACGTTGAACAAGAATTGGAGGCACCATTATCTCCTTCAAGACAAGAAACAAAATTTCCATATTTAAATTTTTTGGATCAGTCACTAGAACCAAGTAAAACCATAGGGAGGAGGATTATTTCTCAATATCCATTGAGGGAAAGTTTGGATTCTCATTGAGTAGTCAACCCCCTACTCCTAACTTTTCACCATCTCCAAAATAGACCACATACCACATTGATTAGGAGAAGGAATTAGAGAATACCAGAGAAATGGAATGTGAAGCTGGAAGAGAACCTAAGAAAACCTTTACCTATCCTATTCATATCAAGGATGATGAAACCACTATGAAAAACATTTCACCTGCACATTTTCCCACATTTAGAGGAATGCCATATGAGGATCCTGACCAATTTTTGTTTGAGTTTAAAGCACTATGCCAGATTTATGATTACAAGATAGATAATTAAAAACTGAAGTTGTTTCCATCTACCATGAAGGATGCAATAATGAGGTGGTTTATGGGATTAACATATAATTATATTACCAATTGGGAACAAATGGAAACTATCTTCCTAGACAAATATCAAGATTATTGTAGAGGAAGAAATTGAAAGGAAGAATTTTTCAAAATCAAACAGGAAGAAGATGAAAATATGGAAGATTACTTGGACAGATTCCTCTTTGTGAGTAAGATATGTGCTTTTATACTTCAAGAAGATTTAAATAAAACAGTTTTTCTCAAAGGTCTAGATGATGAATCTAGAGAAACCCTTGATTTAATTGGCAGAGGAAACATTGCTCAATTAAGAATGGATGAAATCATAGAAATTTGTAGAAACTATTCAAGAACAAGGGGAGGACCTAGAAAAGGGAAAATGGTTAAAAATTGAATCAAGATATGAACAAATTGATGGATGAATTGGCAAATTTTAAAATAGATATATTATATCAATTAACCTCCACGATGGATGGATTAAAAGCTAAAGCAAATGCCCAACTTGAACTATTATCCATGTATTGTCCTAGATGTAGGAAGAAGCATGCACTAAGAAAATGTCCTTTGGATAAAATGAAAGTATGTCTTGTTTGTGAATCTAAAGAACATGATACTCATGATTTTTTCTCTTCTTCCACTCTTAAAAAATCAGCTCAAACAAACCAATACATCAGCCATCACAAAAGAATGAAATTTTGTTTAGAGACAACCTAATCAAGGACAGTTTATGCCACGACCAACTCCTAATCCCTGGGTGATGCCATGGTCAACTCAAATAGTACCATGAAGTTGGGGACAACCACCTTAGGCTCCTCAACCCACATGGCATCCTCGAGATTGGGCAAGTCAATCTTGGAATACTCAAGGACATCAACAACCTTGGGTTGGTCAAGGAAATCCTTATACTTGGCCACAACCTAGATGGAGCCCTAACAATAATGTGCAAGGAAAAACATATCCAGATTATAGATTGAAAAATTTTTCCAAACCCAAATGCTAGCACAACCAGTAGCAAACCCAAGAAACAAACAAACAACTCCTGTATATGAAATGAAACCAAAAAAATTAGTTGATTTAAATATAATGGATTGAAAAAACATTCAAACTAGATCTGGCAAAATAGTTAGCAATCCACCTGTTATAATCACTGAGATGACAAAAGAAGCTAAAACTTCTAGCATAGTTACACCTAAGGAAGATGACAAAGAAAAAGATAAAAAAACATAAAAAATTCTACTGAGATTCCATTTCCAGAAAGACTTAAAGAAACCATAGAACTTAAGGAATTTGAATTAGTGCAGGAACTAAGAAGATTGAATATTGAAATACCATTGTTACAAGTAATTAAGGATATTGCAGAGCTAAAAAAGTTAATCAAATTGTTATGTTTTAAAAAACTAGAAGAATGAAACAGTACCCCATGACTATTCAGGTAGATGGGAAACTTGCTGATTTATTAGCAGGGAAACTCTTATTACCTAGATATGGAGATCCTGAAAGCCTTATTATTTCTATTTCTATAGGGAATAAGGATATACATAACATTTTGATTGATTTGGGTGCAGCTATCAATATAATGACAGTGGACACTTTGAAAACATTACCATTAATAGGCATACAACCTCCTAATACCATATTGCAGATGGCAGATCAGTCTGTAGTAAAATCAGAAGGAATTATTGAAGATGTGGCAGTAATGGTGGAATCATGGGAATATCCAATTGACTTCCTTATATTACAGCCAAAAGGTAAAACACTTGATTATCCCATTATTTTGGGGTGACTATGGTTAGCTACAATTGCTACCTTAATTGATTACAGGTCAGGTGATATGACTATTTCAAATGGTAAGAATTCTAAACAAATTTCATTATATCCATTTGCATGACCTTTTATTGATAAAAAAGTGAAATTATGGGTTGATAATCTTGATATTAATGAGCAAAATCTGTCTTCTTTGGCTATGATAACATTGTAGGATCATTTATGAGAAATAGATATGGTTAATCCTTCATTAAATGAACATCAATCATCATTGGAGCAGTCAAGATTAGTTCCAGAACCATCATAGTTAGTTTTAGAACCATAATAGTTAGCTTTGAAATCATCACAATTAGTTTTGGAATCATCACAGTTAGTTCTGGAATCACGCCAATTCTCTGCAAGTGAAGATAATTTCACTCTAGGGGAACACGATTTCTCTTGGGGAGAGGAAGGATCTATAACATCAGCTTTACAGATATCAGGAGATGATGAAGAATTTTTGGAAAATAGCAGTAACGAGGAGTTTGACCTAAAACAAGATAAGTATCATAACTCTTCTTGTTGTCCTTTTTCCATCATTCTACCTCTAGGAACTTTCAGAGATGTTGCTACATATCATATATTGTTACCACATGCCTATCCACTAAACACCTTAATGGAACCCTTTCAACAAATTAGTTCATCATATCCTATAACCAAACATGTTGAGATTCAACCAAGAATTTTTTTGAATATAAATAACCGGTTAAAGAATGATGAAGTCAAACTGTTTGATGTTCTAAAGAATCATACTAAAGCATTTTCTTGGGACTATAGAGATGTGAAAGGAATTCATCTAAGTATCTGCACTCATCACATTTATACTAGAAAAATTAGACTAGTTAGGCAACCTCAAAAAAGGATTAATCTAGCCTTAAGGGATATTGTCAAACAAGAAATTGAAAAACTATTACAAGTAGGTTTTATCTACCCTATCTCAGATAGCCAGTGGGTGTCTCCTCTTGTAATTGTCCCTAAAAAGAATGGGAAATAGATAATTTGTGTTGACTATAGGGAACTAAACAAATCCACCTTGAGAGATTATTTTCCCTTACCATTCATAGATCAAGTTTTGACAACCTTTCAGGTAAACATTGTTTTTCCTTCTTGGATGGATTTAGTGGATACAATCAAATCTGAATTGCTGCTAAGGATCAAGACAAAACTACATTTACTTGTCCATGGGGTATCTTTGCTTATAGGGTATTGCCATTTGGACTATGTAATGCTCTGACAACCTTTCAAAGAGTTGTATTAGTAAATTTTTTAGACCTAACAAATGATTGTGTGGAGGTATACATGGATGACTTTACTATGTATGGAGATACATTTGATGATACCTTAAAAAATTTGGACAAAGTATTAATAAGATGTGAAAAACATCACTTGTCTCTTAGTCATGATAAATGTTTGATGATGGTCGATGAAGGGATCATATTAGGGCACCATATTTTAAAAAGAGGAATTCAGGTTGACCAAAATAAAATCAAGATTATTTTATACTTGTCTATTCCTCAAACTCCTCCAGATATCAAATCAATCTTAGGACATGCTAGATACTATAGGTATTTTATCAAGGATTTTAGTAAAATAGCTGCCCCCATGTTTAAATTACTTACCAAGGACTATGAATTTCTTTGGAATGAATAGTGTCAACATGCTTTTGAAGAAATTAAAGAGAAATTAGTCAGAGACCCAATATTTTAAGGACCTAATTGGGAGAAACTTTTTCACATCCAAACTGATGCCTCAAATACCTCAATTGGTGAAATTTTGGGACAAAAGGATGAAGATGGAAGAATGAATGCTATTTACTATCTTAGTAAAAATCTTACTTCCACTGAAACAAATTACACTACCACTAAAAAAGAATTTCTGGCTGTGATCTATGCAATCAATAAATTTAGACATTACATTACATGGTACAAAACATTTGTACATATAGATCACTCAATAATTAAATATTTAATGAACAAACTAGTGGTTGGAGGTAGAACAATTAGATGGTCATTACTTATACAAGAATTTGATATTACCATTGTGGATAATCTAGGAAAATCTAATGTGGTAGTTGATTTCTTGTCAAGATTGACCAGTATAGGGGAGCAAGATCTAGTCAAGGATAACTTTCTAGATGAACATTTTTTTGTTATTTCAGATAACACACCATGGTTTGCTGACATGGCAAATTATTTTACAAAAAGGAAGTTTCCTCCTTTCACTAAAAAGAAAATAAACTAATTAATCAAAACCAGTGCACAATTTAAATGGTTAAATGGAATGCTATTTAAATGTGGTCCTGATTTGGTTTTATGCAGGTGTGTAATAGAAGATGAAATTTTTGACATCCTCTAGGCATGTCATGATGAACCAAGTGGAGGACACTATTTAGTGATAAGAACAGCTCACAAGATACTTGGCACTAGTTACTATTAGCTATCTCTGTACAAAGATGTGAAGAGATATATCAGGTGGTGTGATCCTTGTCAAAGGATGGGACATCCAACCATTACCAATGAAATGCCTCTGTAACCAAAAATAGTGATTAAACCATTTGAGAGATGGGGATTAGATTTTGTTGGAACTTTTAATCCTTCTTCAAAAGAAAAAGAGCATATTCTTATGTGTATTGATTATGTAACAAAATGGGTAGAAGCGTAGGCTTTAAGAAATGCCACAGAAGATACAATTGCTAATTTCCTTTGGCACATAATTATGGTAAAGTTTGGAGCACCAAGAAGCTTAGTTTCATACTAAGGACCAAAATTTATGTCCAATATGATCCAAGGCTTCACAATGTATTATCAAATTAATCATAAGAAGTCATTTCCCTATCACCTGCAAGCAAATGGATAAGTTGAAGTAATAAATAGAGAATTAGAAAACATCCTCACTAAAATATTTAAAGCTAAAAGAAGAGATTGGGTAAAAATACTACATAAAGCTATCTGGGCTTACAATACAACTTGGAAAACCAAAAGAGGGTTTTCACCATATGAGTTAGTCTATGGGAAAAAGCCCTTGTTGCCTATTGAGTTTGAACTACAGACATTGAGGACAATAGCTAAGGTGGGAATTGAATTGGATATAGCTCAAAAGGAGGGAATCCTTCAACTCAATGAATTAGATGAATTCAAAATGGAAGCACTTCACCAGACAGAGATAATCCAAGGTTAAAGGAAACAATGGCATGATTCACATATCAAAAAAAGACAATTTAAAGTAGGAGACTGGGCATTTCTGTTTGATTATAAGTACCAACAATTCAAAGGTAAATTAAGAACTAGATGGTTGGGACCATATCAGATCAAATGATATTTGAAAATGGTTTTATTTAGTTACTTCCCATTGATGGCAGCAGAAGAATACTCTTGGTCAATGGACACATGCTACAACTTTATAGGAAGCCTTCTACTAAAGATGAATTCTTGAAGCAAATTGAAGCAAGCAAAGAATTTGATCATATGGAAGAACCCAGTTCTTCCAAAATGATCACATAACCCATGAAATATTCAAAAAAAAAAAGGAAGAGAATGAAAACTAGTAAATGGTGTTCTCTTCCCCCAAAAAAAAAAAAATCAATTGAAAATCAATGATGACATTGATCTTCTCAAAAAAATGGCTAATTCAAATAAAACTTTTTGAATTTTAAATATTTGCTAACCATTTTTTAGGGATGATGTGTCTGCATAATGGAGGGATTAGATCATCAAGGATGGTAATTATGTTTTTAACTTGTTAAAGGTTAAATGAAAGTTTGCATGTGTGATTAGGCTTGATTTAGAAAGATTAGTATGATGAGTCATCTATTATACATCATGGTTAATGTGCAAAATCATGAGAAGGATATTGATGATGGAATGAGTGGGTGGATAACCATAAAATGAAAAAAATCATTCTTATGATTGAAGCAACTGAATCTACCAGTTCCACAGCTGAGTACAGTAGTTTTATAGTTGAATATAGTAATTCTACAACCAAATTTGCTAAAATAGCAACTGAATCTGCTAGTTCCGTAGCCATAATCATCAGTTCCACCGATACAAGAACCAATTTTCAAGCTAACCCGTGAAAGATTAAAAAAACAAAAAAACAAAGAGAAAGAAAATGAGAAAAATAGAACGAATCATGGGAATAAAAAAGAAGTCAAAACTAGACACTTATACCTAACTCCTTGAAAATGAAGAAGTAACAAATATCTTTCAACAAGCAAGATGGCTATCCCAAATTTGAAGATTGATGTTTGTAAAGGGACTTACAAGCAAGTAAGTATGGGGGAAATGATGAGGCCAGAATATGCCCAATAAATATATAATAGATGACCTCATCTTACTCTCTCTTTTTATTAAGTTTAATTACATTTTGTAACTTTTATTTTGATCTGAGATGAGTTAGGATGTGATTATCCATCTCTTGTTGATTGTGATTCTAGCATTTTAAAAGACCTGTAATTCCTAAAAAGTGTGTTGGAAAATTATAGTTTTACAATAAAATAGGTCATCATCAAGCTCAAGAATAAATATGAAGTGGATTACATGTTTTTTGGAAGCCTTGGACTCAATTTAGATTAGTTCTAAAACCTACAAAATCTATTCCAGAACCGTCACAGTCAATTTTGGAACTTCACCATACTATTTCAAGTTGTCGCATTTTTGGACTTAGCTTTAGAACTCTATATTTAGCTCCAGTACTCCTTTAGATAAGTTCCAAAACTTTTGCAGCTAGATATGGAACTGATGAGGATCTATTCTAAATGACCAGTGATCTATTAAAGATCAATGATCCCATTAAATCAGGAATAGATTACTAATTTTCTAAACTGGTAGAATCAAGACAATTATCACACAACTGGATATCCAACCACATCTTGATTCAGCATCTATTCTGGGCACAATTCAGTTCTATCGTATTTATGAAATAGTTATAGCCATCAAAGCATCTATATATACATACCTAATATAGATATAAAGGACATAGAAGATAGTATAAGAATAGAGATAAAAAGGATAGCTTAGTATATTTGTAATACAAAACATTTTTATCAATGAAATAGCCATTCCTGTTTTGAAAGCAAATTGAAATGTTCAAATCTTGTTCTAGGCGGAGCAAGGGCCCACTCCTCCAAAAGACCAGGAACTTCATTTTTGTCAGTATTTATTTTTCTATTAGCAAAAAGTAAATAGGTAACTCTGCTAAAATTATAAATGCTTCCAACTCTTTAAAAATTAAGATTTGTTGTAAATTTGTTCTTGCAGGCATTTTAGATTAAATTTTCATTCCTGCAATGTATGTTTGTTTCCAGAAATCAATTTCATTCCTGAAATGTGTGAATATTTTTAGTAATCAATTTCATTCCTGCAGCGTGTGTTTATTTCCAGCAATCAATTTCTTTCTTGCAACGTGTATTTATTTCTAGCAATCAATTTTATTCCTACAACGTGTGTTTATTTCTAAGAGATTTGCATAGTTTGATTTCAATAAGGTTTTAACCAAGAAATATTTAAGACATTAAAAAAAATCCAAAAACAATAAAAATATACAAATACCCCCATTCAATTACTAAATCATTACTATTCCTTTTTTTGCATATCGCTTCAGACACAACCCTGGTTAAATATGACATCAACATAAAGTTGATTAAATGAAGGGGATAACGACACCCAAAAATAATCACTCAATTTTTTTTGGGTTCTATGTACCTTGGTTTTCTCTTTTTGGATCATTTTGAATTTTGTATTTTTATTAAGAATTATGAAAGTTATCATAGTTTTACTGACTATGATACAATTCATATAATTACAAAACAAATTATAATTTTGATGATGGAGAAAATTTAAGGAGTTTTTTTGAATTGTTTTTTTTATAAAAATAATATTGTTGTGAGAAATAATTTTTTAAGGAGTTATTTATCATTGTTTTGTAACACTTTACTTCATGAAGACGAAGGGTGAGGTCCAATTTTGGCAAATGGTCAAAACCCCTCACAAGCAAAACAAAATTTATTCTCCTTTGCTTAACTCACAATTTAACACTCTTGTTCTCCTCATGGATGTTTTTTTAGTTGAGCACGATGTCCATTTTTTGTGATCTTGCATTGTTACTTATGTAATCATTGCACATATTGCTCATTTTTAGATGCATTCTTGACTGAGTTTGATATCCATTTTTTATGAGCATGCATTGTTGTTTGTGCCTTTAATACAAATATTTCACTCATTTCTACACCTTCCACTTTGTTTCTATGTGTATTGCATGATCATAAATAATACACTATATTGCACATTCAACAACCTTAGATAGTCATCTTGTTGCTATGTATTATGTGATGGTGAATACTGCACCTAATCATGTAATTTAATAACATCAGCTATATCTTTATGGTTTATTATGTGGATCTATACCTAAAATTCACTGTATCTAAGTGTAGATCTATTGTGTAGTATCTTATTTGTAGTGCATGTATTATCTATACTTGGTACATGAGTTGAAGCCTCAAGAATCAACTCTATACTCATGTTTATAGCTGTCTTTGGCCCTGTATGATATCTTAAGATTTGATAGGCTTTATTGTGTAAAATTTTTGATACCCATTGTATATGCACTAAAACATAAATTACCAATTGTATGTGTACTAAAGTTCTGATTATATATGCACTAAAACATAAAGTGCCAAACCTTTGTAATTGGGGGGTTCTTTTTGATAGTTTCAAGGGAGGTTGTTGAGTGCCTTGCCTTTTCTATTACTCATTTAGTTTCTCCTTGCACTACATCATGGATCACAATTTGGTTCCAATTCTCACCCCATTCAATTATAATGACTGGAAATCTAAAGTTCAAAATTTTCTAAAAAGCAGAGGTTTACACAGGATAACCATGAATATAGAAACTGAACCAGAACTTGGTGTAGATAAAATTAAGTGGTATAATAGGTGTGATGAAGCATATGGTCTTTTATGTTTATTTGTTTCTCCTGACTTACTCTTTCACATTGAATTTTATAAATCACCACATGATATTTGGAACACTTTGGAACAACTCTTTTAGAAGCAGGATGTAATGAGGGGTCATGAGCTAGAGAATGAGCTCATTAGTTTGAGTCCAAAAAATTTTGACACTACAAAAGACTTTTTCACCAAACTTAAATCACTGAAGTTGTAATTAAAATTGTGTGGTATAGATAAATATGATGAATAATTGATTGTCTCTATTCTTTCCAAGTCAGGTCTTGACTACTTAGTTTTTGTCTCTACCTTTCATGCTTTGAAACGTGCCCTGGGACCTGCATGGAATATGCCATCCTTAGATCATTTTGACAAATAATTAACTAGGGAGAAATACAAACTAATCCAAATGGGTACATTGAAGTCCTCCAAATCACATGCTTTGTTAAGTCATGACAAATTGAAGACTTTAATAAGTAAGAATAAGAAACAAAATAAGGACCAAGAGTAATGCAATGGTCAAAAATTAGATACTAAGCCAAAATTATCATATGAGTCCTCTTCAGGTGGGAAATACAAGAAAGAAAGGATCACATGTGCCTATTATAAGAGAACTGAGCATGATGAAAGAAAATATATAAAAAGTTAGATTTATCATTTAACAAATATGCTTTAGAAAAATAACATCAATGTCTCTGATATAGTCAAATCAACCTCATCAGCACAAGTGTCTTCTAAGGTAAAATAAAGTAGTAAGGAGAAAGGCAAGGGAAAATCCCTTATTGTAGTATCATCTTGGTCATCCACATGGGTGATTGAATTTGGTGCCTCACATCACATGGCTTCTTCACGAGACTTGTTCTCATCTTTAGAGCCATATTTTATGCCATCTATTCTAATAGGTGATGATAATTATATTGAATTTTGTGAGAGAGGATCTATTGAAGTTAATGATGGAACATTTTAAAATGTCTTATGTGTTCCATCACTGTCAACTAATCTCTTATCTATTTATCAAATCACCCACATTGGATCAGCCAAGAAAGTTGAGTTTACTCCAAATTCTATTGTCATTAAGGAAATACATAATAATACTATAGTAGCCATTGGGAAAGCAAATCACCAATCAAGGTTGTATACCTTCTCAAAATTTTCTCTTGTTTACCCTTCTACTACATTACTCACTCATTCTGATAGAGTGAGCAAACTTTGACATGAACGATTTGGCCATCTAAACTATCACTACTTGGAACAACTCAGGCAAGAAGATATGGTAATAAGGTTGCCTCATTTTCATTTTTTTGATGGTGTTTATGAAGGTTTCATGCTTGGTAAACATCTTGAAGAAAAATATGACAAAGCCATATCATGGAGAGCCACTAGAATTTTAGAGCTAATTCATAGTGATGTTTCTGGACCATTTTCAAAGCCTTCATTCAATAAGAGTAGGTATATGCTTACATTTATAGATGAATTCTCTAGGTTTAATTGGGTGTATTTTATTCCACAAAATTTTGAGGTCTTTGACCATTTTAAGGATTTGGAGGCTCTTATTGTGAAATAGTCAGGGAAAACCATTATAATTTTATGCATTGATAATGGTGGTGAGTATTTTAATCATCACTTTGATCAATTTTGTACGTCAAAAGGGATTTATCTAAAATGAATAGTTACATATAGTCCTTAATAGAATGGTGTTGCATAACATAAGAATAGATCTTTTAAAGAAATGGCAAACTATATGATACACTCTAAATCACTTACACCACAATATTGGGTATAAACCATTAATTGTGCTTGTTATATCCAAAATCATGTTTCTCATAAAGTATTAAAAGGGATCACTCCTTTTCAATCTTGGAGAAATCAAAAACCTAAAGTTAAGCATTTTAGGGTATTTGGATCTCTAACTATGGCCCCCGTTCCTAAGAAGAAACGTAAGGCCATGAAATGTCAGAGTAGGACTTGCATATTTTTTGGGTATGTCGAAGGTGTTAATGGGTATAGGCCTCTTCATCCTATCACACATGATTTTTTCATTGAGAGGAATGTACACTTTCAAGAGGGTCTATTAGACTCCATACATGACACTTATCCCTCCTCTTTGGACTCTATGGGATATGATGATAGTTCAAATGACTCAGATTATCTAGATTAGATACTTGTTGATGAAGATTCTTCTTCCAATTTAAATGATTAGGATAGTGATAAAGATTCAACTCATTATATTCACATTCACATTTTTGAATTTAAAGAATCTATGCCTAATTCTCCAATTTTAGGTCCTCTTTCGGCTAGATAGACTCTACAGAGTGTAGGTGATTAGGTTGGGAATCCATCAGATGTTCGATGGACTCACTCACAATTTTAGGGTGTTCCACATGTTTTCATTACTTGTGATTCTGATCCACAATCATTTCATGAGGCATCTGGCATTCTTGAGTGGGATACAACTATGCATGAAGAGTATAGTTCCTTAATTAGGAACCACACTTGGGATCTAGTAGCGCTTCCCAAGGGAAGGAAACTTGTTTGATGTAGGTGGATCTATCAAATAAAATTTGTAGTGGATGGGTTGGTGGATAAGTTCAAAGAATGATTAGTATCAAAAGGTTTTTCATAATTTCCTGGCATAGACTATACTGAAACATTTTCTCCAGTCACTAAAATGAACTCTATTCAACTCACTCTTTCCATTGTCATAGATTATCATTGGGATGTTCATCAGATGGATGTGAAGAGTGTCTTTCCTTAGGTGACCTTGAGGAGGAGATATATATGGAATAGCCACAAGGTTTTGTCGAAGACTCTTCCTTAGTGTGTAAACTTTAGATATCTATCTATGGCCTCGAATAGGCCCCTCAGGCTTGGTATGCCAAGATGGATTCATTTTTTCTCATTTTTGGGTTCACTAGATGAAATTATGATCCAAATGTCTACATCTTGAGGTAAGATAATTCACTCTTGATTTTGGTTTTATACGTGGATGACCTGTTGATCACATGTATTTATTCATCCTCTATTTTAGTAGTGAAAATTGGTCTACATGATAGATTATGTATGACTGACTTGGGTTTATTGCATTACTTTTTTTGGTATTGAGATTTCACAATCCAACTTAGGTATTACCATTGCACAATCCAAGTATGCTCTTGATTTGCTCACCTAGTTTCACATGGGTACTTGTAAGCCAGCTCTGAATCCCTTTCTTTTTAGAGTCAAACTTGAGGTTGAGTGTTCTTCTCCAT